>JAFMSR010000012.1:708209-858209 GCA_022818135.1 Saxidomus purpurata
TTGTGTGTTAGATGTGAATTACGGTAAATCAACAGAGATGAATTTTCACTTAGATGTCCCTCTTTAGCGTGGCTGTTTGCAGAATAAGGATGGCTATGGCAGTCACACTTGTGTTGGCATTGCATATTTGCTTAAGACGTACTATAGTTGACATATCTCAATTACCACTTATGGGATTGATTTTAAACTTTCCTCAAGTGTTTCGATGTATCAGACAAGCAAGTTGGGTAACTCTTGACTGAATTTATTGCAAGTTATGGCCCCTGTTGAACTAGGAAGCGATAATGTTTTGCATGTTATTAAACTACTATGGAGCACATATCTCAGTAACCAAATACCGGTATTGGATTGATTTTAAAAATCACTGATGAATTTTTGGGAACTTGCTCATGAAAGGTAGATCTTTGTACTAGCTATTTTAGATAACGTCTAATACATTGCATCAGATCACCATAAAGATTTACCCTGCATTTCTTTTTCAGTATATCTACTGTTGGCCTCTGGCCGAGTGGTTTGAGTTGCTTTCTTGAAACCACGTTACCTCTTATAGGTTTAAGCGTCACTACCAACTACGTCTCTATACGAGAAAGTTTCCCGCCAGTAAAAATGACAGAAATACGGTTGAAATCTTTGTGAATACTGTAGCAGCCATTGTGGTCATAATCAACAGTTTCAATGGAATTTTGTCAGAATATTGGTCTTCTGAAATTTATTGGGATTTGAACTTGGGTCATGTGAGGTCAAAATGGGGCCATGGGATTAAAAACAAACGGAGAAATACCTTGCTTCATTCTAGCAGGTCTTGTAATAATCAAAACTTAAGAATTTATGTCATGAATGTTGACCATGGTAGATTTGAGTGTGGATTAAAACTTGGCCTGTTTGGTTTATAGGGATACAGAACAGGAAGGATAAATTTGGTCGAAAGAAGAAACAAACAAGACGAAGAAGCTCTTATGGACATCACATGGCATTTTTAGAAGGTTGGTTTGAAGATTGTGAAAACAACCGCCTGTGTTCAAAAATGGTGACACTTTAGCAACTTTTGTTTTCATCAGATCCAGGATAGGAATGTTTCACCTTAATTAGACAACAGCTGCCCGAAGCTGACCAATCACAGACTAACAATCCCATATACAACAGACCAATCACAGACTAACAATTACCATATACAACAGACCAATCATATACTAACAATCCCATATACAACAGTTCTACTGTTGTCTATTTCAAATTGTTTCGTCGTGCAAAATGTGCATGATTTTTCTATCTTCAGTTGAAACAAAGTGCAATATACAGTACGCGTCGTGTTCCACAAACACCCCTGGTTCTTTAAGATGTCCGGTGAAAAGCACCGATACATCGGACCTCGGTCTTATGTCTTATCTTATGAACCGCTCCAGCATTTATTGATCAAGATTAATACGACGTCACTATCAAAATCATTTATGCGTTTGTGGTTTTGTTTCTAGTCATAACGTAGAAAAACTGTTCGAAAAAAGCGTCGGAAAATGCTACTGTATTCTAACTATAACCTTTAAATCTAATTTAGACGCTAAATAACAAGTTCTGTGAAATAATATGTCTGGAATATAAAATTTCTTAAACTGTTGTCTCTGTTAGGTAGCAAACAGTTTTATTATCTATACTTGAAATAATGCATGTATATATATTTCACATAATAACAATAGAATACTTGAAATTAACGATGACCTAACATTATCAAAACTATGAAAAGTAGTATGTGCGTTGCCGAGACCTACGATTTTGTTATACAATGACAAGTAATTCTTTATACACGTGCGCAGGTCTATCTGTGCACGTGGACACGACTGGATAGGGAATTACAGACCTGTCTACATGCATACGAGCTTTTCATTGCTAATGCAGGGTCTTTCTCAAATATATATAGACCCATATACCATGTGTAATGTAATAAATCGCCACCTACCTTGACCATTTGCATGTACAGGTCATCACTATATCATATCAAGTTTGCAATCACATAATAAAATATACATGTATATTGCACGAATAAATCGTGGGGTACAGATGTTCACAACTTTGCTCGCTTTTTACTTAAAAATCCGAGTTGCACGATTTTACCGTGCTCTTTGAGACAAACAGAAACATAATTTGGTTGCTTGTTAACACAACGGTAATATAACCATAGGTGCTACCTATCCACGGGAAAAACTAAATACATTAATTAATTTGTAACTGTTATCATAATAAGTAATACACCACATTTACTACAGTCTAACCAAAGAAACATTAAAAAAAAAAAAAAACACGAATCATACTGAATACAAATTTCCGTATAAGGTACGATGACGTCCATTAAACAACGCTTCAGTTCGTGGTCGTAGACGCTTTTTGAATAACGCAACAACGTAACGATTACCTCCCTTACAGCGCGGTAACTGCGTCAATTCAGCGTTCCTGACAAAATTGGGAAAATACTTTTATATAAATTAATTTCTTTTAAAAAGAAAGTTTTAAAATTGTTAAGTTTAACAACCAGTAATTAGCTGTTGTTGAAGAATGAAAACAGGGGGAAGAGTTGTTTTCGGAAAGTTTTAGCATACCACCGGAAGTCGAAACCAAAATGGCTCCTGTAACGGAGAACCTAAATTCAACTTGGACGTATATATATGAAATTATTGTAAATTCATTTTACATTAATTCATCAATAATTTTTAATTAACGTGGTACCTTAAGGACGGGGGGCCGGGTTATCCGTATTAATGAGGTAGTTGTAGTCGGTGTAATATTGTAGAAGATCGAAAACAATATACTTTCTGTGGTCTAAGTCAGATAGTCCACGAGAATTCATTGTCTATGTAATTTGTCGTCTCGATGCGCTCGCCACTAAATTTTATAGACAACGGCCACTCGTGATCTATCCTTTACATGTGCACTATATGTCAGATTATTTTTACTAAGTAGATATACTATAGCGCACCAGGACATTGAATGGGCATTCTTTTTGCACTTTTAATTTTTTCATCGTTTCGTTTCTGTTTTCGAATTACGTCTTACAAAACGTATTTTTCAATTGTTTCGTTTTGTGTTCTACGTTATACACACATTGAATAAACAGAAATAGTTCGCTAGATGGATAAGTCGTACTCCGGATATAAGGCTCAAATATAAATGGTCCCCAAGGAGTTCGTTATGCAAGGAGTCTATCGTGGTGGAAATGAACAGAGTAGGGGATTAACGTCAGTATAATTTCTTAATCGAGGGTAATTTATTTTACCATGACAACCTGGCGTTACCAGACGTACGTTTTAAAAACGGAATATCCCCACACGCTACCAAAGTAACAAAACAGAAAACATCGCCATAACAACCCCAGGATTTTATTTATCGCATCTATGAAAACACAGTGCATGAAAATGTCAGTTTATTTTAACGTTTCTACAGTGTCCCTTCTTTCTGTCAGATCGCGACGATTCATTCCCCATCCATTGAAAAATCCAGTGTCATCTTCGTAATCACCCCACCAGTCCCCAATACGACGATATGCTAAAACAAAGAAATATATTTATAACAATACCACGCTAATGTTAGCATGAATGTATCCAATACGGATACCGTATACGGGGTTTTATTGGCTGTGTTTAATTTTAGCCTGTTCTGAACTATATCTCATCTGAAGAAAACACAGTCTTCTTCTGTCGTGAGAATAATCTGCTTTTGATATCAACGTTCACTATCACACTGTCAAGCCATTCCAATAATATATGCCATGCCTTTGTTATGTCAGGAATACTCTATAACCGTTTTAGACGGTTCCTGGTTATGTGCATAAATTGTAGTGCAAAAGAGAATCGACGCTTTTCGCGTCACTAAACGTTTATGATATGGCAGCAAACGTAGAATTCGCGAAAGGAAAATTCTCTACAATATTACAACTCGAATTAATTTTTAAAGAATTTTGTTTTAATTAACGAAATGGGCCAGATTTCGCGAAAATAGTGAAAATAAAGTTGTCGCCAATATTACCCAATTCCCATAGTAGTAATTAACTGAGAATGTGAAGAAAACAATACATACTTCCCATGAATACAGGATGGCCATACCACATCGGAAATGCCAGACTGAGATTTAGACAACATGATAAATAGACCATCACACATAACTGCTGCAGTATTTTCATCGTGTCTATCACCTGAAAAAAAATCACGCCATATATTAGATTTATTACACGCAAAATATTCATGAGCGTGTCCGGATGCATCCGATTAGCCGCAATAATCATCTAGTGCGTGACCGTTTTGTCTGGCAATTTCATGTGTCCGTACCATGTCAAAGTCCGTCCATATGGCACTTCGAAACATAACCCGATCCTCTCTTCCATGTGTCCGTGGGTGCCAAGAACTTTATTCTGTACCGTGTTCAGGCCAGAACTTATGCTCTTGAATAACCCAACGTTTCGTTTACCATGGAAACGCATTAATAGATCAGCTTATCAACAGTATGTTAACTGTAGCAAACGTAAACAATATCTTAGATATTGCCTTATTTAATGAAATGCTATGAATATCATTTCGTCATTATTTGTCCTGTTTACCAAGAACTTAGGGTCAACTACATAAAAACATATTACTGGAAGTTTCCAAGCATTTTTAAGTTTACTCAACTGCTGATAAGTGACAATGTATCAGAATTACGAAACTTGCGTATTTTCACTTACCATGCTTTTAAGACAAGACAGCCGCTTCAAAATGCTCTCATATGAAAGTTTTAATGTATGTTTCTACGAGACTCAAATCATATACCATGGTAACACAATTATTCAAATGATTAAATGCAGATGTAGATATAGAATCACCAATTCGAGGTAAAAATACAAGTGTTATACATGTAGTTAATGTATTAGAATGCATAGAATGAATTTTATATGTGATAGATATTTCTATCACAAGTTTTATATAGAGACTATTGTACATGTTGTAAACTGTCTCTCCCGAGGTGGCATGTATTTCAAACTACAAAATAATTTTTAATGAAATTCTAAAGGTTTGTGGCAAATAAATTAGAAGTAAATCTTTCTATAATAACTTTAAACGATAGAAATTAATAATAATAATAATAATAATAATAATAATAATAATAATAATAATAATAATAATAATGATTATAATAATAAAAATAAATAGATAAATGCATGCTATCTCGCTATATGGTCGCCATCATGCCATGCACCTATTAGTATGTATACACATTAATTTGTATTGGATGTAAATATGTTTTGCTTATAACTCTTGTTAGGGTTTAATAGCGAATAAACTTCTTCTTCCTCTTCTATGAAATGCAATTAAATCATTTGTTTTTTGGGGGGTGGGGGGGGGTTTTTTTTTAAACAAGTTTGATTTTGAGAGTTTTAAAACGACATAACAGAAATGAAGAGACACAGTGCAACTGCTATATACACGTTTATTTGATCCATCTTTCGTTCGTGCATGTTTGACCTTCTAAAAAAAGTTTTATATTATTATATTATTATTATAAGTATGGATATAAATTCTGACGCTGTCTGTCCGTCTAGGACCCGATATCAATCATGCAAATAGGCACTCAGACTGACCCTAGCATTATCTAAGACATGGTTTGGAATATTTAGTTTAAAATCAATTTTTTAATTTCTTTTATTAACTCAATGCATTTACAAAATATGAACATAACTTAATCAATACATACAGTATAGAGAAATTCCCCCAGTTTGGAGTATTTGAATACACTGGTAACGGCCCCGGTAAGTTGTTTCTTGCTGAAACTAGGAATAACGAGATAGAGTTTGATCTTAATGTTTCTTTATATAGATGACAAAATGAGGCCTGTTCAGACATACAGCTTGTGATTAATATTTATTATTATACTTAAGATTTTAGTTGTTGTTGTCCTGGGAATACCTTTTCTTATACATTCTTATAGAAATTTTCAAATTAATGCCCAATTGTTAGAAACTGACACTTGGCGCAAATTAAACATTAATGTAGTAGTTCACTAAGATTGTTTTAACTGATTTTTTTTTTTCAAAAATCAACTGATGGATTTCAGGATATTTTCCCAGTATATAAAAAATATAGAATGTTAACCGCTGTTCCCTTAAAGTTCTACAATGTATTTCTCTCATTTTGAACAGTACAATTAATTTATATTAATTTATTTATTCTCGGTTGGGAAACAAGTTCTTACAAATTAAATGAATCGCTCTCGAGACTCACTTCATATCAAATCAATCTCGAAGAGATTGGCAATGTGAAAATATCAGTGTCTTGTCTAAGGACACTACCACTGTGGCACTAGTGGGAATCGAACCAGGGACGTTGAAGGGGTGTTCATTGAAAAACTACTAACCGGATAGCGGGAGCGGTTGATCATGATATGCATTGGACACAAAGGCAAAGAGAAGACGGTTCGATAAGTTTCTAGTTAATCTTGTGTCAGTATGTTGTTTCATTCAAATAAATAACCCTAATTAAAACGGAAGAAAACATTTACCCCTTCAGAAATAATAATAATAATAATAATAATAATAATAATAATAATGATATAGCAAAAACATGTTAATCATTATTTAGATTATTATTAAACCTAAATGTATTATTATTATTATTATTATTTTGTTGTTGTTATTAATATTATTATTATTATTATTATTTTTGCTTAATTATTTTTACATATAAATACACAAATTCTATAACGATCATAATCATCTCTTCATTTTGCTTATGTTACAAAAATATAAATATAAAATTATAAAACAGATCGCGACTAAATTCAATAATTTACGCAGTTTAGATTCTACCACAGATGAAAACTCTTACTGAGATTTTATCCTTTTGTAATGTTCCTCCGCACGATCACTTATTCCAATATAATGCTTGATACATTGAAAAGCTTTATACTTTATAAGGACGATAAATTCTAAGACATTCTGTGGAAGCGATGAGTTGCTATAGTGTCATTGCTGACTGGTGTATGGTGTTCAATTGGGACCTTCTTTGTTTCCAGCTTCGTTTGGCACAAGAACTATAACATTATACAAAGACGCGCAAAACATCGCACACAATTAATGGTAACACTATGCGATGGCACATGTTTTTTCCACATTTTGTTGTCGCCGCGATGTTTGCGTGGAACTGTCGTATTGCGATATTCTATCGCGTTATCGTTTTAATTAAGTGGCACCATCGTGTTGTCGTATTTTATCGTCATATCCTGTTATCGCCATCTCGTATAGCCATCATGTGACGTGTTATCTTATTTTTGTAATTACATTTTGTAGGTATTAACCCGTCTTCGCTGAATAACGTGTAGTTTGCTGAAACTGGGGTAGTTGTGCTTTAGGACTAAATAATATAATAAAAGACTTACTCTTGTACCGTAAGAACTGATTTAGAAATGGAACTAATAATTCAGTAGGTGCTACTTATTTATGTCCTCCATCATTTGTGATGTGCTTTACAGATGAAAGGCTTCTATATATAGTACTTGCCTTTCCAAGAAACGATATTTGGCTTAGCATGTCCGCCTAATATGGTTGAAGCGGGCGAGAACAGAATACTGTTATATTAAACATCAAACAACGGTAGCCCTTTTAATTCATGATTTGATTTGAAGCAAATTTCATAAAGGTCCGTCCATAAGAGCAACTATGTTAGCTTGTATTTGTGGATGAAACTTACCTTCTAATTCAGGATTGGCTCAGCTGTAACTGATACCGCTTCCCTCGGTTTGCTTGTTTCGGCACCCGCCCTCACGGTGAGCAGGAAGTCGAAGGTTCTGAATGCTAGCAAGAGTCCGTTGAGATACCACATGCATGCCTACCTTTTTGGATAATGACATTTAAGGATAGAGATATGACCCGGAAAGTGAATGTGCTCAAAGAGAATGTGAGTTTCAAGTCAGATGTGCTCAGCTTTAAAGGGTGTCTCGCTCTATTATATGTTTACCTTACGTGACGCAAACATCGCAGCAAAATGCTGGCCATACCAAAGAACACCACTTCCTTGTCGTCTGCTCCGCGCCCGGTGTACAGTTACGTTACGTGATCTCGCGAACGACTGAAAATGCCGGTCGTTATAGCAACATAAAGAGACAGAAACTGTCAATTAGGTAGAGAAACTCGCGGTATGATTTAAGGGATTTCATAATGTACTGGCAGCGGTTATATAAACGGAAGTGATTAAGACTATTCCATGCATATAACTATCTTTTGAAAGACAATGGCTTCACGTGCCTCATTGCAGATAGCTACCGCGCACGTAAAACTCGTGCTATTTACCGAAAATAGTCCACGGGAAGCGAATGTACTCGCGTTCACTGCGATAAAGAAACTCGTGCATTTATAGAATGTATTGTTCACATAAAACTTGAGGGTACATTGTTGTACAATTTTCCTTACCTTACTACCAGTTAAAGGTTACAATCATATTTCGTTCCACACCAGTGTAAATATGGTTCCAATAAATCTAAGTACATGTCTACATCCGGTGAAGTGCATCAGAACTAAAAAAGGCATTTTTTTCAGTGATATTTTCCCCTTTCCTTCAATTTTGTAAATGCCAAGGCCATGATCAGAGATTACAAGAAAGATAATTTAGATGGTATATTATCCCTAGAATCTACGCTAAAGGAATTTCAAATTGATATATATTTCCATTAACGTGAAAAATAAAACATATATCAAAGCCTACATAGACACGAGGCGGACATTGCGACATTATTGGTTATATATACGGCATCATTAACCGGATTTTCTACACGTTTGTTTTATAAAAAAGATTTTAAGAGTACACCCAAAGAAAGCTGTTCTGTAAAAGGCGGTACAGTTTGGCCGCCTCAACTGTTTGTACTATGTAAACATAAAATATTGTCCGACTACCTAGACACTGCCTTCACAATTTTATTTTTAATATTACACTTACTTATATCTACATGTATGAAAGAAATTACTGTTGCAAAAGATTATCGCGGTGTTGCAGACTTATGCATGATAGGCTTCGAAAAGAAATAGGACTTTTTTTTTTCTTTTGTGGCAAGGGATTTTGGTCATTATCAAACTTTGTGGCAATGTTTGTGGGTGTTAGTCGCCTTATGTTCACTGGCAAGATGTTGTCTGACCACAGGGCGCTCCACTATTTAAGCTGCTTTAAAAATTATTGTGACATTGAAAACATTAATTCTGTATCCGATGCATTTTTCAGCAGACATGTAACATTTGTCAGCAGACATGTAACATTTGTCAGGAGACTGGTAACATTTGTCAGGAGACAGGTAACATTTGTCAGCAATGGTAAGTTTGTCAGCAGACAGGTAAGATTTGTCAGCAGACATGTAACATTCATCAGCAAACATGTAACATTTGTCAGCAGACAGGTAAGATTTGTCAGCAGACAGGTAAGATTTGTCAGCAGACAGGTAAGTTTGTCAGCAGACAGGTAACATGTGTCAGCAGACATGTAACATCTGTCAGGAGACAGGTTTACATTTGTCACCATACAGATAACATTTGCCACCAGAAAAGTAACATTTGTCAAATCTTCTAAGAGCTTGACCAATGACTGTGCTTACATACAAAAATATCAAATACGTTTTTTCCTGAATTACTCACGGAGACAGCTTTAGTTCAACAGGGGACATAACTCTGAAAACAACTGTTCTGTAACCAGTCACAGTTATGCATCTTGTCATAAAAAATTAATGAAGCAGTTAATATCTTTGATACATTGTTTTAAGCATTGAGCCGTATTTATATATTTTAAAATAGGTCATAGCTCACGTGTCCATATTCTACTATTATAGCACATGCATATGGGCATTGGCATTAAAAAGAAGCAAATTGAATCTTTAACCGATGCTGTCGGGAGCACAAAACCTCTCATTAGTCTTCGAGTAGTCGAGCTAAAACCACTATCTATGTAACAACCCTCCCACTAAAAGCCTTTGTTCACAAGACTCTTCCAGCCTCTATTGATACAAGCAATGACTAATGACAAACTTAGACACTGGTTTTGTCTTGCGTTACCTTAATCCTGACAGTAATGACTTCAGGTGGATTATTTATACGTCTTGTAGGGTTTAAAGACCTTAATCATTACGCATGATCAGACATCAGCTTTGAAAAGCGTTTATTTCAATGTTCAAGTTATCACATTGCGTCTGCAAATGACATTGTGTCCTAGAATGAGATTTGTTTCGTTGCTAAAACATGCAAATTATGAGGAAGGAGGCACAAATTGCTGTAGTTTTTTTATATATCTGCCTGTGTCTGGACAGAGAGGCTGGTTATGTCCATTTGCTTGTCATTAAACTGAAACTTTTATGTATAAGGAAGCCTAAATGAATTTTGAGTACAAAATAGAGTTATGGGCCTTGGTTTTCTTGGCTCACATAAAGATGCTGAATACATGTACTTAATTAAATCAACAAAACATGTCATGTTCCAAGATAACTTTTCACCTTTTTTTCTGTATGACAGTGGTTTCCTTGTTCTTTTTATTAAATACATAAACTTAACTAAAGTAATAATTCAACACTTTCTGCTTAATTTATTTGCCGAATATCTGTAAAAATATAAATAACAAAACTATCAACATTTTACTTAGAGCTACAACTCTGTAAAATATTTTGTAGTCTTTATAAATTACAACATTGTGAAAACATAACAATTCTGTTTAGCAAAACAAGAGGGCCAAGATGGTCCTATACCGCACACCACAGTCAACAGGAAAGATACTGCATGTTTCATGCAGTATATAAAGATTAAAATATGCATGTCTTGGCAGACAGCTGTACTGCAAGAATTTTGCTGAACCCAAATCTGTGATAAGCTTTAAAATGATTAATAAAAATAAGCATCTGACCATGTGTTCTGTATATCTGACCATGTGTTCTGTATATCTGACCATGTGTTCTGTATATATGTATCTGACCATGTGTTCTGTTTTAAGTTAAAGAAAATAAAGAAGGCTTCTAAACATATCTATATAGATTTTGGGCCTTGAACCAGAAGAGAATCAAGTAATTTTCTTCTGGTTGCCATGGAAACGAGAGTAACAGCTTTAGTTCAGGACTGTCCAAAAAAATGTTGACCTATGCCAGGTTACTTCAGCTTTCACTGAGAGTGGGTTGAAGAACAGAATGTTGTTGTTTGCACAAAAAATAAGGCAGGACGTTGGGCAGTGGGTATACCTTCTATGAAGGAATGCATTTGTATAATTATATAGACTAACATAATTTATACATGTATTTCCTTTAGAAGGCCAGTGTTAACTAGGCTAACACTTTCAAATATACAATATATAAACTAAAGCTAACTTAAATAAATGAGTGTTCTGGAAACCCTACCTGACCTTTTTCTTGACCCCTAAGTTATATTTTGGTAGTCACAAGATGAATCAGCTCCTTTTCAGAGTAGAGTACGGTTTACAATGTACATGTACATTTAGTTATTGAAAATGTATCAAACAATAACACAATTTTGAAAAAATAAAACATACAAAAACATAATTCCTGTCAGCCAACAATAATGACTCAACTCAACTTCTTCGACTTATTAAAAATCTTTTACTTTATACTAGTTTATTTAATCTCAATTGCAAAACAAGTTCTTAAAGCTTATATTAATCACTCTCGAGACTCACTCCAGATGGAATAAACCTCCAAGTGAGAGAGGCAATCCGGAGTTATCTGTGCTTAGCCTAAGGACACTACCGCTGCTTAGTCACTGGTGGGGATCGAATCAAAGACCCTCTGATACCAAGGCGAATGCACTACCACTGCACCAAAGTGGCTGCATAATAAATAGTCTAATCAAACAGGTTTCTGTAAAAAATATTTTAGACAAACAGAACCAGACACCTGTTCAAAATTTACATGCCCTTTTTTCAAGCCTAGCAGTCCAGTCTATTGTTCATGAAGAAATATAAAAAATCACTAAACACTCGAAACAATTATGGTAAAACCAAGCTAAAATGCTCTCACTTTCCTAACCCTTTCCTAAATGGACTTTTCCATCTTTCAATCTGGAAGGTACCATTTATTGTTAAAGGGGTTATCACTTAAAATTTACTAAATGAATAACAAATAGTGCAGATCATGATCAAACAGCACTTGTCAACAAAAGGCAGAATCAGTGTAATAATTAAAATAGACTAAAAGAACAAACAAATAAAAGCACTATTCAAAAATATTAAAATGTTTTTTCTGTTGGAATCTATGGTAAATTCCTTTTAATTTTATCACCAAAAAGCAAAAACAAAAGAGCAAATAACAAGAACATGAGGGTAAAGATGGCCCTGTGTCACTCACCTGAGTCAACAGGGAACATCTTCAATGCATGATTAGACCTTAAATATCTTACATTTATGTGGATGCGGTAAAAACAGTCACCTTAACATTCTGATAACATTCCCCTGAAAAACTCTCACCATAAGACCATTCACAAAATTACACTTAAATCTGGTCCATTCACCAGGTTTCTGACACACTGTGATAAAGTTATGAACTAGACCCAAACTTCACTGACAACAAAGTTAACCATTCTTAAATTTAACTTTCAGGTAAAAATGTGGCATCTTCTCTAAAGAGACTAGAAGTTTTTGTTTGACCTGACCAAGTGACATAGCTTCTGACTCACATTTCCAACTTGACTTAAATGTCATTACCGGTATTTCTTTGAGGACTAAGCAGACAGTCAGATCCCCAGCATGTTATAGGTTTTTTATCATCTAACCTAGTGACCAGGATTTTGACCTAAGATGACCCACTTTCAAACTTGATTTAGATACATGTACTATAAAGGAAAGCATTCTAATCTTCTTTCATAACAATCAGGTAGAAAATATGGCCTCCAGAGTGTAAAAATATCTTGTTATGATTTAACTTAACATAAATGACCAAGTTTTTCACTCCTAGATGGCCAAGTATTGGCCTCATCTAATAAATTACTACAGCAAAGACTGTCACAAAAGTTTCATAATTTGGCTAAAATTGTGACCTCTGGAGTGCTAGCAAGAAAATTGTTGACCCTGTACAGACAGGTGGATGCAGGACAATCACTGATCACAATAGAGCATTTCTTTCTCCATTGTGCAGAGAAAAATAAATAATTTAATGAAAATAGCACTTAATATAAAACAATATCTTAAATCTTCCTAAAGCGGTATCTTTTGCACTTTTTTAACAAGTTTCACTTGATTCATTAACACCTTCATCAACTTCTCTACTACAGCTACCATCTGCTTCATGGTATCCGTTGTAAAACCACTCATTCCAGTTATCCCAGTCTATATGATCGAGTTTTGATTGTAAACTGTCTGCTGCCTGTATGTGAATGAATGGCACGTGAGATCCATACAGACTTATATCAACAGGGGCTTTGTCTTCCTGAATTTCTATACATGAACTGTCTGCAGCAGTTTCTATGGAATCTTTGCACTTCCCGTATTTCACACTTGAAAAATACCAGTCAAATATGAAAGACACTGAATTGTCAAAAAGTACCCTGTATTTTGTAGGCAAGAAGCAGAAATTTATGATCTGTACTGGGGGCCATACAATCCATTCAGCAGTATATAAAATTTTCCCCTTCTCAATCAGTTCATTTTTTAATTCCTTCCCTCTTTTCCCTTCTAAATATGATGTCACTGACAAAAAAGATGTTATAGCAACTGGTGAGCATATAAGTTGGTCAGCAATCAATTTCTTTGTGACTACTCGAACTGATCTCCCTGGCAACCACCAATCAAGAAAGATGTACCAGTAATGACAGAATGGTCCAATGAGGAACCCTGTTACAGCCACATCACGGCTCCTCCTCTTATCCCATGATGCAATTTCTTTTTTACCAATCTGATATTTCTGCTGAAGTCCATCTCCAGCACATGACATCAACAAAGATATAGCTGTGTTTGTATACAGTAGATATTTCTGTGAGAACAACTTCTGACATTTGTTTCGGACAGCCTGAATAGATGGATGACTGCACAACTTCCCAGCTGAAGCAGACATTCTTCTTGACTGATTATAGCTTGCTCTGAAAAATACAATTGATACTTGGATCAAAACCTATTTTTGTCTTAACATTAAAATTTTAAAAATAGCACTTGGGCTGACTTCTAATTGATTGTAAGTGGTTGACGTGTGTTGGGGTGTAAAACTGAACAGTGTAACTGCTTGATATAACACCATCTCTGATTTGTTCTTATTTGAAATTCAATGAACCATTGTGAAACAACCCTGCAAGGTTGCAGCTGTTGGCTGAGCTGGTAGCCTTTGTGGTCTACTTGCTTATAAACAAATCAAAGTCAGCTTAGAAGTCCCACTCCTGGGACCAATAAAACTGATTTTTCTATAATATTCTGTAGTTCGCTATAGGCCACCATATTTCTATGAACCAGACTGTCCCTGCATTTGTGCTTCAACTATGTAGCCATGGCAACATTATTTTACCAGCTTGCTGAAATTCTAGGAGAAATTAAATTTAACAAAAAAAGTTTCAAACTTGTTAGAATAAGGACAAATATAATAATAGATTTGTTAAACAAAAGACCAAGATGGCCCTATATCGCTCACCTTGCTACCATTGGCTATTGTTGCTAAACTTCACCACTTTTTGCTTCAGCCACTGTTCATGCTTGGGAGTTATTTTATGTAAAATCCATTAAGGGGATTATGACTACTATGCCATTTTTGGACCAAGGGGATTATGATACCCTTTATCATAATCTCCTTGGTCCAAAAATGGTCATAATAGTTTGATTTTGAGTGTCTCCCAAATTTTGCTACAGTATCTGAGGTCACCCTCATATTCAGAAATGAGAAGAAACTTTCTTGTATTCTCAGGGATTTGTGGTATGACTTCACTAAATCGGTGAGACTTGGAACCAGCCAATTTGTGTAGGGAGCTTGCGGACCTATTAGATATATGTGGTTTTTGATTGGTTTAAAATGATTAGTAGCACTAAAGTTTTCTAGAATTAAAATCGAAAGTACAATGGTTGAACATAACAAAAAAATAGTTTATTAATTTTCTGATTAATTTTACGGTGTTCTGTGGCTATCTGAAAATATTGAATTTTTTTACAGAATGTAAACAAAAATCCTACAGACGAGGGGGTGATGTCCTACTGGTGCAATTTTCGGCTATAAAGTATCACTATATGTATATATTAACAAGAGCTGTCAGTTGGACATCGCGCTCAACTTTTTTTGTGCTTGCCAATAAAACAAAACAGTTCTGGGCACACAAGACTTTAACTTTAACTAGGAATTTCTAAACATAAATCAAGAAACATTTTCACAGAGTTATCTTCTCTTGCTTATAGATATGTCTCTTGATGGTACATAAGTATCCATCTTTCAAAGTAATATCTCAAATGGTTACAATGTAAGTCAACAAGTGGACAAGAATGAAAATTTTAACTGAGTTTCTAAGTCAAAAAGGGCCATAATTCAAATAAAAGCCTTGACAGAATTACCTTCTCCTGTCAATGTTTGAGGATCATGATGGTAACCAAGTATTCCAACTTTCAAATTGATATCTCAAACAGTTTAGTCAAAAAGTGGACTGGTACGAAAAACTTAACCAAGATTCTAAGTCCATAAAGGGCCTTAATTTTTAAAACAAATCCCTGACAAAGTAACCTTCTCTTGCATACAGATGGGGGTAATGATGTAAACAAGCATTCAAAGTTTCAAGGCAATATCTCGAAGAGTTAAGGCAATAAGTGGATTTTACCCATTTTCAATGTATTTTCTAAGTAAAAAAGGGGCATAATTCTGTCAAAAACCTTGACAGAGTTATGTACTCTTGTCTGTTGATGTAGGTCATGATGGTAAACAAGCATGGTTAGTTTAAAAGCAATAACTCTAATGGTTTTGAAATAAAGTGAGGTGTAAAACTTTCTAAGTCAAAAAAGGGCCATAATTATGTTAAAAACCTTGACAGAGTTGTGTACTCTTGTCTGTAGATGAAGGTTATGATGATAAACAAGTATGGTAAGTTTCAAAGCCATACGTCTCATATTTTTGAAATAAAGTGGGGTGGTACGAAAAACTTAACCAAGGTGTGACACCGACGCAAGTAGGATAGCTCTCCTTTTCTTTGAAAAAAGGGCATTTTAGGGTGTGACAAAGGTGTTTCTACAGATTTATTGGGGTGTTAACACTCAACGAATGTTTTGGTATGCGGACAGTGCTTAAATGCTATACAGTAAGTCTATGGAAAAAGATTTAGTGTAGTCATACCTTTGTGTTCGAATCTCGTAGAATCTGAAAACTTATAAATGCTAAGGTGCAGAGCTTGGCATATGTTACAAATAACATACAAATAATGACGATAGGCAAAATTAGTCGCAGAAGAGTCTTTAATGAGCAATTCTCAAGAATGAACGAAATGAATTTAGAGGTGACAGTCGCGAAATCTGGTGATTTTGTTAAATATTTCCCGTTAAGTTGTAATGTGTGCTTTACTTCCGATGTTATTTCAATGTGTCGGTATTGCACATCTGCATTATCAAAGTTTACTTACATCTGATAAACCGATCTTCGTAGAACATCTAACTTATTTTATGTAACCAAATATTGAACCGGTTCCGCATACAATTTATTTCTCGTGTCTTTCATCCTACCACTCAGGTATAAGTATGGTAAATCTATTTTCATAATAAACAGAAATAATTTGACTGCAAATAAAAACAAAAGGTCCATGATGGCCCTATATCGCTCACATGAGGTTGTGGAGATCAAGATCAATCGCAGATTTTAACCTGTTGGTTCTGATTTTAAACATTCTTCATTGAGGTCAACATCATAATTCTATATTTCAAACATCTTAGCTGTAGGCTAAGTGGTTCTAGACAAGAGGATTTTTGGAGATTTCCATCTACAAGCCTATGTTAAATCAAGTAACCCCCAGGTTGGGTTAATTTTGACATGGGGGTCATGATTTGAACAGTCTTGGTAGGGGCCACAACTTGGCAACGCTACATGCCAAATACTTAAGCTATAAGTCATTTGGTTTCAGAAGATATTTAAAGTTTTCCCTCAATAAGCCTTAGTAAATTCAAATGACCCCCCATATAGGGTCAATTTTGACCCAGGGATCATAATTTGAACATTCTTGGTAGAGGTCCACTAGGTAAATGCCACCAGTGCTAAATATTGAAGCTGTCAGGCCTTGTGGTTTCAGAGAATAAGAATTTTAAAGTTTCTATATAAGCCTACGTAAAATCAAGTGATCCCCTGGCATAGTAAATTTTGACCCGCAGGTTATAATTTGAACAAGAGGGCCAAGATGGCCCTATATCGCTCACCTGTATATCAATTGCCAAGGGGTCATAATTTTAACATGATTTGTAGAGGTCCACTACACAATGCTTAGTAACACTATGCAAAATCAAGTGGCTCCCCAGGGTTAATTTTCATCCAGGGGTCATAATTTGAAGAATCTTGGTAAAGGTCCACAAGGCAATGCTACATGCTAAATATCTAAGTTCTAGGCCTTGTGGTTCCAGAGAAGCTTTTAAGCTTTTCCTATGTAACATCAGGGCTGGGTCAGTTTGACCAAGGGGTCATGGTTTGAACAAATTTGGTAGAGGCTAACTAGGCAATGCTACATGCCAAATATCTCAGCTCTAGGCCCTGTGGTTTCAGAGAATATTTTCAAAGATTTTCCTATATAAGCCAATGTAAAACCAAGTGACCCCCTGGGTGGGTCAATTTTGACCCTTGGGTCATAATTTGAACATTCTTGGCCTGGGTCCACTAGACAATGCTATATGCCAAATATCTAAGCTCTAGGCCTTGTGGTTTCCGAGAGCAATATTTTAAAAGTTTTTCCTATATAGCCTATGTAAAACCAAGTGCCCCCTAGGTGGGGTCAATTTTGATCCATTGGGTCATAATTTGAAGAATCTTGGTAGAGGTCTACTATACAATGCTACATGCCATATATCTAAGCTCTCAGAGAAGATTTTTAAAGTTTTTTCTATATAAGCCTATGCAAAACTAAGTGACCACCCGCGCGGGGTCAATTTTGACCCAGGGGTCATAATTTGAACAATATTGGTAGAGGTCCACTAGACTATGCTACATGCCAAATATCTAAGCTCTAGGCCATGCAGTTTCAGAGAAGATTTTTAAAGTTTTTCCTATTTTTTGCCATAGCAACCAGAGTTCTGCATGGAATGGAATTCTTTGAACAATTTTGGTAGAGCTTCGTGCTAGGAACATCCTTGCATAGTTTCATCAAGATTGGCTCAGTGGTTACACGGGAGATGTCGTTTGAATCAAAATGCAAACTATCTATGCTCTGGGCTTTCCTGTTTTTGAGGATTCTTACAAGTTTTTTCTTTCCACTGCCATGGCAACTAGAGTTCTGCATGGATTGGAATTATTTGAACAACTATGATTTCTAGGGTGAGTAGGGCTTTATGCAAGGAACATCCCTGCCAAGTTTCATCAACGTTGGAAAAGACTTGGTTTCAGAGGAGATGTTGTTTGAAGGAAAATGTGAATGGACGACTTACGCCAAGCGGTGAGAGATACGAATAGCTCACTCTGGCACTTTGTGCCAGGTGAGCTAATAAAGATGTTGTATTCAAAACAATTTCAACAATACTTATAATTGCAGTGATTTAGAGCAGACTGACAAACTATTTCCTTGGTCAAGTTTAGTGGACTTTGATCAATATATAGTAATTTTACATGTATGTAGGTCCGTGATATAAAGGTATACTATGTAAAATTATATAAGTATGTAAAATAACTATCTTTTGCTCAAAGTCCTGCCAGTAAGACTTTTCTGGAATTCTCAAGCTATATCTATTAGATTTTCCTTGAATTCCTGGAATTTTCTTCCTAGATAAGCCTAATCCTAGAATCTCCAGGTGAGTTACTTTTCCTGGAAATGTACTAAAAATAGAAACAGAGTTTTCCAAGTCTGTCTATTTTCAGACATTAATCTGTAGGCTTCCTCAATTTATATCATATGTGAATGACAAGTACACTCAGTATTTACAGTACCATGTATAATAAACAAAACTTGGAAGTAAATGTATAAAATGACGAAAACAGTTGCTTCTGTATACAATTAATTTTAAACTTAATTTTTACCAGAGAAGAGTGGGCTATTAAAACTGCCACCTCCCTCAGATTTTGCAAGCTGACACCTCTCGAAATCACCTTCCACCAGTATTTCAATACTTTGACTTGGCATTATCATTGAAAAAATACTGTACTATATATTTAGCATGTACGTTGGACTTAGAACGCAATGTTGGGAATGGTTTTAGTACATATATTTGTCAATTTCACTGGTAATATATCTTTCTTGGTCATACAAGAGCTAAAAGTAATTTTACATCCAAAGTGCTCCTGGGACTTTAAACTTTGTGCACGTAAATAACACAATGAGATTGCACATAATTTTATATGACAAAAGTAATGTACAAAGGGTATGTCAGCATATAAAAAACGTGTCAAAGTACAACTCAAAATGGAGAAGTGAGAACATCATTAGACTAACCAGTATTATTGCCATGAATCACCCAGAAAATTATAACATTGACAATAATACTATGGTCACATAGAATAACAAGAAGATTTTTCTGTTTTGCAACTACTTTTATATAATAAACACCAAATAATAGTACAAAATGGAGTGCAGTACAAAAAGGGACCTTAACTCTAAAAGTTTCATTGATTGCACAAAGTATGTTCATGTTTTCTTTTGCCATCACAGAAATAAGCATTAACAAGTCTTGTTCATTTGACAGTCTGTAATTATGTCTCATCTGTTTCATTAATGTCAAATGATACAACCTAAATACATGCAATCACTCATCAAACAATTTTGACCTAAAAATGTAGCATTTTCAATTGGGCCAGGATCAAAAAGTATTTAAATATACAGAACTAATCTCCTCTCTCTATTTTGAGAGGTTTAATATGTCATCCTTTCATCCAACTATCTGTTATATGTGTTTATAGGCTTACTATTTCTACTATCAGAACTAAATAATGAACCAGAAAGAATAGATTGCCCAAATTTCAGGATCTGCAGAGACATTTAATTAAAATGAAAATTTGTTTACCGTTATCTTTGCATTGGTAAACAATCTTCAAGTCCGTATCACTAACCTCTCTGAAATTTTAGTCTGGGGGTCATATTCAGTTAAAACTTGAATACTTTCTGCTAAATTTCATAAAATTACTTTTCAAGTTTAATGAAAAATACATGTTTGTATGTAAATTCAAAAACTGTTCTGATTATGCTGTTATGCAAGATCTAGAAGTCTATGACCTGTAGTATAGTATTTAGAAAACAATTTCTGGCCCTATAACCTTACCAATGTATGTAAAACATATATGCATGAGAATCCTCAATTTGTGGATTACTTCACTTATGAAATCAATAAAAGTCAGTGTCTGATTTGATTTGAAGCAAATTTTATAAAGGTCCTTCCATAAGAGCAAATAATGTTAGCTTGAATTTGTGGATGAGACCTCAAAGTCAGTGTCCCTAGATTATCAACCTATTTATACCTAAAACATTTTACATTGGGATCTTCCATCTACCAATTTAGGGCAATTCCATTTCTTTAAATTAGGGTGTTTTGCAGAACTGTGATCCAAAGGCCAATAACTTATATACTGACCAAGTGACATTATATTTGTCGTCTGCTTCAGCTGGAAGGGTATATACAATGTATTTTAAAAGACGCTAGGCATACATGGTATATTCAGTTTTATCTATAGCATTTAAAAACACAGCAACAGCAGTATTTCATATAGTTTATGTTTTTATAATTACTGAATATTTATGCAAATATAAATTATGCAAATTTCTTCATTACATGTACATGTATGTTTTTTCACAACAAGTATCACAATCTTCATTCTATTCTAACACAACTGCTTTTTTTCTGTATACAGGGTACAACAAAGCTGAAAAAAACTGTGATTAAATACTCAATAAATCATGGCATGTGAGTTTTTGCTGTTGTTTATTGTGGTGAGACCAATAAGAGATGCACAGGAAACAGCCCATTGATTTCAGCAGTCTTGACAATATTTTGTTGCACTGAAGTTGACGCACAAAAAATTATGCATCAAAGGTAAAATTCTAGATACTACAGTCTGTTTTCCATAATAAAAATGAGACATTAAACAATTCAATTATTTAAGCAAATTCATGCGTAGTTTATAGAACAAGTTTAAGCATTTTTGCGTGTCTGGTTTTCTAATGATTAACTCACAGCAGATCAGACAAAGAAAATGAAAATAAAAGGCTCTATCTCTCAATCTGTAAATAAATTTTACTTTTGTGCATTAAAGTTTACCACAGGCACCTGTCAATTGTGCCCATAAGCCGATCTTGCCCATAAGTCCCAATGTACGAGTTTGAGAAAGCTATTATTTCACTTGTCCCTATTCATAAGTTACAACAAAACTTTAAGGAATGCTCATGATAAGTTTAATAAATAATAGTATCCATTTGGAAACAAAAGTTTCAGGTTTTTAATATATCAGATCATTTGTCAGTACTGTAAGTGTTGGTTTTTACATCAGTTTCTGCCTAAATTTGCAATACAAGTTCTGGATTATTTATAATTCATCTCTATAACAGTTTTGGTATGGTGTTCATCTTCTTCTTCATCTCTTCTGTCATGGGTGGTTCCTCTTCCTTTAGTTCCCTGATCCCCTCCGAATGTTGCCTTTTCCCGGCAAGCTCTAGTATTGCCTTGGCCCCAATATCCTTGTCTAGTATACTCTTCTTTGCTTCCTGCAATTTTAAGATTTGTATAGTAATATTTAAATAGATAAATGAGAATAAAAACAAGACGCCCAGAATGGCCGTATTGCTCGCTCTGACTGACTGTTCTGAGTAAGTTTTGTGAAAAACTTTTGGAAAATGTGACCACTTGCCAAGGTGGAAGAATCACTAGACAATTGGTTATCCACAGTAGCCAATTTCAATAGAGATATTCCTACACAAACCTTCTCAAGGTTTTGTAAAATCCATTGGAAAAGTGACCCGTAACCCAGGAATCAAAGTTTTACAATGGATGATGGCACCCCATGGCATAAGTTCTGCACAAATTTTGATAGAGAAAAGTCTTGCTATAATGTGTATGGACATTCATGTGGTTTATTATTGTACATTTACTGCTAAATATTAAAATTTCACCAAAGAGGCAAAATTATCATATCACACACTTACAAAAAGGTAACTTTCTAGAACCACATAGAAGTAAAAGCTTCATTTCAGACATTGAGGCTGGCTGTTTTCAACCTGAAATCAGCATATGACCTACATAACATTAATTGACTGATTTATCAAAACCAGTATTTCGACCTTGGTTAGACCATAAAAGATAAAACAGTTTCATAATCAACCATTAAAACTTTTAAATGCAAAATGTGTTAAGCTGCGAAGTATCTAATGTAATATATAAAATAACCCTATCCATAATATAAACATGATCTATTTAATCACACAACCAAAGGCAAAGTATCTGTTTTTCTATTGCTTACGCCACCATCATGCTGAGTGTTTCCATTGAAACATTTTCTGATGAAGGAACTCACCTCTTCCTCATCTGAATCATATTTTTTCATCTCCGGACCAACTGCCCACACCTCTATGCTGTCTACTATAAAATCTGAACTACTAGAGAGCTGTGGACTGCCGTAAGTTGTGCATTTTGGGGCAGCTTTGCTGTGGCCGCTATTGAAGGTATAATCAAACCACAGGCCAAAATAATTCAGCTGGCCTCCAAGTCCCTGAAATAAGTTAGTATTTTAAGGATAATGTAAACGAAAAAGACAAGAACAGACACTGATGAAACTGACAGTGTGATGATGAAAGAGATGATTAATATTCAAATCAGAAGATGATGAAGATAGAAATGATAATGATGATGATGATGATGACAGGTAATGGTGGAAGAATAAGTTGGTGATCGTGATGGTGATGGTAAATGATGATAAGAGGATTAATTGACAGTGAAGATGAGTTACTGATGATGATGATGATGACACTGATGATAAATTACTTAACAGTAATAATTACACGACAATGATTTAGATATAAGGACAATGATATCAGCACAGACGAAAAGGATTATATATGGTACTGTTATAGTAATGGCTTTTTCTCATCATAGTTATGATGATGACTGATGATGAATGAAAATGATGTTAGGATGGTAAGAACAACAGCAAAACTAACGAAAAGGATGATATCACTATTATAACTCTTTTTTTCTTAATTTAAACAGTCTACAATCTACAATTTCCTTAGAATTAAAAACAGTTTCACATAAGGTCTATATTCAAAGAAACCGTGTAGAATGTAGCTGCGTTATCAAAACTTTTAAACCACTATTAATTACTCACCAGACCGTTTGGCAGTGTTTCCTGTCCTTGGTTGAAATACATGAAGTTTGAATTATAACCAGTAGCAGTATAAACTCCATAACTTGGTCCGAGAGAAAACAGAAAGCAGTCTGAGCTACCTGAAAAGATTAAATAAAACACCTACCACTAACATCATGTCAAAATAACAAGAGAAACCAGTCGGATTCACACAGAATTTAAAGATCTGGATGTGATAAAATTCTTACAACATAAATCTTCACAAGTTCCATGATGTATAATAATACAGATGTATACTTAAAAACTTGTGCAACTTGTTTCAGTCTTTTATGCGCTTTTATGTTATGTTATATATATGTAATATTTTGTTTGCTTTGTTTGCTTGGTCACAATTTTGTGGTTGTTTTTTTGCAATTTCAGAGTTTTATTCTCCTTTTTTATGGCAGTTTTTAGATCTACATATAGGTCAAGATCAGTAACTTTCCCACAATTTTCATACAGTAATGCTTTTTATTACTTTAGAGGGAGACAACTAAATCTTTATCAAATCTTCTCTAATATTGAGTTGCTCCCCCTGGCAAATATGATTTTTGTTCTTTTCAACATTTCCAGCAAATAACTGTTTTCCATTTTGTAAATCCAAATATATGTGACAGAAGCCTAAAATTTTATTTATTTAGACAGTAATTTAAAATTTTACGGTAATTTTTAAATGTGCTAAATATGTCATAAAATAATATAATTATACTGTGATAATTGATATGCAAAATACGTACATAAAAGTTGGTGTTAAAAGCTCTACTGTACAAAGCTTATGTTAAATATTGTTAAAACATCTGACTTTCTGTAAATAAATATTACTTGACTTGACTGAGGAAGCATTTGATTCCCTATATAAACCTGATCTTGCTTAGACCCTAGTGTTCAAACTCGGTCTATAATTCTGGAAAACAAACATTCTTACCAATTTTCGTCAAAACTTAGACTATAAATAAAAGTGTTCCCCATCGCAAATCATAAGAAATGGATCAATCAATCAATCTTTAAGTGTTTTAAGAGCAAAACATGCAAAACAAAAAAACAAACCAAAAACCTTCCAACCGACCTAGCCTAAATATATTTTGGTAAGAAGACCAGAAACACACTTTTTTTTGCCCCATGAGTCTGAAGCCAGAGCTTTGACATAGAGTATCAGAGGAAAGTTTCACCCATTCAGATCCTGACTTCATGATATACATGTACAGCAATTTGTATTGAAACATTTTTTTCTGTATTCTTTTTTAAATCTGCCACATACCATAAAACGTTGGTTTGATTTCCCAGCTCTCTGAGACATAAGCTCCGAACACATGTCCATCGTGATCTTGAATTAACACCACATTTGGTCCCTTTCCAACAACGTAATGAGTCAACTGTGAAAAGCTGTCTCCATGAAGCCTGTTGTTATAGAGAAGCCGCCATATTGTCTGATGCTCTCTGGGAAGGTGATAATTTATATAACTTATTGATAAAGTATCTAAAATTGTACTAGTTTTTTTCCAGTCCACATTTGACACTGATGGCATTAATGACTGTGTTATGCTATGGGCACTGTCTTTCTGAAAAAGAAATTTAGTTAACTTGTATTTCATTACTGGGGTTCCTCAATGTTACAATTCTCCTCTTAATTCAAACATCATGATACATGTACCGACAAAATTATTTATTCCGTCAGTGGGTGTAAACTCGGCTTTTATCGTTGAACTGTATACATGTACAACTTTAGTTTAAAATAGTTCAAAATCATAAGAGAAAAGTAAAAGATCATGTGTGTGTCCTAAGGTAAATTTGAAGCTTGGAATTCAATTTCGAAGGATTTTATATGTTTAAATTAGTCAAGGTACATTTTATATCAACATTTTTAAAGTCACAAAGAAGCTTAGCTATGATAAACATCGAGTTTACCCAGTTGCCCGAATGAAGAATCAAGATAAGAGAGGCATCTCCTATTCTAATTGGTTAAAACATGACATCAAACATAAGTTGAGAACACTGAACTTCCCAACTGTCATAAAAAGAAAGTCTATCCTATCTTTTAAAAGAAATATCATGTTAAACTCCAGTGACATCAAATGTCTGGTTCCCTGGGAAGATTATGAACATTTCTATTTGAAAACATTTCATCAAGATTCAGCGCTTCAGAGAAAATTAAAAATTGTTTCATTATTCAAGATGATTGTGACACTTGACCTTGGACCAAGTTACCCCAACTTAGTGGTGATGACAAACATCCTAACTAAACTTGACGGCGGTTGCCCAAATGTTCTGCAGATGTTAGCAAAAAATCTTCGTGGGATACAGACAAAGAATAGCATTAACACGCCTTAACCTTTTCTCTGCTCTCCCTTTGCAATCGTTGTAGAACATGATCAGCATGAAGCCCTACATATCCATGTAGTCCTATCATGATCTTTGCACATTCACGCAATCTGATCATGATCTGCACTGTTTGCAATTCACCTAGTGAATATTCATGGAGTACCCCTTTAACAGTTAATGGCACTGTCCAAACTGGAAGATGAACAAGTCCATTTTGGAAATATAGGGCAGTCAGGGTTTAGCCTTACTCGAAGATGAGCTAGCAAATCTGACTTTCCAAAATTTGGACAGGCCCACTTGTAACACTATTACTTGAGAAGTACCGGTATATGGCAATATCTTTCAGAAAG
Organism: Saxidomus purpurata; assembly: GCA_022818135.1. Taxonomy (NCBI): domain Eukaryota; kingdom Metazoa; phylum Mollusca; class Bivalvia; order Venerida; family Veneridae; genus Saxidomus; species Saxidomus purpurata. The sequence continues at coordinate 734,318 of JAFMSR010000012.1, forward strand.
ATTGATAAAAATGTTTTATAAGGTCAATCTTGAATTCACTCTTTTTGGAGGGGAAACTCCGAAAGACAAGTATTTGAGTCAAAGTGGGGATTAAACGTCGCTGCTGTTTCAATCAAAGGGGTAAATGTTAAATAATAGCCCTGGCACTGACAAAGTGTTACCTACTGAAATCACTGGAAACAAAAAGTAGAAGACTCTGTCAAACATTTTAGTGAACATAGGATATTTTGAGATCCATTCTTCCACCTCATCTTGGGTCTTATATCCACCTCCCACCTCAAGCTTGTCCTTGCTGTTCTGTCCTCCACCCTTGTCCACCTCATTCAAATCACTTAGTGATAAAAATGACTTTGAAAGTCTGGCTACATCTTCATCACTATATTGTGATTTCCAGCTAACGCAAGGGCCATCACTCTTGCTAATCTGCATGTAACACTTGATGACACAAAATACTGTCTGAAATAGATACTTTCATTAGTAACAATAAAGCATCCTCTGTTTCCATAGATTTGTTCCTATCTTAACGCTTAACAGTGCCATACTCACATGCATATTACTCAAAAGTAAAATATGTTTCTTCATTTAAGAGTAAAAAAAAAAAAAAAAAAAAAAAAAAAATTTAAAATATTGAGGGGGGTACAGGTATAAGGTGATAAATCGTGCTTCGTGATCATAGCTCAATTGGTAGAATGCAGGGGGGGGGGGGCTGGGGTTGTTGGGTGGGGCCCATTTTTACAACCGTAACAATTATCTATCAATAAACTGCAAACATTGGCAAAGTTTCATCTTGATATGCCATATTTCCGAATTCACTCTGCATCCTCCAGTTAACCATATATTAAGAATAAACTATGACCAACAAAAAAACAGGGTCATACGATGACTTAGCGGTTTCATAAAACTACCAAATCATCAAAATTGTTTGTACAGTACTATGTAGGTGTGAAACAGCTAGGTTCATCAAGAAAACTTCGTTTATTATAACAATAGGATTATACATCTTATAGCTAATAATACAAGTATTCACTGAAATAATTACTCATATTTCAAATAATGAAAAGAATTTCGTTTATCAATATGGCACAAGATGAGGAACATAATATGGTTGTAATTTACTTGTTTTATGTCAAATAGCTAGGACAAATTAACAATCAATTACATGCAATGTAACCAGCTTGATGAAACCATGACCTGTATTGAACATAAAGTAAAGTCTGAATGAACTGTGAGTATTCTGACAAAACCGCTACCATCCCGGTCATGTGACTACCATCCTGGTCATGTGACTAACAGACCAATCACAAGGCATGTATATAATTATTAAGTCATACAATAAACTATAATAAGTACCTGATACAATTTATTTACTGAGGCATATCCAGCTTCCCTGCCACTGAGCAAGCTGATTATGTCCGCTCGTTCGGAACGGGTCCCTTTCAGACATTGAGCCAGGAATCCCGCAAACTGACTCTCTGAGACATGACCATCTCTTACCTGACCTGCATTTACATGGCAATTGCAGATAGCATTGAAAACTTGGGAGTCAAGGTCAAAGGAGTTGGTCTGAAGGTATTTCTGAAATAAAAATGGAAAAACTCTTTGAAGATAGTGCTGGACTTTAGCTAAAATGTTACTGGTCAAAATCTTCTATGGTTTGTATCTTTTTTACTGTATCTAGAAAGTATTTAAACCTCGTCAATATCTAAGTTTTTTTGCTAAATGCAATTAGTGACAGTGCTCAAGACTACAAAAAGAAATTGGTTGTTAAATTATATTCATTTTATTTACCAGTCTCAATTAATTTGAACAAGGCTTGAGGTTATCTCACTTTTTCCAATTCGAAGGCATAAACCTTTTTTTGAAAGTTGACATTTCAGAGTTGTCTGCCTTCTGTGTCTCAATCTGATGTGCAAAAAGCTGGGTACACATCCCCAACAAATTTCTTTGGGCACTTATAAACACAATATTATAATCCAATATTTAAATGTATTTATGATTTAAACATGATAGGATAAGTTTAAAAATTATATACTAACACAATTCCAAGCCACATTTTACCTAATATTCTACACACCCACATCAAACAGTGAAATATGCAAATAAACGGCATATGTGTTAAATTGCATGTTAAGTTTAAACATTCAGATTTTTATTAAGTGGTTAGATTTTTCATTTACCTTTAGGTTTTAAGGTAAAGTGATATTTAATTCTACACTTTAGAGCAGGAAATTGTGATTTGAATGAGGTAAATTGTGTTTTATGCGATGTGATCGTTGTACCCTATAATGAAACTAAACTTCTCACTGACTGTGGAGCACATCATGAAGGTGCGATAGCCCAACAAATTGTGCGCCAGGGCTTTTTGTTATATATGACGGCCGCCCTTCGCAGACATCTTATTCTATGTAATATCAATTTGTAAAATTGGTCAGTCGAAATATTGAAGCTAGAAGGTGCGACAGTTATAAAATATCAGATCTGTGAAAGGGGTCACACCGAAATGCCAAATTAATCAGGCTAGGCTTGAGGTAACCCACTTTTCCCTAAAATGTTACACAGTATTCATATAACTATTGGTTTTCACCGTTTCATAAAATCTGACAAGCATGCAACATATGCCCCTTTGATTTGTCAAAATTGCTATTTATGACTGTCCTCTTTGCCAGAAAAATCCACATGATCTGCCCTGTAAATGAAACAGATGTAACCAGGGCCACGACTATGCTGTGCTGTAAAACAAATGTCCAGATTGTTGGAATTTATGAAAAAATAAAGGAAGTAGTGTTGATTTACAGCTGGTCAGTATGTTTTGTGATTTAACACTGATTGCAAAATACCTTCAAAAATGGTTCTGTAAGTGACTGACTTGGTACGATATGCTGGAATAATTTGTGGATGTGTTGCCTTTCAGCTGGTGTAAAAACTTGTAAAATGGTGGTTTCCTTCTCTTTACTTTCACCTGCTCCCATGTTTTCAATGTTTTTGACACCTATCGATCAGCTGATGATTGATCATTTTTTGTTCAGATTTTTAAAGAGCGTCTATTGGAAAGTCCGACAAACGCTTGATTTGTGTAACGGTAATTTTTATCTAGTTTAATTGATCCTACAGTGTGGTAACGATTTTCTTGCCAACTACAGCTTATATAGACATTAAAAGTCGGTAAAAATAGACATTGAAGTATCGAAATATTACCATTATATCAACTAGTAGAAATGATTTTCATAATAAACATCATTAAGTCTTGAAATGCGAATATTAATATATTTTCGCGATGTCAAGTTGAAACTTAAAGAAGATATTATATTTCAAGGCAGATTTAGAATGATTTTTCATGTATGTCCACTTTTACGCCTTGAAAACCGTCCCCAAAATAGCACAAGATATGCACAATTAGTTTGGAGTATAAGAATCTTGACTTTTGTAAAGGGGAAGAAAAAGGTTTTATTCTCTTGATAGTTATCACATTTACCATCGGATTATTAGGTCGCGTTTTCTTTCACGTAAAGGGGGGAGGTGGGGCTGTTGTCTCGGGTGTATGCAAGTTTAAATTATTTAAACGAAACAAAATTCTTTAACAACATATAATATTATAAAAACAATCTAATAGTTTCATTGTAATGAAAATCGTCATCTTCTTTAATTTCTTATCTTGGTTATTGTATTTTCAAAGTTAAAGATGCATAGACACCAGCGATGACAGCCGAGGAATCACCTTTCCCGAATGTAAATAATTTATCAGTACCCGGATGTGCGAAGCCGAGAATACACTTTGTCCATCAATGTCCTCACACAATACACGAACACATCTGCATTTTGTATAACTAAAAGTACTAGTCAAAGCTAGGTTTTGGATTTCTCCCGTACATGTGCATGCACTGTCTGTTCCAACTTCCAAGTAAAAGTAGTGTGTTATTAACTAATAGTCTTATACATAGGTCTTTTTATCTAGCCTAGTTTTGCACTTAAATGTTCTATTTTAACAGCTGTTCCTGACAAAATGCCTGCTAGTTATAATTGCAAACGATTGTTAGCAGTAAAACGTAGATATAGATGTAAAAGAAGTCTATAAACTGCAACTGTAAACATGGTAATCATAAATGAGGGTTGACTGCAAATCTATTGTAAGTCTGTCTTCATTTCATATTATGACAGTTTTGTGGTCAACCTTCAGACTGAATTTTAATCATCAAATCTGCAGTGCAGTATTATAAGATAGGGGGATTTATTAGATTAAGCATAGATTTAGATCCCTGATGATAGAGATACAGTATAACTTCACCCTGTATCAAATTACTCTAGCTGAATCTCACCAATATTCACTGTCTGGCTTCTTCTTTGCTAGCGATTCTCCTTTTTTCCTTTTATTAATTTGGATCCCAAAATATTTGCAAGCATTGCAAATATGAAGATTTTTTGCAACAAATGTTTTTAATCAGGCAACTCTTTAAGAGCATAAAGCTGTATTTCCATGTATAAAACTATTTCTGCCCTTTTAATAAAGAACATGTTTAAGCTATAAATATTGAGCCATCTTGGCCCTCTTTGTCTAGTTTTCTGTTTCCTTTCTCAATTAGCTAAGCGTCTGTATTTTTCTAGTTTTCTCTTGTTTTTGTTCCAGTTGATCTTTCAGCATGGCAGTTGTGTCACAGTTTGAAGGTTTGAGTCTGACAGAGAAGTCTGCTGTGTCCCTAGACAATGTTGAGGAAGATTATGTCTTGGATATTGCTGCACAAAGGTAATTGTACGCGAACAACAAAAACTGTAAACTAATGTACTTTCTGCAGCTTTTTAATTTGTTGATAAATACATGTTACGAAATTTAATTTTGACAATGACTTTTTTTTTCCCATAGACCAAGACTTAGTACATGTAGTTTAGAACGGACATGTCAATAATTTTTAAATTTGGACAGAACCATTATTTATTCAAAGGTTTGCACAGTAAAAACTTACTGACTGAAAAGCAGACTATGCAAGGTTGATCTTGATCTTCATTGGTGACAAAGGCAATTTCCCATAAGAAGGGTAATGGTTAACTTTTAATGTTTTGGCCAAACTGATTCTGAAAGTGCATTTAAAAAATCTGAGAGGTAAATGGCTTAACAGTTTATCTGATCTTACCTTTGTTATTCTACAGGGGAGATGGAAATTACATGGCAGCTACCAGCAGTAACAATACCATACGTTTGTTCTCTAGCAATAACCTCGCAAGTATTGGTGTTATCACTGGTAATATATTTTCACTTTATTTTCAGAAACATGTTAGTGTGTTGCATATCCTATACATGTATTTTAATGTGCAGTATAACCAGCAGTACATTTTTTTTCTATAAAATCATAGAAATTTGTATTGCTTCATATTCAACAGTTGTTTTCATTGGTGGTTTGCAACATAAATTTCCAATTGATTGCCTATTTGAACCATATATGAGTTTTCTGGTGAATGTGTACAATGTAGATATTACTTGATCTTGTTTTCCTTTCACTCACTATTGGTCTGTTTACATGATTATATAGGCCACACAGATGTAATAAGTGGAGTAGCATGGGGGAAAAGTGAGCCGAGTCTGCTATATTCCTCATCCAAGGACAAATCTGTCAGGTACGGTAGTAAACCATAATGTACACAAGTTGTACACTAAGTTACAATGTAGGAACACATCTCAGAATTGAGACACAAACCACGCTGGAAAATGATGAGTTTTAACTATCATATCATTAAGAGCTCAAGTAATGCTAAGTTGACTCAAAACTTGAGAGTTCTACATTTAATGTTTGAATCTGTCAGTCAACAACAAAATATTCATGCTCAGCTGGATGGTTGAATATAGTGACAGAGCTCTTCAAACAACTCAAAGCAATCGGTTCAAACTAATTTACGTGTGTCAGTTGTAGAATTCTGTTCTTTTTATTTGCTATGGCAACAGAAAGGAAAAACTTAAAAAATCTTCTTCTAAAGAACAGGAAGGCCTAGAGCTTAGATATTTGGCATGTGGCATTACCTAGTAGACCTCTATCAAGATTGTACAAATTATACTTTTCTTAAATTCGAACAAACCTATACTTTTCTTGAATTCAAACCTATACTTTTCTTGAATTCAAAGCTATACTTTTGTTAAATGAAGAGATTACACAGTATTGAGGCTGCATTCAAAACTGTTGTAAAAGATGAGAATACAACGTTTTAAAACTTTGTCATTTCAGATGCTGGGATACAAGAACCAAACTGACAAAAGAAGTGCAGAAATTAGAAGGTAGTTCAATGTAGAATTACTTGAATTTTAAGATTTCTTTGCCCTAAAACTGTTATGATAGCATTTTTTTACATGCAAGTGCTGTAGAGATTGTTTCATTCATCCATAAGCAAAATATTATCCAAGTCTGTGAAACCTTTAACCTATTGGTCAGCTCTCAAATGAAAAGCAAAAAAGATTTGGCTGGTGTGAATAGGCAGTGCTTTAATAATTTTCCGAATCTAATCATTTGTTGGTTAGAAGAGCAGTTGAATGATTGGCTGAACTTGATAATGAAAATAGATCTAAAAAGTTAAGCTATCACTGTGTGAGGGCAGAATAATGAAGGTATGTTAATCATTTATGGTGTGAAATATTTGTATGTCTATTACAGGATCTAGTGAGACGGAGAATTTATTTACGTGTGTAGATATTAACGCAAGTGACCGAGTTTTGTGTGCGGGACAGGAGGCAGATAGCGAAGAAAATGGAGATGCTTTTATACTTTTCTGGTAGTTATACTAGCTTCATGGTTACTTGTATTTTGTCTCCTAAACTAGGTTTTATTTCCACAACAAAACCTAGCATTTTTCGTATATTTTCACATTTTTATTGAACTTTGTAGAAATTATGCACTTTTGCGTGGCAAATTCCTTGAATTTCTACAAAACTGGCTGTACAGATACTTTTAATTGTATCACACAGTTTCCTAATTCCTGATTTTGAATTTTGATACTGTATAAGGAAATAAATATCATCCAGTGAGCTGTAAATAATAATGCAGGCTGGTTGTCTACCCTAGTAGACAGATTTTATAGAAATAGGGCTAATATATTTTTTTGTTGGTGCCTCTACACAATAAATTTTTATTGTATCCAATTATCGTGTGAATAGAATTTTATTATAATGGATTTTCTTGTTGACAGAGTTTTTTTGTAATCAACTTTATAGAATGGCCTTGCAATGGGTCTGACTTGTAAAAGTATATTTGTGTACAAGAACAGTACTTTGTTCCTGTCTTTGTATATCAAGCAAACAACACAATAGGCTCATTCGATCTCACTTTTCTTCAAAACCTGAAACCAGTGGAAAGTGAAAAAAAACAACAACAGTAAAATGGTGAAAAACATTAGAAGGAGTTGTAAAGACACCACAGTAACAAATTCTACTAACAGTAAATTGTACAGAAACCTAAACGAGAATCAAACCAAATCATTTCTCTATTTTCTTTACCAGGGACCGACGAGGCTGTGAGCTTCTAGGTGCGTACAGTGAGTCACATACAGATGATATTACACAGGTATTACAAGCATACGTGTCTCTATGGTTACACATAGTATGTACATGTAAAATGTTTAGATACTTTGAACTACCAGTGAAGAGATTTTAAGACTCTGCATGTACATTGTGTCATTGTCATTATTTTGTACTGTTTAAACCTAAAACTCAAGTCATTTTACAATGTGGATATAAAACTGTGTAAAGTTTCAGTTTGATGCCAATTTATTTTTAGCTAAAATTGTGAAGACAGTCTGAAGTTTAAGAAATTGTTAGACCAGAAATGTTTTAACCAGATGTCGCCCTGACCCTCTATTACTGGGTACCATGAGGGTTTTTACTCAAAAGTTCGGAGTCATATCCTCTGAATATTGTCGGTGTAGGATCCTTACTTTCAAATTCATATATTAATAGATATGCAAGCATCTGAGTATGGACCCTTTTTACACACAGTGTGTCGTCCAATTTTATAGAGTTATCTACAACTATTTGAATTAGATGAGAACGTCAGCCTGTCTTATTTTATTTACTGTAGAAGTGGTTATGGTGGGTGGCTGAATAGGGTAAAATATACAAATTGTACAAGACATATACATCAAATTAACCAAAGCAAGAGTTCTAGTTGTGTTATTACATACATGTATATTTATTTTGATATTGTCTTGAACTTACTTCTGGTTAATTTGGGACAAAAGTTACATTGTATATATACAAATGTACGAAGCTCTTTGTTTTTACTGTATATTAGAGGCAATACAGATTTGTTTGTGTTCTAGGTATGTTTTCACCCTACAAACCCTGACAGGCTTATCACAGGATCTACAGACGGTCTGACGTGTCTTTTTGACGTCTCACAGACAGACGAGGACGATGCGTTGTCTTACACGTGGAACACGTGTTCAACTGTCGCTAAAGTGGGTTGGTGTGGTGAGAACTGGAGTAACGTTTACAGTATAACACACATTGATACATTCCATGTATGGGATTCAGTTGAGGTAAAACCTGCTTATTTAGTGGAGTTTAATTTATCCTGGAATTTGAAAGTTGTTTTTCATCACAAACTGTAAGAATTTGAGGAAATTGGATTTACTAAGATTATACATTTTATACATGTTCGGCGATGTTATGTTAGCCAGATTCTGGATATTTACTGTAAATTATGAAATATTTCCGAGAACTTTATTTTCTTGTTTTTTTTTGCGAATTCATCATTTCGCAAATTTAAAGTTCTCCAGAAATTATCGATATTGTTACAACAGTGTGAACCAGTGGAATCTCTTGTTTCGCAAATTTGTGGTCTAATGAATTGACTTGGAGATAAATCACCAAGATTTTGGTATTTCAAAATGATTTATTTAGATTTATTGTGGACTGAAGTTTTTGCAACTTGTATTGACACGCACAATATTTGCTTCCTGGGGTTCTAACCAGTACAGTGGAACCAAAATTAATGAGTAACAACTTTATAGTATTGAACCCTTCAAATCTAAATTAGAAGATTTTAATGCAAGATGTTTAAAAAAGGTGGCAAGACAACAAAATCTTATTATAGTAGCTAAGATAAGTAACTCTTGGAAGCTAAATTAATATAAAATAGTATGTATTACCTCCCTTCCTTCTATTTTCTAGGGAGACCCAGTGGTTGAAGTAACAGATCTCAAAGATGTTCTTCAGGTAAGAGAAAGTCCATGTTGTATGTTACAATAACAGTCTAATCTATGTGAAGCAGTGGAAAGTGTTGATTTTAAGTAGGGGATGTGCAAATGAGTGTTTTAGATTTATCTCATTTATGCTAATTTGTTTAATCATAATTGCAAAACAAGTTCTTATAACTTATGTTAATTGTTCTTGAGACTCACTCCAGAGGGAATCAAACTCAAAGAGAGAGAGGCAATGTGGAAGTATCTGTGTCTTGCCTAAGGATACTCTCACTACATGGTAGTGGTGGGGATCAAATCAGAGACCCTCTGATTCTGAGCAGAGCATGCTACCACTGTGCCATGGTGGCACAGTCACACCTCTGATAATGCCAAACTGCGAGTAAAAAAAGATTTTAAAGGATGCAGCAGTATGTGTTACATGTACAATAGTATATGAAGGATTTTGTACCAGATTTTATTAAAGCCTGGTGTAACATGGTTGGGTTTTAAATGTTGAGACAAAGTTCAGAGAAAATTTCCTTTAATTCATAGGTTTTCTCCAAAATACTGTTAGTAAATTTAGTGGTGTAGTTGGGGATTGATCTTGTGTCACTTAAGTGAAAACTTGTTTCTGCTTGTATGTATGCGTACTCTACATAGACATCTATCTAATATCAGCAAAATTAGAATACAAATGCACTTACTGCCCTTTTAGCCCAAAAGAGCTATTTAATTATTCTCTATCAGTTAATCTTTTTTCTGTGTCCTGATACACTGTATTTAGAAAGCCCTTGTAATTTTTTTTTTAAATCACCTTTCATTGGTAGAAGTTTTTTTTCGGCAGTGTTCAAGGTTAATTAACGTACTGGAAGCGAATATAATTCTTATACCTTGTATGTAATAGATGGGAATTACAGAAGATTTTGTTGTATTTCTTTACAGTTTTTAAAACCTGATATCTTAATTATTGGTTTGTTCAGTACATGTGTACCAAAATTCAAAGTCTGTGTAGTGCATAGTTCTAGTCTGTTTTGTCATACAGTGAATGTTGACTAGAGTTCCATGTTTGTTGTAGCATTTTACCATACTGTAATGTATATACTAATAAAGTTTGAAATATGTTTAATCAAACTGTTATAGTGCATGTGTACTCAGTTTCAAGTCTGTTTTAAAACTTTGCTGAGTGCTAGTAGTGTAGTTTCATGTCTTTTCGACCACACTGATGAAGTGTAAAAAAGTGGTTTTCTTATTTGTTCTAACATGTGTAAGAGTGCATATTAACTATGGTTCAAATTTTCCCAAATAATAAGAGGATAGATTATACCATATATACGTACCAAGTTTCAAGTTTGTGTTATTGCTCTGTTTAGTTTATTGTTAATGTGTTTGTGGTGTGTGTTCTTTATAGTTTGATGTCTCCTCTATGGCACTGCTAAATGTGTAAAAACTACATTTCAAATCTGTTCTCTTACATTTCACAACTTTACCAACTAACTTTACTAGTGCATGTTGATCAACTTAAAATCTTATTTTTTACCTCACTGCTGAATGCAATGTTACTGAATGTTGACTAAATTCAAGCTTCAAGTGCATGTTTAGTTTTTTTTTACTTAATTCCAGTTTTGTGCCAATTTACATGAATAGGTGCCAGTTTACATGAATAGGTGCCCATTTACTGAATAGGTGCCCATTTACATGAATAGGTGCCCATGTACATGAACAGGTGCCCATTTACATTCATTTGTACCCATTTGCTTTGATAGGTGTCAGTTTGCATAGACTTTGTGGGTGCCCATTTACACTAATTGGTGCCCAAATTTACATTGAAAGGTTCCCATTTACATTGATATGTACCCATTTACATTGGTACGTGATTGTTTACATTATATGTGGCTTTTTTCTGCCTTTCCGTAAATCTATAAAGTAGCGCTGTATGTTTATGAGTTCATGATATCATTCAATAATTCCTTTTAATTGTTTACCATTAACAGTCCATAATCACTCTAGATGTTAAGTTAGTTATAGCACTTTTACAGTCAAACCTGTGAATAAAGATCACTGGCAGGAAGCAACAAATGTGGACTTTATTTGCAGGGTGGTCTTTATTCAAAGATGGTTTTTAACACAGGCTTAACTGTATTATCAAAAGAGAGGTACAAAATAATCCTAACATAGCTTTTTAACCCATTTATACCTATATTTTTACAATGGAATCTTCTAACTACTAATTAGGGTAAGTCTATTTTGTTAAATAGGGGTGTTTTGCAGGATTGTGATCCAAATGGTGATCCATTGTTTTTGTCGTCTGCTTCAAAACATAACTGTCTGAAAATGTAGATATTGTAAAAGACACTTGGCAGAAATGTGCATTATGACTAATATAACACAGTTTTTTCCCCAAATGATATTGCAAGAAAGGAAGAAACCCTTTCTGATAGCACTATAACATGAATACAAAAGAAAGGCATTCATCAAGATTGTGTTAGAGTAAATAAAACACAGTTATATCATTTTTCTATCAGGAAATTCATTGTTCTATTCTATTAAACATCAAAATGATATTTATTTATCTGCAAAATCTATTTATATGTTTTTATGAAACTATACAATAAGCTTCCTTATCAAACCATTTGATCAAAATATTTACATAATTTGTAAATTGAAAATATGACATTGCTGAATATTTATTTGTATGATTCAGCAGTGATTAAAACAGTATTTGAATAGAGGTTCTTAAAATGGGAACTAACGGGTTAAAAATATGATTTTTATTGGGAATGATGAAAGGAACGGATGCATGTAGGGGGTAGTTTTGTGAATTGTTAACTTTACATACACTAAAAGTACTGTAAAAGGATATAAATAAGGTGTTTACTCTGAACTGAAATACTTCTTTGTACGCTAGTACCGCAAAATACAGATGCTGAAAGATTTTTTGACACATGTGTACCAAGATGAAACTACTGATAGATGTGACTGTTGGGTTGGTTTGAAATCCCTGATTTAAACTTGTACGTTAATTGCTCGGGGGGGGGGGGGGGGGCAGGTGATTTTGACTTTATGACACGTGCAGATCATGATCAGCCTGCAAATCCATGTAGTCTGATCATGATCTGCACTGTTCATTATTTGGTCAGTAAACTGAAATGAGCACCCCTTGAAGTTCTCAAATTAAAAGATGGGCTAGTCCATTTTAGACATTTAGTTGGGTAAGATTTAATCAAAAGTAATGGTACATGTGTCTCAGAAACACTTGTAGTGTCTGTAACTAAAGAAAAGAAAACAAGAATAACGTGATTACTGCAGCTGATTCATATAGCAGCACAAGGACAAAGTGACATAAATACTGTTGAACAGGGTGTTAAAACCCAGAAGAAAAATAACCACATTGAGTTAGACGTCAGGACCTTCACTGGGTATCAAACATCTGTAATGACTGTTATGCGGTAACAATTTACGCACAAATAATTAGAATTTTGCCTGCCGTGACAATTTGTTTTCGCTAATTTCAAATTTCTTTCGCCACACTGTAGAAATTGGTAGATTTATTGACATTGCCCTGATCTTTTTAGTACTGTAGAGGACACGCTGCTTGATATAACATTGTGAAACACAATTATAAACAAGCAATCATGACAGTTGTAACCATGGTTTCACTACAATAACAAAACAGAATACCTGTCCATTAAAAGTCTATGTTCTTAACCTTTTCAGGTTACATTTAATTTAGTGTGTCTATCATGGAATAAAATAGAACTTCAAAACAAGATTTTTCACAGGATTCGTAAAGTTTATTTTCATAAGAATGACCATTGTGTGAAAATCACTGGTCAACAAGGTGTGCTTAGTCATTTCTTACATTAGTAAGGTTTGTGTCTTAAAGTATGAGAAAATATTTTGTTAAACATTAATATTGTAAATGTAAGTACAGGAGGGTCGTGACCACAGGGTACTTACCCAGACCATCTTACAGAAAATACATAATTAGTCAAAAGTCAGATGCTTTTAGGTCACTGACTGCCATAATCAGTGGCATTTAACCACAGGTTTACTTTGACTAATATTATGTTCTGTTTAAAAAGTTTAAAATGTAAATATTTGGAGTTTACAGAAGACACACCTTTGTTATTTATGTTTTAAACTCTTTATCTTTCTGTACTTTTAAAAAAATCCTGTTTTCAACTGTTTGCTGACCAAAAATGGTTCTTCCATCTATATTCTGGCTAAATTTTCTAATTTGTCCGCTTGCTTACTTAAAAGTGCCTATTTCACCAAATGCTGAATATAAGGACTCCTTTTTAATTAATTTGCTTGCTAAAAATATTTCCTTCACTTGAATGGTAGCTTAAAACTTCTTGTTTACCCAAGAGCTGGATAAAGATATTTATCTGGTCTATAGCCTGGCTTGAACATGAAACATTAACAATTTTATCCAATCCGTATGTTGGTGAAAATATTCCTATTTCATCTAGTAAATGGTGGCTAAAAAATATATTCTAATCCATGTGCTAGTTAAAATATACCTCTTTCTTCAGTAAGCTGCCTAAAAATACTTCTTTCATCTGAATGTTGGCAAAGAAATGCGCAGTCCGCCTCCATGGTGGAGTGGTTAGAGACGCTGACTTGAAATCATTATAACTTGTCAGTGTCAAAGGGTCATGAGTTTGAGCACTGCTACGGGCTATGACAGTTTATGTGTGAGACAGTTGGCTGTTTCTTATGTAGAATAGCGGTCTAGTACTAGTATGGTTCGGTAAAGTACTGATCAACAGACAACAGCAACAAGAAATGTCCACTTTTATCTGTACATGCTGGCGAAAACACCATTTTTCATCTGTTTTTGATTAAAAATACTAATTTATTCAGAATTTACATATGTATGCCAGCAAAGAAATTTTATTTTTTTCTTTAAGTGCACCAGTACCTAAACCTGTATACCACGCAAAATAACTACACGTTTTTTTCCTTTTTTTACCAGCAAACAAAGCTATTTTATCGCTATATTGTTTGATGTATTAACTTTGATCAAATATCACGCTTTCTAATGGTTTCTAAGTGCATGGATAACAAATATTTGGTAAATATTTTCATTGGTTTTGTATATTGTTACCGACTCAATGGCATATTAACCGCATAGTCTGTCAGTAATTCAATAATGTTTAATTTGACAATTCCATTGATGACAAGGACACTTTATATAACTGCCATTAAATGATTTAAATCAGATTTTCTTTTCAATGGGCACGGACTACTTTCATGTACTTTAAAATCAAAAGTACATTTTTTTTCAATTTACAAATCAGTCCCAATAAAATTCAGTGTCAAAGAAGTTTTGTTGACCCATAAATGATTTTCTATTTGCTTTGATATTAACACAGATTTTTTATTTATTTGTTGAAATTTAATTTCTGTAGTTGTTGTTTTCATTTGAGATTTAATTTTACCGATGTACTTTTAACGCACCCTTGATATAAGATACCCCGGGGAAAGGTTAGCGGCGTAAAAAGAGGAACTTCCAAGAATTTGAAAAGAATTGAAATGTAAATATTTGGAAAAAAGATTTTTAAAATATTAATTGGCAAATATTTATTTTATATTATCAAGTTCTTTGAAGTTTCTGTTTTTGTAACTCCTTTTAACATGTCTAACTACCTGTTTGATTTACCTTTTCTGTGACACGTTTGGTGTTTTCAAAAAATTATTTTTGTTTTGAAAGTAATGTTCAGAAATTTCCAACAGTCAAACCTATCACTGGATGTGTCAAAAATGGCAATTTACAGCAGGTGGTTGTTTATTTAATAAAAAAAAGGCCAGTATAGGCTCATCTTTTTTTGCTGCTTACCTGCTGATGGCAAATGATTTTGCTGTCTGATCATGATCTGCACTGATGCTTTCCAGTCAGTGAGCACCCCTTTTACCAAGTAATAGAACTGTCTAAACTGCAAGGTGGATAAGTCCATTGTCGAATTCTAGTGAGGTAAGGATTAAGTAGTTTTGCATATTTTTCAGGGTACAGATTCTGTGGATTATATTGTGGATTGTTTGGCCTGTGAGAGCTCGGACCTACATCTTCTGGCTGGAAAACACAGGTAAGTGAGATAGTGTGAGAGCTTGGACGTACATCTTCTGGCTGGAAAACACAGGTAAGTGAGATAGTGTGAGAGCTTGGACCTACATCTTCTGTAAGTGAGTGAGATAGTGATATGCCCACCTGTATTAAAAATCAAACATTTCTTATTATAAAAAACTTATATAAAAATTTTCATATCATTGAAAAGAAATGCCTTTTGTCTGATAAAAGATGGCCTTTGATCTCTAGGTACCTGTAGATGGAAGGAGTAGTGATGTATCTGTTACCAAAAGTAGTTAATAAATGTATGTGTATTTGTTCTTTTTAATATAACTGAGTTACCATTATGTTACAGTGGGGACCTGAAGATTATTGAGTTGTCTGGTAAAGGAACCCCTAAAGTAATATGTTCAATGAAAGGAGGACATTCTGCTACTGTTCGATGTCTGCACTGGAATTCAAAGGTGAAATTTCAATAGTCATATGGTTTGAGACATAATAATGTTCTCCAATCTGTAATTTAATGTGGCTAATTTATGCCTATACATTGATAAAACATTTCCTTGGTTAAAGTTTTTTATCCCGTTGGAATGTACATAGAAGACCATGGCACAAAATTTAGAAAATACCATTACACACAACATAGAGAAAGTACCATTACACACAACATAGAAAATACCATTACACACAACATAGAAAATACCATTACACACAATATAATGAAAGACCATTACACACAACATAGAAAATACCATTACACACAACATAGAAAATACCATTACACACAACATAGAAAATACCATTACACACAACATAGAATATACCATTACACACAACATAGAAAATACCATGTCACACAATATAATGAAAGACCATTACACACAACATAGAAAAGAGCATGACTCTCAGATTTAATGGATAATCATGACACATAAATTTCTTCCCTGACTGCAATGAATGGCCTCTAGATAACAAGTGTGATGATTGTGCTGATCAAGAGAGATGGTTTTATTTCATTGATAATACACTGTAAAACCAGTACTGTTCATTGGGCACCATTTTTCATGGATTTTGTAAAAGGGTCATTCCATGAATTTGAATCACCAAAGAGAAAGCATTTAACATTACCATTTTCTGAATAAAAAAATCTATGAATTCAGGTACCCATGAACTTGCATTTAATTAAATTTCCCAAAAAGATTTATCGCACACAAATTTATATGCATTCACAGTAGATCTTTGAATTTCAGATCATTTTTAAAAATAAAGTTTAAAAAAACCTTACTGAACGCATGTTTTTATGGTCTTTATATGAAAGACATATTTTAATTGTAAAATTAAAAAAAGTTTTTTATATACAAGGTAAATGTGAATTCTAAATTTGCAGACGTTTTTTCATTTCAGAGTAATCTGCTGGTAACTGGTGCTGAGGACTCTATGTTGTGTCTCTGGTCTACAAAACAAAAGGATCAAGCCAGCGTGATTTCTAACAAGGTTTGAGCCTCATTTTAGCTCACAGCTTTTTAAAAGCTTTTCTATTATGTGAGCTGCTTTTGCCCTATGTTCAGTTTCAAGCACCTATTTCAGCACTAATGATGAACTTAATAACCATCACTATTGATAATAAATGGGGTTACCCACAATGGGGCCTCAAAATTTCTGTTTAAACAAATGTATCAATGAAAACTTGCTGCGGTTTAAAACTATGTCTTTGATAATTATTTCGTATACAAGTAATTGTCTATACTCCAGGAAGCATTCATAGAATGTGAGTCAGAAGAAGTAATGTTTAAAGTTGATGGAAAATGTCAGAGTTTCAAACTGTTTGATCAAATAATTAGCTTGCATAAGGTTTTGTGTATACTGCTAAACTATTTTGACCCTAAACATGTACATGTTTAACAGTTGTTTTATTGCTAATACAAGACTGTATTTGTAAACTTTTTATAATATTAATCAAGTACAGCTTCAGACAAGTTACAGGTGCCGGACTAATTTAATGGGATTTGGGGAAAATATTGACTAGAACCCACAGTATAAACCTGACTCCAACCCAAAACCTCCAAATGAAGGCTATGTGTGTCTGTGGTAAAAGCCCGTTTAACACTGTTATGTAACTTATTAAGAAGTCATTTATCCATTTTTATATTTTAGGCAAAACTGAAGTCGAAGAAACCAGTTGGTAAAAGAAGCAATCCGTATTGAACTGTCAGCGTGGTGCAAGTTGTATGCTGTATAACAGCTGAAGACATGAAGAAAGGCAGGGCATCCTGTATAAACTCCACCTAAACACCAGGGTATATGCTGGCAGCGTTAACTCCGTATCCATGAAACAAGATCAGTGAAGTAACACATCATACCGTATGACCAAAAACTGTGCAAGTGTCAGGAAATATGATTGCTCCAAGTTCTTTTTGCACTTGAACCATGTGATCGCCGAGAGTTTCCTGGTTGCAGTTTGAGAGAGTGCATAGCATCACTAGGCCTATGTCTTGTTAAACAATAGACAAAATAATACATATTGCAGTATGGACTTGCAGTACACAAATTGCTTTGCTAAACACTTTAGTTATTTAATAATCTATTTTCGTTTTTGATATGTTGTCTTAGTAACCCTTTTCTTTTTGTAAATCTAATATTTATTCACCCAGCACAATAGAATGCTAGTTTTAACGTTTGACTGGCATTTGTACAAAATTGATGCCTAGCATTGCTGATTAACCCCAATGATATTGCAATAAAATAAACAACACTTTGTGACAACATAGAAACAAAAGACAGGTATCAGTAAATTTATATGGGGTTTTAGGGAGATATACAAAGGGTTGATATGCAGTGCTTGCTTCACTTAGTTTATAGTTATAATAATACTGACGATGTTGATAATGATGATGATGATGATGATGATGATGATGATGATGATGATGAAGATAATGATGATGATGAGATTATAATAATAACTTCAAAATAACAATGAAAATAATTTGAAGAAAATATATCAGTCTTAGGTTATAAGTTTGTACTAAACATTGTGTTATACAATGTATATGATTCCGTTGTATTCTGACCTGTAGTACAGCAGTATTGAAGCACTCTCAATGAAAAGAAAACTGAAGCACTTGTGATATCTTTCAGTAGTTTACAGGAAATAAATTTTGACAACAAACGATACAGTGTGAGTTATTTATGTTGCCACGTCTGAAAATGTCCAATGATATTCTAGATATTTTTCAAGTCTATTTTAACGTCTTGCACTATCACCCAATCGTGGAAGATGGCCTATGAAAGCTTTTTGTCGCAGGCTTTCTGTACACTGGAGTCATGCCTCTGTGGTATAGTGGTTAAGAGTAGCAAACTTTTCACTGATTGTGGGTCATAGGTTTGAGCCCTGCTACCAACCTGATTCAGTCGGCAATTTCTTGTGAAGGATATATGTCAGTACTGGTCCTTCTAAGGAACAATGGTTGGGTAATTTACAAACCTGTAAATAACTGAAATTCTGTTGATATACTGGTAGCAGTTTCATTCCTTGTCCTTCAGCTTTGTAACTCTTGTAGTTTTATTTCTATAATTAGCATGCAGGCATATTGAATGGCTATGATCTTACATACATGAACTAATAATGGACATGTGTCTCGGTAATAATCAGAAGTATTCCCATAAATGCAGGTAATAAACGTAACTAATGGTATAACTTTCCAATAAAAAAAAAAGAAAAATGTATCGTCCCTGGGTGGGCTTGAACCACCAACCTTTCGGTTAACAGCCGAACGCGCTAACCGATTGCGCCACAGAGACAACTGTTTCCAATCGCTTTTTTTGTAGTATATATATGAAATTTCTTGACCACTTGGCGGCAAATGCACGTGAAAGTGGTGAACCTGGAGTTAGTCATCTATGTGATTCCTGATCAGTATAATTACTCGAAAAGATAAAAGCGCACATGCAAGGATCTAAGTGAAGTTTGGGTGCATCTGTTTTCCATTACTTTGAAGAATAGGGGCGGTTTCATTACATTGATAAGTTGATTTGCAAGATGTATCTACATCTAATAAAAACTTAGAAGATTATATTGTATCACCCCACAGTTGCTCGTTTATATTTTTTCTTTTGAAAAAAACTATCAATTCTTTCTCTGGTAGAAAACTAGTTGTTATAACAACTTTGTGACGTTTTATCACGTGTCTACTGACTGAGCCAATTCACAACCAGGTTAGCAGAATAGATTACTGCGCGATAATTGATCTGTGTATTAAAAATTGTGTATTGAGGTCATGTAATTTTCCGAAGTTTTTTGTCAGCATAACGCCTCTACAGCGGACATTTTTAGTTATTTCCAATTTTGTTTAAACATTTTTGTTAATTTATTTCATTCTATATGTTAGAAATGCTTATATTACCACGCACTTTTTATCGAGCGTATTAACAAATTTAAATAGGTGCTGGAATACACTAATTTTTGACAGAAAATGGCGGAGTGGTAGCCTGAAGAGTTTAAAAACACCAGTTAAAACGTGTTTATTGTAAATACTGTGATACAAATGTAGCCCCTTCCATAATTAACGAAATGAAGGGACTACCACGTTCTATTTTCGCTACGTAATGGGCTGTGCGAACGGGAAACTGGAGCCCGAGTCGCCCCCAGATAGTCACAATATCGAAACAGTGTGGCAAGGGCATAAGGCTCGGACCGGGCATAACGGTGTACCATACAAAAATGCTAGAAATCAGCAGGTTCAGCCGAAGAAAGGGGTTCAACCTCCGCCAGAAGGAGGCCAGCCCAAGACAAATAAAAAGGTGAGCAGGAATGTCTTTGTTTAGCTAGCAATCAATATTCACAGATTATCTACATAATTTTGTTAAGTAAAATCAAATTGCTTTGTAGTTGTAATTAAATGGCAAGATTTAATATAACAGTCTATTTACTTGGACATGTACACTGTTCAGCTTTAAGAATATGGGTTCTGTGATTGTGAAATATTTATGATATATCAAGTTCAGATATCAGTAGGCCTATAACAGTCGGAACCGTTGGCTTTAGGCTAATATTTGCCTGATGAAGGGTGTCCCTATAACGATAAAAATAATATATCTAATCCTTAATAAAAATTACCAAGGTATAATTAACAGCAAACAAGCTCATGCAAGCTGTTGAATAGTCTCGCTTTCCGCATGAAAGACAAACTGATTATACACGCTGACATTTTTTAGTAGTTTGCCTTCTATGTTCAATGCAATGTGCAAATATTTTTATACCTGTGTGGTCTGCCTCCGTCACATCCGTGGTTGAGTCGTTGACTTGAAAAACAGTAATTTTATAGATTGAGGGTCATGGAGTTGAGCCCTGCTCCCAACCATGACTGTTTATGTGAGAAGATTCAGAAGGACCAGTAGTGGAACCCTATCTTCCACATGAAGCTGTCAACTTTCACACATTAACAGTCATGGTCGATTGCAGGGCTCAAATTATTATTGTTATACATGCCTTGGTAAACTGTATGGGATGGGCATACCACAATGCCAAATTTATTAGACTAGCCTTTAAACTGATCACAGATGTCTGTGTATCGCGATCTTTAATACTGTGGAAGGAAAGTGGAGAAAACCCACCAGATCTGGTGGTCACCACTATCCAGCATACGAATCAAACCCAATTTGCATTTGTTAGAAGCCAGGGTGCTAACTGCTGCGCTAACCTGACAGCCAGTTTAAATCAAGTAGATCTCTACACCAAGTAATTATCAAAAGGGTCTGTAACAGTATAAGAAGTAACAACAAAAGTGGTTAAGGTTGTATTACAGCGGCGATGTAGTTGAGTCAAGTCTATTCTTCCCCTGCAAGCACCAGCAAGTCAGTTTTAAAGCTACCATACTCACATTTTGTTCTGACCATCTGAAAAGGAGTAACAAAAATATACAAGTTAAAAAATAACTCGGCTGGTATTTGGCATAGTGACACTGACTCCTAGGCTGGAGGTCATGGGTGCGAATCACTGAAGCGGCATTTGACAGTTACCTCTAAACACAAGTACTGGTCAGGGCTCCAGAAAGCAGATATTGGAGGGAACGTAATTAATAGAAGTTTCAAGAACTTGCTCTACAATGGATGTAAATACATAAGTGTAAACAATTGTGTTCTTTACTTCTGCAGAAATTGCAACCCGAGCATAAGACCTTAACCTTATGTTTATTGTTGTAGATGTATTTGTATGCAAGGATAAGTATAGAGGCTTGTATCTTGCAGGATTTTTCATAGCAGTTATTCCGCTTCACTGTCAGAGCCAGAAAGAAATAAATTTTTCGAAATTTAGTTCTCAAAATTCTCAGTTACAATTAAAAACAATTTATGTGGCAAAAAATTGGTCAATATGACCTGTGCAGCTTACGATCAACCTGCACATCTTTGCAGTCTGATCATGATCTGCACTCTTCACTAGTGAGTCAGTAATTTAAATCATCCTAATTTTTCCATTGTGTTAACAGAGCCACAATATATTTTTTTCTTGGCCTTAAGTACCTGAAAATACTGTATGTTAAGGGTGTGTGCCTCTATAGAACTGAGTAAGTTTTACATCCTCGCAGTTTCAGAAATGTTAAGATACAGTAGAATCTGTGAAAAAAAGACAAGGATTTAAAAACCTTCAAGATTGATTTAGTTGACAGGTGATTCACAAACATTTTTACTGAAGATAAATATTGCAACGGCTTTTTACCGATGAAATTCACATGGTGGTTAGAGGTGGTGATCTTCAATACAGCTTCAAATGCCTGGCAGTAAAATATTTTATTTAAGGATAACTTTTAAATATTTAAAGATTTATTTGTTGGTGTGGTTAAATATTGTTTTCAGGACATAAAAATACTTTCTTTCATCCTTTTCAGGTTAAAAAATACAGGGACAAGTTTGATCCCCGAGTGACGGCTAAGTATGACATTAAAGCCTTGATTGGCAGAGGAAGCTTCAGCCGAGTAGTGCGGGTTGAAAACCGACTCACCAGACAGCCATACGCTATTAAAATGATAGACCGAGTGCAAGGAAAAGAAGTGTTTGAATCGGAATTAAAAGTGTTGCGACGAGTTAAGCACCAGTACATTATTCAACTTGTGGAAGTGTTTGAGACCAAAGATAAAGTGTATATGGTGATGGAACTCGCTACAGGAGGAGAGCTTTTCGATAGGATTATTGCTAAGGGAAGTTTTACAGAACGGGACGCAACAAGGGTGTTGCAAATGGTGTTAGAAGGGGTTGAGTATTTACATGGTTTAGGGATCGCGCATCGCGACCTGAAACCAGAAAACTTGCTATACTATCATCCGGGTCATGACTCAAAAATTATGATAACCGATTTCGGGCTTAGCGCAACCATTAAAGGAGAACATATGTTGCGGACTACTTGTGGTACGCCGGAGTATATCGCACCTGAAATTCTGGCTCGCAAGCCATATACAGTACAGGTGGACATGTGGGCAGTGGGAGTTATAACATATATACTCCTTAGTGGAACTATGCCATTCGATGATGAAAACCGGACAAGGCTATATCGGTTAATACTGAAAGCTAAATATAGTTATGCTGGAGAGGTAATATACAGTTCTTAAAGTCCCATGATCACTTTGGATATTACAATCTAGTAGCCCCTACAATATACTTTTAAAGAGGTCTTGCCGATGAAATATCACTATTTCATACAGAAATATCCCTAACATTGCTTCTAAAATTGAAAGTACATGGTATAGATATATAGCACAGCATATTTTCAATGCTTGTGGAATAAAGAAAGAATTTTTTATAAGGACATCTTTTGTGTGAAAAACAACACGAATATAAAAGAAGCAGTGTTTAGAGAACATAGTTCTGTTGTTATTCCATCAGTAAATTCATTATTCCATCTGAGCTGTTTCAAAGTGATCCTAGGGCTTTAAAGTGATCATTGGGCTGGAAAGTGATCATCAGTCTTTAATTTCATTATTTATTCATGAGAAAAAGAAAACATGTAAGTTTTCAGTCTTTATTTTTTTATCATAACGAAACCATGATTGTGTTGATTTTCTGATGGATTGTTTTCTTAAAAGCAGTTACTATTTGCATATAACATACTAGTGAAACAGGTATAAAATCAGTTTGAAAAAAAACTAGAATCTTTATATTAGAGTGACTAAGATTCACATGTCAAATGTTTGACAACATATTCTTTAAAAACATTCATTAGAAATGTATAAATCAATTTTATTATTATTTCATGTAATAAATATCTTTAAATTATAACTTTTTGGGCAATTTCGTTATAAGAAAATGTGTGCAGAAAATTCTCTGTGTTTTGATGGATTCATGATGCACTGTAAAAACACTAAGCTTTTGTTTTGCATACAAAGATTATTTTTCGATGTTACGCAAAAACTTTAGACTGCAGAAATAAAGGCATGAAATCTCGTTTTGCATTTCAATAGAAACTACTGTTTTCATGCTGATATACAATGATATATTCGTATACAAATGTTTCTTCTGAAATAAGAACAAGAAAAGGGATCCACCCATTTGCACCTAGTGAAACCCTTTGAAATCATTCTGAAGTGTAAACATATGTTGCCATATCATCTCGTGAAGGTGCTGGTGCCGATGAAAAAGACATATTCCTCTTTTCCTCCCTCTTTTCACCCCCACCCCACCCCTTATTCTAAACTCAAACTCGACTGTAGAATAACTGAAAATATGTAGCTTGGAGACCACATGAATTAGTATTTAAATAGAAAATAAAGATCCTGTTAGTCAAAAATTCATATTTGTAACGGACATTTTGTCAGCGGAACATATGAATGGTACAGATCCACTGACTTCATGTATAATTTTTCTAACTAATGTCTTTGACATTCCTGCTGTTTTGAAAATCTATGTTAATTTCTAAAGTCACAATTGTCCCTTCTAAATTATTCTGTTTCTGGTCCATGTTTTAAGTAAAAATTTGTAAATTTGCTTCTTTGAATAATACAGTTCAAGAATACAGTTCATTCGTTATAATTAAAAAAAAATTGCTTCAGAGATTATTTTTTTTGTCTGAAGAGCCTTGTTCGTAGCAAGAATAAATAGTTTTGTTGTTCAGTTTGTTAAAGACGATATCATTGCTCTACCTTTTTGTTAATTTACTGAGTTTAATAATCACAAAAAATGATGACATCATAAATAAAAGTGATCCATTTGAAGTGAATCTGCAGAGAAAAACCCTAGAAAACTCTGGGTTTACATGTACACATTGTGTGTAGGGAGTGGTAATATAGAAACAAACTAGAAAATTGTTCTCTAAGTTAGGCATTTCAGCTGTATTTCTGAGTTAGGCATTCAGCTGCATTTCTGGCAAAGTTGGTTAGACAGATTATGTTTACACTGATCGCCTATATCATAAGCCTGTTTGGCTGTTACGTTTAGAAATTAATTGTTTGTGGGAGTATGTAGGTACTCTCCACTGATTAATCCTTGTTCTCCAAGGAAAGCAGGTGCTTCGATAATTGGTCTGTTTCCTGTTGCAATCTCGCTGCTGTATTAGCGTATATCCAATGGGTAATTTTTTTGTGCGTTCTCTTTTAATCTCAGAGTGGGGGATGTATCTGTGTCTAGATTGAATTGTAAAAACAGACAATAAGCTTCTCTATACTGTCTGAAACTGCACTTTAAAAGAATAACACGCAGTTAATAGGTGGATAACTTAGAATACTTCTTGCCTTTGAAGTTAGATAATATTTGTTTGACTAGGGTTAATTTGTATTTCTTTGTAAAATCAAAGGAAAACTGTTTACTTCGTTTCCTTTTAACACCTTGATAAATCATATGAAAATTACATTACAGTTTAATATGAATTTTTATGAAATTATAGCTAAGGTTGAAGGCAGGATTTTCTGTTGTTTATCAGATGTATGTGTGGCATTGTACATTGTCAATTGGTCTATAAAATTTGAGGTAGAAGTCAGTGAGGGGAAAAGTTATATATTGGTGGCTCTCTTCCCAGGTTTGACAATATCAAATTATTAAAACAAGTCAAAATGAAGAGTCCATTGCAAAAGACTACTTGGCTTTCCCTAAAGTTACCAAGTACATACAGTTTCTTATACACAGATTATCATTTTCACAAAATGGAAAATCAAATCCTAGAGATTTCCCAGCTACATTGTATCTAAAATGCAGGAATCTAAGACCGATAAATTGTGCTTTATCACTAGAGTGACTCGGGTCTATGTTAGTGGGAGGTAGCTAACTGATTAATATCTTATTCCAAAATACTTCTATCACATGTTTAATAAGTCCAGTCAATCACCGTGGCATAATCATCAGTTACAAAATGTTAAGTCATAACCTTTGAGCTCTTCTTTTGTTGTTGCTTTGTATTGACTTTGAAAATTACTGGATTTGTGAATGGCTACTTGATTGTATTTACGGTTAATTAATTAAGACGAACAAGCCAGGTCAAAGGGAGAAGTTTGATTGTAATTGGCATAGCTTTATCACCTGTTACTAATTTGACTGGTAACCAGAATATCATTGAGAAACATATAGACCAAATTTTTTTTATCTCCATTCACAGGGAGAGGTAGTATTTCATGTCCTTACATAGTGTAGTGTTATATCTATAGATGTTTGTATCATGGCTACTGCATATTTGTATAGGAAAACACTGTACTGTATTTGTGATAATTTGCATTGTGTATGGGGGCGGAGCTTAGACCGTGCTCTATCTACAATAGAGCACATGATCTATCTGCAATAGAGAACACTTTTCAGATTTTTTTTTCAAAAACAAAAACAAGCAACAATTGCCAAAGAAGAAAGATGTAGCTCTGTAAAATTGACTTAAACTTAAAGTTTAAGAGGAATGGAAGGATGGACATACATATACACGAACTCGAAACACGTGTCTCCCGAGCAGTTTATAAAACTTTATATCATGCAGTTTTCATTTGTGAAAGCATGATGTCATGCAATGATGACTAAAAGGAACTTGTGAGAGAATGATATCGTCTAATTCTTCTAATTGACTGAATTCAAATTCATTAGCCATCTGTAACAAAACATTATCCGCAATTCTAAAATATCCATAAGCAGTGTTCATCTATCCTTCTTAGCGTTCTTTTTTAAGGGAACTGACAAAGATCAGAGTGACCAAACAATATTAACGTGATCCCACCCACTTTGTTACGTCACACGATGTTTGGGGCCTGTGAGCTGTCAATCAAAATGTACATGATGGTGTACGTGCCATTATCAACGTGCCATAATACAAATCAGATAGAGTGACTGTTTGCTCAAATAATTACGTCATTTCTCGGGGCTACGCCCTCGAAATAACATAATTATTCTCGTAAACAGTACTCTATCTAATACTTGTATCATGGCTACTGCATATTTGTATAGGAAAACACTGTACTGTATTTGTGATAATTTGCATTGTGTATGGGGGCGGAGCTTAGACCGTGCTCTATCTACAATAGAGCACATGATCTATCTGCAATAGAGAACACTTTTCAGATTTTTTTTTCAAAAACAAAAACAAGCAACAACTGCCAAAGAAGAAAGATGTAGCTCTGTAAAATTGACTTAAACTTAAATGTTTAAGAGGAATGGAATGGTGGACATACATATACACGAACTCGAAACACGAGCAGTTTATATCATGCAGTTTTCATTTGTGAAAGCATGATGTCGTCAGCATCTAAAAGGAACTTGTGAAAGAATGATCTCGTTTAATTCTTCTAATTGACTGAATTCAAGTTCATTAGCCATCTGTAACAAAACATTATCCTGCAATTCTAAAATATCCATAATGCAGTGTTCATCTATCCTTCTTAGCGTTCTTTTTTAAGGGAACTGACAAAGATCAGAGTGACCAAACAATATTAACGTGATCCCACCCACTTTGTTACGTCACACGATGTTTCGGGGGCCTGTGAGCTGTCAATCAAAATGTACATGATGGTGTACGTGCAATTATCAACGTGCCATAATACAAATCAGATAGAGTGACTGTTTGCTCAAATAATTACGTCATTTCTCGGGGCTCCCCCCTCGAAATAACATAATTATTCTCGCAAACAGTACTCTATCTAATACTTGTATCATGGCTACTGCATATTTGTATAGGAAAACACTGTACTGTATCTGTGATAATTTGCATTGTGTATGGGGGCGGAGCTTAGACCGTGCTCTATCTACAATAGAGCACATGATCTATCTGCAATAGAGAACACTTTTCAGATTTTTTTTTCAAAAACAAAAACAAGCAACAATTGCCAAAGAAAGAAAAGATGTAGCTCTGTAAAATTGACTTAAACTTAAATGTTTAAGAGGAATGGAAGGGTGGACATACATATACACGAACTCGAAACACGAGTCTCCTGAGCAGTTTATATCATGCAGTTTTCATTTGTGAAAGCATGATGTCGCTGGCATCTAAACGAACTTGTGAAAGAATGATATCGTCTAATTCTTCTAATTGACTGAATTCAAGTTCATTAGCCATCTGTAACAAAACATTATCCTGCAATTCTAAAATATCCATAATGCAGTGTTCATCTATCCTTCTTAGCGTTCTTTTTTAAGGGAACTGACAAAGATCAGAGTGACCAAACAATATTAACGTGATCCCACCCACTTTGTTACGTCACACGATGTTTGGGGGCCTGTGAGCTGTCAATCAAAATGTACATGATGGTGTACGTGCCATTATCAACGTGCCATAATACAAATCAGATAGAGTGACTGTTTGCTCAAATAATTACGTCATTTCTCGGGGGCTACGCCCCTCGAAATAACATAATTATTCTCGCAAATAGTACTCTATCTAATACTTGTATCATGGTTACTGCATATTTGTATAGGAAAACACTGTACTGTATTTGTGATAATTTGCATTGTGTATGGGGGCGGAGCTTAGACCGTGCTCTATCTACAATAGAGCACATGATCTATCTGCAATAGAGAACACTTTTCAGATTTTTTTTCAAAAACAAAAACAAGCAACAATTGCCAAAGAAGAAAGATTTAGCTCTGTAAAATTGACTTAAACTTAAATGTTTAAGAGGAATGGAAGGGTGGACATACATATACACGAACTCGAAACACGAGTCTCCTGAGCAGTTATATCATGCAGTTTTCATTTGTGAAAGCATGATGTCGTCGGCATCTAAAAGGAACTTGTGAAAAGAATGATATCGTCTAATTCTTCTAATTGACTGAATTCAAGTTCATTAGCCATCTGTAACAAAACATTATCCGCAATTCTAAAATATCCATAATGCAGTGTTCATCTATCCTTCTTAGCGTTCTTTTTTAAGGGAACTGACAAAGATCAGAGTGACCAAACAATATTAACGTGATCCCACCCACTTTGTTACGCCACACGATGTTTCCGGGCCTGTGAGCTGTCAATCAAAAGTACATGATGGTGTACGTGCCATTATCAACGTGCCATAATACAAATCAGATAGAGTGACTGTTTGCTCAAATAATTACGTCATTTCTCGGGGGCTACGCCCCTCGAAATAACATAATTATTCTCGCAAACAGTACTCTATCTAATACTTGAGAAAGGTGCTGCACCTTTGCCTCCCCCCTACTGCCCTTTAGGGCCTCCCTGCTGTTGAGCCCCATAGAACAGAATATTTAGAAATCGGGTGAAACAATTAAGGAAACAGTTTTCAGCAATTTTTAAGTAAGACTGCTTATATAAAGCTTTTGCATCATTTATTTAACATAAATAAATCAATTCTATAGGACATTTTCTGATATTCTTGTCAGGAGCTTTACTAAAATTGTTGAGATTTTAATGAAATTTTACAGGTAGAAAAATAGAATTCATTACCAGAAAATGCAATAACCAGTAACTATAACTCTAGCTAGCTTTGTTATTGAATTCTCCCCCCTTGGTTACTATTTTGCCTTTGAAGAGTATACAACTTGCAAATCATATGTGGGGAGTACTTGCAGATTCATAAAGTAGGAAGTGCTGTGTGCAAGCTCCACATTTCTTTCTATATGTTTGAAAATATCCCTTTTCATTTAATACATTTCCATCTTTACGTTTTAAGTTCAATAATTCTTAAGATTAAAGTGGAATCTATCCAAGCTGTATTAAAAT
The DNA here is from genome assembly GCA_022818135.1 of Saxidomus purpurata. NCBI lineage: Eukaryota > Metazoa > Mollusca > Bivalvia > Venerida > Veneridae > Saxidomus > Saxidomus purpurata. The sequence continues at coordinate 763,660 of JAFMSR010000012.1, forward strand.
ATTTATACAAAATCAATGAGTCAGCCGAGGATTGCTGGGGGTATGAATAACCATTAGTGACAGTTGTTACAGTATGATATTTGGAATAGGGTTCACTTTGGTGGGTCTTTTTTTAACAAAATAGAATTTTCTAAAGTGTATTGCAGTAATAAAGTCACGCTTAAGATATGAAATCAAGTCCAGACTGAATAAAAGAAGTACATTGTACGTGTTCATGGAATTTAAATGTGATAAAAAGTGCCAGTTCAGTATTCGCATTTCAAATTTTAAGTCATAAAAATATTAATTATCAATATTTGAATCGTCATCTTAAAAAAACTTTTTATCCGTCATGAAATTTTAGTGGCCCTCTCCCAACAGGATTATTTGTTGAGTGTATAAACTCATTGTCATTATTTCATATTGAAGGTATGTAAATAATCAGATTAGTTTCTATTGAAGAGATCCAACATTTTGGAAACAAGTCAAAACCTTTTGTAAGAAAATTGTCGGGATTCAATGTGTTTATCAACCGCATTCAGGTTGTATGTATTTAGCACACTAAACAGTTTATATAGGTACTTTAATGTTCGACTTAAAAGTAAAGTACCGAGATGTTACAAAAATACACATGTAGGGGTTTCTATGAAAATTTCAGTGCTTTCTTAGGCTGAAGAAAGTTGATTTGGGATCTGTCGGTACATTTCTGCAGTTTTAAAGATCAAATAAAATGATTGATATTGTTAAATTGAGATGAAAACCAAAAGCCCACAATGACTCCCAAAATGCGAGTCCCTGACTGAACAGCAAGAACTCATGATCTCAGTGAAATAAGCAAATAAGAAGTTTACAAGTAATATATAGGTTTCAGTTCTCCTAGATGGGCATACATGCAAATAGCAGGGATTCAGGGGTGAGGCAAGTGATACGTACACTTGTAATTTGCTAGGAAAATTGAAATTGTTGAAAATATTCTTTAAATCCGCTTTTAATAATTAAAAGTTCATTGACAATGTATGTAAAATACAATGTAAGTAATATTTAAAATGTTAACTAAACTGGATATAACAAATCAAGTTATATACTTTGCATAGAAAGTAGAAAGCTAGTAAATAAAATGTTTTGCTATGATTACCGTAATTGCTATTGAGAAATATTGCTGAGTCAGCGAGGCAGTATCACCTGTGCAGTGTGTGACTCATGACATACAAAACTGTAGAGGAAACCGTCTGCACCAATCCGTTCTCTCCTACATTGTAATCCTGACCCACTTACTGACTCACTGCTCTCCATTGAGGAGGTAAAAACAAAGAATTTTACCCTAAATATCTTGGTGCATGTGTAAGTGAGAGTATTCCAGACTTAATGAGAAAGTTTGGTCTGTTTTCAGGCCAAAATAATTTAGGCATACCCTTCAATATCTTTTAATTTTCACAAGTTTGATTAGCAACATTTTAGAATAAAAAAACAGTTCTTATTTACTGTTTCACTTACAGGTAAAATACATTGTAGATAAAAGTATTTTGAATAATAAATCATTTTTTTCCTGCCTGCCATATTTTTGTCAGTAAAATTTATTCTTTGTCTTTATATACACATGTAACTTGTCTAGAGCAGCATTCTTTCTTTATGTCTACCCCCATGCCACAGATGACATTGTTTTCACCACAGATGACATATTGTTGACATACTGTATTTGCCATGGATGATACATTGTTTTGCCATGGATGACATTGTTTCTGCTATATGATGTATTGTCTTTGCCATGGATGACATGTTGTTTTGCCATTGATGACACTATTTGCCATGGATGACACTGTTTTGCCATGGAAAGTGTCATGCCGCTTTGCCATGGATGACTCTGTTTCTGCTTTGTATTGCCTTTGCCATGGATGACATGTTGTTTTTGCCATGGATGACACTTTTTTGCCCTGGATGACACTATTTTTTCCATGTATTGTTTTTACCATGGATGGCATAATTGTTTTTGCCACAGTCTTAAATGGTTTGGGATCAGTAAATGAAGAAAAGTTGGTCATTGGATGATGTAACTTGGTAGTTGTAACCACTGGAAGGCCCCAAATGAATTTTGAGTCAGTATGTTAAAGGTCAAGGTCACAGTGACTTTTAATGAAAAAATGGTTTCTGATTAATAAATGAATAACAATAGGCCATTAAATCAAATAACTTGGGGCTATTGGTCATGACTAACAGATGAAATCTATACAGTTCAAAGGTCAGTTGGTCAAAGGTCAGTATCACAGTGACCTTTAATAATAAAATGTACGTGTAACTGCACAGATCTATGTCATTTTACTGCTACCAGGATGGTACAAATTCTATTTTGCGTACACGATTTTGGTCTTATTGCATATTGTCTTGCTAGGCCAGAATACGATTTTTACCTGAAAACATTCATTGCTATTTTTGAAGGAAACAAATGGGAGGTTTTGTATGCCAGAACGCAAGCAGCCGTTTATATATTAAAACGCTGCACTCTTGCCAGCCTGTTTGCATTAAATCGTGCAATGAATTATGTTCTCTCTGTGAACCAGTAATCTTGAGCTGCTTAAACAATTAGGGTGGTGCCTACATAATTGTCTAATCCGTAATACTGTAAGACCCGTTCATTGGCACCCAATTTCTTTTTTGGAGCATTATGAATCATCGGTAATATATAGAATTTACAATAGAACAGACAGTTCCCCTGTCATTCTTGTGAGAAAATAACTAGTTCTAAGGAAGTGCAAATTTTTCTTGTTTTTCACCAGTGTAGATCATGATTACTCTGGTGGAAAAACCAAATGATTAAAGTAGTTGTTATCAAAGGAGAAAGATGTTTTTATTTTCACTGGTAACAGAAATAAATCTGTCAGAGTTTGTTCAAGTACTCTTTTATGGCACATTTTGTATTAGTGGAAGGGGTCAGCGCCCGTAATTTGGTTGATTGGGAAAGTGATGGGAAAGGAATTGAGCAGTACATGAGCAAAGATAAAAATAAAAAATTCTGATATAAGTTCATGTTGCAAAAAGCAACAGAATTGAGACAGATTTCTATCTCTCCACAAATACTGCTAAAACATACACCCAAAGTGGTGAATGCTGTGTAGAAAATGGCAATACTATCAATTTATGGATGACCAATTTTTCATTCTGAAAAATAGCCTTGGTTTACAGTAAGATGTTTTGTGTAGTTAAATTACAGTAAATCTTGGGCAGAGTCTGTTGTAAAGTGCACATTATGCATCTTGTATAGTGTTTCTCAACAGCTGAGAGATTAATGAATATATGTCTGTCTTTACATAATGGTTAGTACAACTGTCTATCAGGCCAAGAAAACAATCTTCGGGTTCTTATAACATCCTGAAAAAAATTGATACGAAGTCATTTTTGGTAGTGGAAAACTGTTTATCTGTGTTGTATAAACTTACATGCCATTAAAATGAATAGATGTGTTACTGTTTTTCTTAAATACTGGTAGACAGGGGACTACCGAAAGTGAATTAGGGTTTGTGGTCTAAATCAGGGGTCCTTGGAACCAGGATGAATTTATAATAACTTTCCGATTTGATTTTACCTACCAGTATTTACTGATATGCTTTGCACTTGAAGTTTACATTCATTTTGTCCTGAATGATATACAACTCTCAGTTTTGATTCATGCCAAGCTTTTATAGTGCAGGAAAGTCATCTTTTCATACACATTATAGATAAAAGGCATCTCCATTCACTTCTGGAATAGATTGCATTTTCACATATTAACCATGCTGTGGCATCTCATTCATAGAGAAATGAAATCCGTGATTGAAATGTCTAAATTCATAGAGAGAATTAGTAGAGATGTCTCATTTGTAAGAAACAAGTATTTTTTACCTCCCTTGTGGCTTCCCAATTCTGCTATGTCTACTTCTGGTTTGAATACTATCAATGCAGTTTCTGCTGTTTTCTAATATAAAATCACATCATGTAATGCGGCTTCTTTATAATCATCATTTTAAGTCTTTCACGTTTCACAATTATGGAACCCTTATTTTTAAAATATATCCAAATACACAAACATAAAATAGAGAAAAAATAGAATGTTCGCCATGATGCAACTTGCAAGAAAGATTTGGTCACATGACTGGAATATGTGGTGTAAACAAAATAATTATATCCCCCACTCACTTCTGTTTTAGTTGACACTTAAGATTTTGTCATAGAAACTCTGTAATATGGATTAAAATCACCCACAGTGGATCCTTTTAAACAAAACAAGATCTTTTATGAAAACGGCTTCTAACATGGAGGAAAAGACACTAAATATGTATAGGGACTACATTTGAGTACCGGTAGACCACACAGGAACAGTATTCATACTGCCAAACATTATTTACCACTCCCACTTCCAGACCTATAGCCACACAACCTTTACGCCAGAAACAACATTTAGTTTGTATGTATCCTTAACATCTTCGGGTCTCTGACCAAAATAAAAGTGCACTGTCAGCCTTTCACCAAACATGGATGTAAAAATTACAGTGAAGTGTTAAAGCGTTCATGTTGATAGTTATGAAGTGTTGACAATGCCGCTGTTGAAGTAGCAGCTCTTCTTTTCAAGCACCCACCCCCAGACACCTATATCCTTGTGACTCAATATGTAAACTTTATAATGAATTCAACAAACAAATTAATGGGTTGTTAAAAGTTCAAACTACTTTCAGATAAGGGGAGTTTATAGCAGCTGAGAATGAATGATTGAAGTTTATAACAGGGGAATGACTCAGGTGTCTATCATTACTGTTGTATATAACTGTCTTTGTCTGCTAGGATTACTTGTATATCTCACTAGATTATATAGCAACAGTTGTTTTTCTGTTTGTTTGTTTTGCTAGAAAGCTCTAAAGCATTTTACCTTTTCCGTAACCCCTGGAGACTCAGCTGAATTTGTGAAATGGACTTGTCCATCTTTTTAATTTGGACAGTTCCATTAATTATTCAAAGGGGTTCTCTATGAAGATTTTTAAAGTGTTGGTCAACATAAGACTGTATAGATGTGATGTCTGATCATGATCTACACTGCTGTCAAAAGCAAAAGTTGTGTTCTGTTAAAGAATGGGATGAGTTAGCCTTTAACCTGAATGATAATAGTATGTTGTAGTAAACACTTTATTCCCCATTAATGCTGTCTCTCTCCCCCTCCCTCTTTCACTCTCTGTCTCTCCCTCTCTTCTCTCCCTCTGACTGGAGGTGGTAGAAGCTTGTTGCCAATCAGGAATAAACAAATTACCAGTAATATTGAGAGAATTACCTGATACATAATTATAGTATTTGACTCTTTTACTACTTCTCTAAAGTCAAATATCTGTAAATTTACTTGAGATACTTAGTTGAAGATTCAATACAATCATGTATAATTGATTGTGTGATCTATAGTTTGTTCATATGCCTTGTTGTGATTCACGTGCTAAATTTGTAATTGCTTGCTAACAGAACAATGTAATTGTAACGACTAAATCATAAAATTTTGTATATTTTCAGCATTGGAAAGATGTTTCGGACCTTGCGAAGAATTTCATTGACCGCTGTCTAGTCATAGCCCCTTCTGAACGAATGACTGCCGTAGAATCTGTCAAGCATCCCTGGATAGTCTCCATGGCAGCCAGTTCTAGTAATAAGAACTTACATCGCACTATTAGTCATAACTTGTTACAACGGCAGTCAACACGGTCGCGGGCAAACAGTACAAAAAGTGCCAAATCTACTCGATCAACGAAATCCAACAGATCAAATAAATCAGGACGTTCACTGCACTCTGAGCATCGTCGCGTACAGCAGGAGGAAATCGAGGCCCTGCACCGTGACCCAGAGGTGCAGGCAGATCTTGCCTCGCTTAGCTAAATGAGGATGTTTCAGTTAGCAACAAAAAAGGAAGAAAATGAAAGGAGAATTTAAAGAATGTGTAAATTCATAACAGAGTTTCAAAAAAAAAGCTTGTAGTAAATTGATGTTGTGAAACATATTTCAGTTTTCGTGCATGGCAAAATTCTGAAATCATTAAAAGGTATATCAGAAAGTTTTTGAATGCAGTAAGAGGTCTTTTGATGATTTATTTCACCTCGTTAATTCGGGCATTGTTTTCATTTTCTTCACGTTGATATGTGAGGCGTGAACGAACAGAAAAAAGAACAAAATCCAGGGGATCAGAGTTATGCCCCTTTGCCAAAAAAATGTGATATTATTATGAATGGAACCACATGTACTAGTGAAAGTGTGATTGGTCGATTAATAAAATATTCGTAAGGACTTTGGACTTTCATCCTTTCAGTCAATTGATAACTGTAATGAACTCTTATATTGTCACCTGCATGCTATTTGAAGGGTGGAAGGTTTAAAAGAGGAAAATGAAGTTTGTACTCTTAAAAACGAGTGACAATATCTTCTTTATGAGGAGGGGATGGATTAGTCAGAATCTTGTGTTGGATTTCTACTTCAGCAGGGAATTTTGTACATAGTCTCACTAATGAATCTTTAGTTGTATACATTTTTCGTAATGCATTACAAATATGGAATTAAAAATCTCAGAAGAAATACCGAACATGCATACTTTTACCTAAATGATTGAAATGATGCCAGAGGAGGGAATAATACACAATGTATCAGGTTTCGAAAACAGCTGAGCGTTCTTTGCCAAGCAGTTCAGTATGCATATATAAAAACCGCTTGCTTCTCACTGCAGGTCAGTGGTTCGAATCCTTCTCTCGGAGGTGTATTTTCGAATGTGAAGAAGCTCACGCAGTTTTACTCGGCCGTGTTGAAAAGGAAATCTGTTTTAGGTCTTCTTGTGCAAAGTACAGTGTAACAAGTGGTAAAATGGAGAGTAAAAATATAGCATTTATTTCAAAGGTTCATAGCTTTAAATCTATATTTATTACTGGAAAAGAATTGATTAAAAAGCTCTCTGTGTGTGCTGGAAAGTGCTCTCAGTTGCAAAGTGTATCTCTAGAAGAAATTAACTCTTACATGTATAATGCCAGACGTGTCAATCTCTCAGTTTGGACAGTGCAAGTATTATTTTGTTCTTGGGGGATAATCTCTGAAAAGCTACTGGATGATATTAAGCAAACGATGCAGATGTGATCAGAATCCACGCATGTGTAGATTGACCATGATCTGCACTGGTTAGAAGGCAGCAACACTTGCTGCTAACGGAGTAAGAGTTGAAAATTGAATCCATTTTACAAAAGGCGTGTGGTTAGTTGTTACTGTTGGTATCTCTATAGCAACGCTGTCATAGCAACAAGGTACAGTAGAGACATAGCTGAAATATTTATCACATATTACATTTTAAAAGTGATACTTATTCAAACTATCAGGAAAAGGATAAAATTTTATCTGTATGTTTAAAATACTTAGACCTGTAAAATTGTTTCCTATTAGGTTTTAAACTGGCAAATAGAGATACATGTATGTAGGTGTTATAGCTTACACATGATACCGGAGCACAGGGGGCTCATGGTGACTTACTTGGATCACCATATGTCTGTTTACATCTGGCCTGAAAACATCATTGATTCTGAAACCCTTGTGTGTATTTTTTTTTAAACTTGAAAGGATGTGTTTTTGATGGTACAACAACGAATTTACTGAAATAAACCAGATTTGTGCAGAAATGTGGTTGCTATGGTAACCAAATGAAAAACTTTGTAACGTCAGATCATTACATGTATGTCTCACAAGAGTTATGCCAGTCTAATCATATGTCACACATGGGTTTGAGATCTGCTACTGATTCTAATGGAGGATAGGAGCCTAGTACTTGTCCTTCCAAGGAATGGTTATTAAGTTTGATGTATTTGATTGTCTGTAAATAACTGACAAACTGTAGAAATGGGCATTCAACCCAGATGAAAAAAATCAGCATGTGTTGCAAATGTTCTAATGATTCAGGTGAGCGATATAAGGTTGTCGAAGCTTTCTTGTTTAATTCTATGTTGTAATGCAGTATGAAGTTAATCCGTGATAGATATATACAATGTACATTTATTTTTCATGTAATATCACTAGTGCCAAGTTGTTTCATGTTTTAAATAGATTGTTACGATGTTATTGCATTATAACACACTTTTTATACAAAAAATGAATACTTTACGATGTAAATGATCTTTGCATTTAAGATTGTCAGGTAAAAACTGTGGTTTTGTTCATAGACATGGTCCCTGAGAAATTTATACATGTTTTAACAAAATTCTGTAGGGGATACCGGCTAGGTACATGTACTAAGACAGTACTAAATAAATCAATTATCTTTTGGAATTTTTTAGAAAAAGAATATTAAGAAATACATTAATACTGATTTTTTTTTTTTTTTTAAATGCTGAAAAATAGTTTTTATATAATTCAGACAGGTTCTGTCACCATATTAAGAGCTAATCTTCCATGATTGAAAACCAGTTAAAAATGAGCCGCAAGTCTATTTCATTGGTTATTGTTGGTGTTTGTCAGGGATGTGTGGTCAAACTGTTTCTAGATGACTAGTCCAAATGTTCCAAGACCTTAGAATAAATAAACCTATTTCTCTTTTCTTAAATAAGACTTCTTCCCCCTTCATATATTTGTTCGTTGAATTGTAAAATCATACACCAAATTTTTATAATGATGTTGCATCTCTAGCCACGTGTTTTCTTCAACTGGTTTAATTTTATCATAAAACATACAGTATAATAAATTATTTCTAGAGCGAAAAATGTACATGAAAAGTACATGTATCAAGGGAAATCATATGTTTATACATTGTAGCACAAAAGTCATGGAAAAAATAATATGTTAAACGTGTTCTATCTAATGTTTATTACATAGTATTTCTAAGCAACTGGCTAGATGGGTATATTGAACTATTTTCATTTCGACCTGTGATGTAACTTTCAGGGATTTTGATCAGGCCATAAATTTGAAGGAAGTGTTTACGAAAAAGCTTAGTAAAATCCTTGACACTGCCACAGTGTACAATAATTCGGATCAAAATTAGATAACACTTAATATAAACTACGTCATATTAATCTTTCTTTTTTCATTCAGCGAGGTAAGTGGAAGCCCCATGAACTTTGGTGTCGGAAACTAGTATAGAAAGCAAATAAAGAATCTTTTTTGATTATATCTTTTAATGTTTTTGGTCGTGTTCGTGAATTTTTCTAAAATTTGAACTTCAAACCTTAGTTTAATGTATTTATTGTTCACAGCCAAGAATAGATCTATGTTAACAGTGGTGTTGCTGTGTTTACCAGTTTTTGTATTCAAATTGTGATGACATTTATGAAACTGCTGATGAACTTCTGTTCTGTAACCTCAGGGTCTCGGCGATCAAGAAAAACCAAACTACAGGTCTTATTATAACACTGAATAACTTTCATATATATCTTGTTTTATTCATTTTTCGTAACTTCGATGAAAACATTGCTGTCTGTATGCCACCAAAAACCACCCACGTATGCACATTGCTTAAAACCAACAACTGTATGTATGTTGTGTAAAATCTAAACCACCAGACTGTGTGTCACTTCAACCCACCAGCTATGTATAGCCTAAGTACACCAGTAACATTTGGGCAACCACCCCAGTCTATGGCAAAGTCTAAGCCTTAATTAATACAAGAAATCTTTATTTCTCCCAAACTAAAGAGCTTGCATTTGATGCAAAATAGGCTAGATTCTTTCAAACACTGATGTCTGATTAAATCGCATACATCCATTTAGTTTAAACACAGCAGTAGCACATGCTTTGTGTAACATTCACAACTCATTTGTTCATAAGGGGTCACAGTGCCCTTACATCTTCATAGCTATTCAGCAGTTTTTGTTGACATGTACTAAAATGCCGTCCACTCTTAAAATATTGTTGTTGAAACTGCTCCGTTAACTAAACCCGTCCAGATTTACCGTCCAAGTATGGTTATATTTTATTCGCAAAATATCTGTTGGTTTATTGACACATACTATTTTTATTGCGATAATTCGTCATACATATACATGTATATTTATTCTGTAAACAACAGTCTATTGTTATACTTCTTATTTGATATTAGCTTTAATGAGAATTGGTTGTTTTTTTCTTACTATTTAGAAAATCAAAAATAAAGATACTGAATATAAGAGGTTCCTGGAAACGGATTTTTCTCATTATAAAATATTTAAATTGTTTTTTAGCATGGAGCAAATTGTTCAGTTTCCTCGAGAAATCTGTTTTTCAGAAAGACTGCGTTTATACTATCTGATTGTTGTTGATGGGGAAACGTGATAATATGTGCCAGTAGGTTTTAAGTTGGCTATAAAAGTGCTTCAATATACAAATATTTTATGTCTTTATATAGTGCTTACTGGTTTATGAGATGGTCAAGGAAAGAAACAGGGTAGAAATATTTATTCTGCAGTATGTTTCAGCTTGTATCTTTTGACAAATCTTTTTGGCAAGGTCATTTCCATTGAGTAAAGAATATTTTTTAAACCCAAATTTGAATTAAGTACCATCAGTTTTGAATTAAAGAAATTGAAAGAAGTGAAATAAACACATGTTTAATATAAAGGGGATTTTTTATAAAAACTTTTACATTTACATGAAAGTTGTTAAATGTTTAACATGTTAATCTATGAATGTCTTTATGGATTAAGAATTTGTGAACGGCTAAAGATTAGCGATTATCCTGACGATATTAGGAATCGCCAGTCAAACTTCTGTCTTCTTATTCTTATATACATGAAACTAATATCGCCCAGTGCATGACTGTTGTATCTATACATTTACCATGTACACAATGCAGTAGTTACGCACTAGGCTATCATTTCCAGTCCTTTAAACGGTACTTCACATATACCCAATAACCCGTATTATTTCAGTATGAATGAAAAAAACAACATGTACACAGTTTTATGTCCTCGCCCAATCACTTACAGATCTGATATGTGTACAAGTGCTGCTTTATAGTTGAATTTTTGTTCTAATATTTTATTCATTATTCTTATGTTTTTATATTCGTTTTTATTTTTCCTTACGTTATTATCATTATTTTTGTTAAGTGCTGCTCTTTTTCAGTATTTTGGGCTACGCTGTGCAAAAAGCAACATTGTTATGCAAGTTTTGTAAATTTCTCTGTATTTTCATTACGTGAAAAAGTGATATGGCCTTACTTTTATAATGTAATGAAGGGTCAACAAATTAAGGGGTTAACGTTCAGTACTGTTAAGTATTTCAGCTAAAACGTAAGAAGCTGATACAAAAACAAAAACTTCTGATTGGTTACTTCTATTAAATTTGTAATAGTTAAATAAAGTACTACCAGAAAATTAAATGATCTGTAACAGTTTAAGATTTTAACATTTGCCACAGTATATACATGTTCATTTTTTAATGGTCACAAACAGTTTATGCTGTTAACTTTAAAAATATTTGCTACCATTAAAAAACAAAATATACCATCACAAATATCGCAAATTACTAAACATTAAACAGTATACTAAACCCCATTAAAGCCTCAAATTGAAATATACCTTACTCAGTACTTCTCGTGATGGATGAGTTATGTCATAGTGTGGTGGAAATGGCACAGTTGGTTTTTGCACAGTGTAGCTCACATTTTTACCTTTTTCATGTTTCATCTTGTTTACTAAAAGTATTATAATGTTACATTAATTAAAAACAAAACTTGGGTTTGGAAAAATATATAGTAGCTGTTAATACATGTCAGAGATACAATATTTGTCTCACTTTTGAATAAAGGTAGTAAATAACGTGTATCATGGTTGTCTTTTGTGTTAGAATAGAGAAAAATTTGGTGGCGCCTGCAGAGCGATACTTTTTGGGATAATTTCGTTGTCTGTTCATCCAAACCTCTGTCCGTCTGGTTGGCCGTCTGGTTGGCCATCTGGCTGTCACTTAGTATTATGTTTCTCAACTCAAATTGAATTGCTTCAAACTTGAAACACAGATAACTTGCAATAAGAAGTGCAAAACTCTTCTTCGTAGAAATTTTCCTTTGATGACCCTCGACCTAGATGGCTAAATACCATGTTGATTAGTGAAATAGAATGGCTGCAAATAGGCCGAGCTTTCCATAGGCTGTATTGAAATCATTTAAAACCCCATTGGTTATTCAGTGACACTTCACCAAGATTGTTCAAGAATATTTTCACTGATTCATATGAATGTTCCTTATGTGTTTCACTTCCAAGACAGCTCAAGCGATGTTGATTTATCAAAATTAACATGGTCAGTTTCCATTATATGTGTGAAACGAAACAGCAGTGAAAAGAAGGCTGTGATGAGTGTTGTTGAAATTTAAACTCTACAAACAACACTGGTACGTTTTTGCGGAGGAGTACACAAACCTGGGATATAAGCTACCCATATTAACTCTCGTAAGTTTGTGGGACATATGGAAAAGTCAGTAGAGAGTGTCTTAGTCTATGTCTGTACTGTGGTGGAGCCAAACCAAAAATATGTTGGTCGGTTTGCAGGAGTTGTATTTATTTACTGATCTAGAAACTGCAACATGTGCTTCTATTAATGTTTATTTCTCTCAGTCCTCGATCTGTTCAATTTGCAAGGGATTGGCAACTTGAGTGAATAGAATTGCACGACTGAATTAGTGTACATGTTTTAAAGATTAAAGATACAGACCTTCCTCTTCTTTTATTGGAATCATCCACCGTGTGTCAGTTCTCTATGCTAACTGTAGGATAGACTTTCATAAGATGAATGAATGATAAAATGTATTTGTCAGAATATTTAGATCAATGAAGTCTGGTTTTGTTTGCTTGAAACCGCCGTTACCCCGCTGGCATCAAGAGCTTTGTGACCAGTGTAGATCATGATCAGCCTGTAAATACCCTCTACACTGTGTTCACTATTCGATCAATAAATGTTCAATCAACACCCCTTGAACAAATAAATGGTTCTGTCCTAATTGAAAGACAGACCAATCCATTATAGAAATTTAGGAGGGTCATTGTTAATAAACAAGTTCGGGAATTTCAATCTTCATTGTTAGTCATCACGAAAACATTCATGATTCAAACTTTTCATTCACCTAAAAGAAAATAAAACATTGGAAATAAATTCATCCCAACAGAATTCGGTTTATCTCTAAATCTGACACTTAGGCAGAGGTATAGAGTGTTTTGAAACTCTACCAAGTTGGCCCATTTCTAGACAGACAGCTTTCCAATCAATCATTCAGGAAAAATACATACAGAATAGAAACAAACGCTCTAGAAGTTAGCTCACGGCTTTACAAATAGTTAAAACAGGTAATTCCCGCGCTTGATATATGATTTGCAGATGAGAGTGGCAGAGCGTCCAAATTTTTTTTAGCATGCGTTGTTTTGTACAAAAGATCATCGACCGATAGTTTGGAAAAAGATGGATGTTTTTTGCAGAATTTCCACGAGCTTTGACATACATTGCTTTACAGCGTTTAAAAACAAGATAAGAATTTCTACTTTAATTCAAAGTTAAGTGCACGAGTACTCCTATCCAGTTTGCAGAATTTCCACGAGCTTTGCCTGTTGATCTAATTTGAAGGGGAAAAAAACAGACTAGTACATATGCACTAGACTTTTGTCTGTTTCCGACATGAATGGAGTTTTGTTTTGAAAAGCTCTCTTATGCACATGTCGTCTGCTTAGTAAAGGATAGATCACGAGCAGCCGTTGTCTATGATATTTAGAGGCGAGCGTAGCGACTCGTGATCTGTCTGACTTACACCACATAGATTAGAATGGTTTTCAATCTTCTACAATATCGCACAAACTATTTCATTTCATTCTGTTACTGATTTTTTTGCCTAAAAGAGCACGGTAAAATCGTGCAGCTCGAATTTTATTGTGAAACAGTATTGACAATAGGCACGATTTATTCGTGCAATCTATATACATGTACAGTACTACTTATGTTATTGCAAACTTGGTATGACAGAGCGATGGTTTTGCTTGTAAATGGTCAACAGGTCAAGATAGGTTGCGATTTATAAAAATATAAAATATTATTTAAATATAAAATCAGTTATTCAGTGTAGACTGTATGTACATATATCTTGTGTTAGAGACAACCACATAACAGAGATCGCCTTGCAAATAAAGATCAGAAGAGAGAACTAATTTAAAATTAAAAACATCTGAACAAAGACTGCCTGTCAACAAGGGTTGATTTAGCCTCTTCTAACTACTAGTAATGGTTGTTGTTCACAGGTGGTTTTACTCTTTTTTATATCTCCGGAACGAAGTTTGGTGGGGATGAGTCAACCTGTGGTCGGTCGTTCGTAGTAAGCCCGACTAGCTCAATCGGTAGAGCACGAGACTTGTAATCTCGGGGTAGCAGGTTCGGTTCCAGGGGCTGACCAAATAAAATTACCAACAGTCTTTCGGATGAGACTTTAAAACCGAGGTCCAATGTATGGGTGCTATACACCTGGCATGTATAAGAACCAGTGGTGTCTCTGGAATTGGGACGCTTTCTGCAGCTTGCACTATCCTCCGAAACCTAAAATAACTAACCGCTTCTGGGGGCGTAGGTCATGTGGGAAACCGGTACCAACGATAAAACTCTAATATACGATACGGCCGGTCGCTCCATTGCATTTTTCTTTTCCGGAGCATAACATGAAAACTACTGGTTGCATGAAAGTGGATCCAAATATCAAGACCAAGGTTGAAATTGCAAATTCATGCAATGTTAAAGCACAATGATAGGAAGTGTAATGTACAAGAGCTAAAACTCTATCTTGGCTAATTACTGAGTTATTGCCCTTTGTTACTTACTGGAATATTATTTAATGTTTATAGCTGGAAATACAGCAAAATGTAGATGTAGCTGTATCAGGAGTTAAAATTATACAACACAGAATGCTTTAAATGAGACTGCTGTGCTTTTTTTACGAGTTCGGAATAACCACTCGTGCAAATTTCACATTTGATGCGTACTCGATGTTGAAATGTACCATTTTTTCACTTTGTGTAAACCAAAAACAAACATTTGTTTGGCCTATAATATATAAGCCCAATTTTAGGACAAAATTCAATTGTCTTTGCTACACTAGATATGCCTGAGGAAAACGATTTGAAATAAACAACAGTAGAACTGTTGTATATGGGATTTTTCAAACTGCAACCTTAGTCAGCGATTGGTCGGCTTCGGGTAGCTGTTGTTTAATTGTTCTTCCAAAACGTCCAGTGCCAGAAGCTTAAACTTTTATTATAAGAAATGAACAGCGCTTGCATTGAACTGAGGTATTACTTTAATACATTTGGCTGTTCAAGCAGCCAATAGCCTAATATATACAGGATTTAGGAGTCCAAGTATCATTTCTACCCCGATTCAGGGATCTTATAATCTAATAAATCCTACCCGATTCAATGCAACAAAGCGACATTCATATGTTATATTTGCGCATTGCCGCAGTTAGATTGCTTAGTTGAGAATTTGATTTAGTCTATATGGTATGTGCAGCTTTACGTTAGCGTAAGTTATCAATTAAGTTTAAACGAGTTGCGCGATATGGCGTCACGGATAATTAATACGCGCGCCCGTAGAATGACGTTTGGATGATGTCCGACTGGAACTAAATTTATTGTCGTTAATATCTGTGTGTATTACAAGCAAATACGAAAAGAACCAATTGAGTATTTCGCAAGTTTCCCCTTTTTCCCAAGCTTCTGATAGATTGTAATGGTTTATGTCAAAGTTTTAAGCTCTTTTTTCAGTTTACCTTTGGGTTTTCTAAACGCTGTAGGCAGTTATATTGTTTTTCTTTGACATTTCAATAATAAGTAGGTTTATTATGTGCACCTTTTGGTGCCAAATAAAGTTAAACACCTCAAGATACTGTGTAACCTGGAACCCGAATGTGTGCTAAACTTTGGTAGTAGCCTTATAAACCAAATTTTAACCCTCTCACATATTTTCCCTCCTCTTTTATTCGCATACCTGTATGAAAGGACAGTCATTGTGTCAACTTAGATTTCGGTCATTATCCATTCCTAAATCATGCAGTGTCTCTATGGCCTCACGAAATCCACGTGAACCACATTGCCAAGACCACTGGTCTATATCATTGTTTGTATATATATATATGACGGTAGTCTGGTTCCCTGTCGTACTGGCATACTACAGTATGGGTAGGGGCAGGTAACACCAGACTATATATGACGGTAGCACTGAATGAGTCCCGGTCAATTAGTACAAGTCTCTTTATAATTTTCTATTGTACACCATTATAATTAAAGAAGTAAAGTTAACAAGTAGCCTGTGCGGTTGCTGGCTTATTTGGCTTTTAAGGGGTTTTATATCTTCAAAATTTCAGAGTAGGAACATAAGTCAAACTTTCATGCATACTTTTCAACTTGTTCAAATAAGTAAAACCATCTTTTAGGACAACATTTTATTCTATCATTCAGGACAATTAAAATTTTTATCATCACGAAAAGCAAGCAAAATAAAAATAGGACAACACTTTATTAAAGGGGATTTACTTTACAAAACAAACACATATAACATCTAGTATCAAAATTTTCTAAAAACTGTTAGGCTACCACGATCCAGACATACAAACTAGGTCAATCACACTTAGATCCATTGGTCGCCGTGATTGGCCTACTATTTGGTAACCAATCAAAACAACCTTTGGCTATACTGGCGGAAATTGCAGTCAGGTAAATTTCTCCTATTTCTGGCTTCAAAATTTTATTTTTTAGGCATGACGGGAGACATGCCGGGGTCTCATCCAAATATTAAGCTAACATAAGTGCTCTTTTGGACGGACCTTGATAAAATTCTCATCAAATCAAATCAAATCATCAAATCATGAGTCCCGGCCCAGTCGCACTTACTACGCGTACTTGGTCGAAGCCTTCAACTGTCTGACAAAATGATCAACAATGTCACTGCTATACGTTTAATAACAAGATGGTCAACTATACAGATCTCCATTAAAAACGATTTCATCCGATGAGGGGCAATGCTTACTGTTCCCGCCCTTTCAACCTTAGTTTAAGAAGAAGACAATTTTGTTTGCTGTTTAGTTGCCATGGTGATTCTGCGAGCTCTCGAGTCTATTCGTGCAACATCAGGCCCCATGGCGTACAAAACAATTTTAACTTCTAACACCGTACATGACAAGAAACAAAAGCTTTCATTAAGTCATTTTAAATATTTGCGGAAATTTTTTTTGCCACACTTTTAGAAAGAATTCGTAAAATGTTACAGTACTAGGTCTTACTTTGCATTTCATTTCGACTACTAGTTTACTAGATCTACCAATGTCTAGTTACTGTATATTTACATGCCAGATTTGGCGCGGTTCCTCACACTTACACGCCATAGACACGGTTCTCTGGCAATATCCCAGCAGTGCATGACCTCAAAGCGCACGTGCTCTGTTCTTCTACAACATTAATGTCGTGCATCATAGTCTGTCATGTCAACAATATCGATCAATGACATACTAGTACCTGGATGAAGAATGCTATTTTGCGCTCAAGATGTTTTTGTGAGAATCTGTTTCCGTTACATCATCTCTTGGAGAGTTTTGTCCGCCCCGTGGCCGAGTTGTTACAGCTGATGACTTGAAACGACTGTAACCGCGCATAGATTGAGGATATGGGTTCGATCCCTGCTACCGATTATGTGTCTCTATGAGGACTTTTCTAATGGAGGATTAGGGACCTAGTGCTTGTTCTTCTAAGAAACGATGGTTAGTGAAACTGACTGAAATACGGTTGAAACGAGCGTTAAATAAACATCCTGAATACAGTTTCAGTATGCAAAGGGGGAGGCATATATTGTTGCTGTTGTCCGTACATCCGTCCGTGCGTACGTCCCGAAATCTCATAATCATTGTGTCGCACGTAAATATATGACCCAAGGTCATGAAACCATAGTTATGTTATTTAGGATATAAAATATAAAGCTGTGTATGTAGGTTTTTTTGTGGTTGTGCTTATTAAAGTCAGATTTATGGCCCTTATTTTGTGAAAATCGTCATTTTTGAGTTTGTGTTGCACGTTACACCAGACTTATATGCCAGTGCCACGAAACCTTACAGTACTGTTGATCAGGATGTTAGTTATGCATCAGGGGTATTGAAAGAGGCTTTTTCTAGTAAAGACGGAGTTCTGGCCTTAGAGTGGAGACATCTTTGTCACATGATCACATTTCTAGTTTAAGAAACGATACATGTACACTATTTCGTTAAAAATCGGTACATGCGGTTTTACCGCGGATAACAGTCCAGGCTTGGCATTGGTATCAGCTTCCCGTGATCATGCAGATAACGCCCGGAGTATATGCCCGGGTGAACCTTGTCCCCGTGGCACGCCGGTGCATTCCGTGAAGTCATGCACGAAAGCCAAATCGGTTGACCATGACAAAACGGTCTACGACGCAATTTATGAACTTTATATGTTTAATTTTGATGTTTTTCATGGCGTGATTTTTTTTCGTCATTTGATCGAAGTCCCAAGCAGAGGTTATAAATTATATTTACAAAAATTGGGATCTCAGATATCGCAGTTGCCTACTTTAACAACTTCGGCAAAGAAAAAAGTGACTTTAGAAGGAAGCTGGAAGGAGGAAATATAACTATCGTTTGCCTATGAACTTCAGCTCAGCGTGTGAAAAGTGCATAGCCTCGCTGTTAAGAGTGCATAACCGCGCTGTGGTGATGGTAAGGTAGGTTTTCCAAAGCGTCGTTACGTATATATCTTATTTCGACGATGGTGATTAGCATTTTGCATTTAAGTGTTGTACAGTTCAAGCATAATTATGCCAAAAGACGCTGCATCTCTTTTGTACAGTTTCCGGAATAATCAATGAGCCGCTCAGACGCACCGGAAGTAATCTATGGACTGGTTTCACACCGGAAATGTTTTACAAGTTTTCACCTTTTCTCAGACATGGAAATGTCAACTGAGATGTAATCTACGGTTATTCTTGGAACAATATTTATTTCCAACCGACAAGTCTATGAACAGAAAATATCACCTGGGCCATTAATTTCTTTATAACCGGAAGTTGTGGGTACAATACACCATTACAAGACTTCGCACTTAACTCAACAAATAATAAAACATCCATCATTTTTCTTGTTTGTACGGAAACGCACCTATTGCGTGAACAAGAATTTCTTTCCACGGGGCGCACTAAGGGCTCCTTTTAACAATTTTACTATTGTTATGAACACTTAGATGCACGCGAAGTTTTTTGTTTCATATTGTGCATTGTCTACATTTTGTCTTATTACCCCTGGACACCTATTCTTTCAATTTAGATAATGATTGAACCATAGGAAGGTTCAAACCATATAGCGACCAGTTTTCAACTAACTGAGGACTGGTTAAAATTCTGCAGACGGCTAGCTCTTCATGCATTTTCCTTTATAACGCAAGTTCAGTAATTAACATGCGCACTCTTATTGTATCTCTCGCCATAAGAAGTGCATTTGTAAACAATATATTCCAGGTAAATCAAGTTCTAATATCCAGGAGATTGAAACAGGTAATCTGGATTAACAGAAGCTCATTAAAATACGGAAGTGAGCTGTTAGTTGTTGATTATCATTGCATATCTGCTTCCCAGGAAAACAATACTCTCAGAAAATGCAATTCTACAGAGAATCCTGCATAACAAGGCATAAAAATACAACTTAGAACAACGGATACACAGAAATGATGACTAACAGATAAATGAATTGCGCCATTTGTTTTTGTTGGACAATGTCTAGATTCATTTTATAAATGAAACAACGGTGTCTACGTAGATATCCGCATGAAATCTTGACACACTCGTTTCAAATACTCAATGTTCTTTTTAAATATTATGTATGATAATAATTATAACGTATACATTCTCTGTGGAAATCAGTCGCATTTAAAATTTAACCGCACTAAATGGGTGAGGGCTAATTATAGATTTTCCCGAAACAATATGTATCCGGTTTAGTGCAAATGCTAAATCGAATTTTCGTGCCCAGCCGTTTCCACGTGCAGTAGATATGATGTTAAATTTAAGTTGTTGAATCCCTGCATGCATCTCTTTTGCCATTCTGCATCTGCCTTTCTATGTTAATGACGCCTTCTGCTTCAACAAAAACCCGGACAAGATTTTGTTTATTACATAGTTAAAACTGAAGTGCATTAACAGTTATCTTAAGCACAACTTACAAAGTGGTTCTACAAGGCTTAGACTGTAAATCCTGTAATTTTAGCCCCAAATTAACGGACACAAAGGGCAGCGGCTCTTATGGGGACCCAGAGGTCACTATCAATGATTTTGGGCATTTCAGCATTTACAGTATATTTTTTGAACAAAGAATTCATTATTCTTTATTTCCATATTTTCAAAACAGATAAAAATACCATAACAATTCTTCATAGATTCCAAGGTCATGTACCCAAAATGAATACATTGTACAACAAATTCACAGTAAGGGGAAAGGAAATGTGGAAAGGGTCAGTGGCCCTATGAATTGTGAAATACAGTACTGATACCACCAACTTAATTTAGTCATTATCATTGATTTTATTATATTTTTATGCATTTCCCTGCTCTGTAGAGAACGTAATGTTAAAATCAAGAATGTAATGGCCCAGCACAATATTTAATCAAGTTGTTAGTTACAACTCCAGTCGAGAATTATTTTTAGCCATGTAAAATGCCTAAAATTAGCATCCATTTTTAGCACATCCGACAAGTGTTGATGGTATCTTTCGAAAACAGGCAACAACCAGGGTCGCAAAATATACCTAAAATTTATACGATAGTATCCATTAAACTTTAAATAAATTTCTTTACATCACTAAAGCCTGGCTGTACTGGTAGGTGATATCATGTCGTCCAGAATATACTCAAAGAATTGAGACAAACTGGTAAAAACTGTAGATCCATTTTTTGAAAACTTATCAGTATTACCAGTAATCTAACATGCAGACATGTCCACCTGTGTGTGACTCATCTGGCATAAGGATGTCAGATCAAGTTTTCTGGCATGTCAGAATCAGAGGAAATGTCTGTACCATTATGCAAGAATAAAGGGATCATGCCTCCATCACTCGGGAAGTCTTTAAAAAAGCTGTCTGTAGACCAGTTTGTATTTTTAAACAAAAAGTTTTACAGTTAAGGCAACAAGACATTAACTAGGAAGTACAAATCAAGAAAACACAGAGTATCTTCTTTTGCTTACAGAGGCTAGGTCATACAAGGTACATAAGTACTCCAACTTTCAAAGTAATATCTCAAATGGTTAAGTAACAAGTGGACAAGAATGAAAATTTTAACTGAGTTTCTAAGTCAAAAGGGGCCCATAATTAAAATAAAATCCTTGACAGAATTACCTCTCCTGCCCATGTTTGGGAATCATGATGGTAAACATGTATCCAACTTTCAAACTGATGGCTCAACCAGGGGAGAAAAAAGGGGGGGGGTAAAAAAAACATAACCAAAATTTAAGTCGATAAAAGGCCTTAATTTTTAAAACAAATCCCTGACCAGAGTTACCTTCTCTGCATACAGGTGGGGGTAATATGTGAAATAAGCATTAAAAGTTTCAAAGCAATATCTCAAAGGGTTAAGGCAATAAGTGGATTTTACCCATATTCAATGTATTTTCTAAGTAAAAAAGGGGCATAATTCTGTCAAAAACCTTGACAGAGTTATGTCCTCTGTCGTTGATAAGGTCATGATGGTTAACAAGTATGGTTAGTTTCAAAGCAATACCTCCAATGGTTTTGAAATAAAGTGAGGTGGTACGAAAAACTTAACAAGCTCAATCCACTTTCTAAGTCTAAAAAAAAGGGCCATAATTCTGTCAAAAACCTTGACAGAGTTATGTACTCTTGTCTGTAGATGGAGGTTATGATGGTAAACAAGTATGGTAAGTTTCCAAGCCATACCTCTAATACTTCTGAAATAAAAGTGGGGGGGGGGGTGGGGCGAAAAACTTAACCAAGGTGTGACGCAACGCCGCGCCGGCGATAGGATAGCCCCTTTCATAGAGAAGGGCCAAAAATGAACCAGTTTGTATTTTCAAAATGTTTTACTGATGCAGACATTAACAATTCATGAACACAAAATTTGCACAGACTTTCATCCAGTTTACCCCTGTCATCTCCTGAAATAAAGGAAGAACTGATAGTTGTCATGGCAATACTGAACAGTCCTTTGTCGGAATCTTCAACTGATGGATCAACCAAACCATAAAACCCAAGACAAAAAAAATCCCAACAAGTTTATATACATTCACAGTATTAATTGAATCATGCCTTATTTCTTAATAAATCATGGAGTGTTGTTAAGTTGCATAGACATAATTGTATCACTTGGAGCTGTACTTGTTTTGTTGTTGTTGAATGAATTTAACACCAGTTCAAATGCCTAGCCAGACCTTACAATCAATTGTACAGGATACCATTTGTACAGAACTTTCAAGACAGTGTTATGGTCTGTAGAAAGGCTCGTAACCCTCAATCTATGAGAGGTTACAGTGATTTAAAGTCAGCCACTCTTAACCACTTGCCCAAAGAGGCAACTTTTTGCGTGACATACCATTAAGCATCTGCACTCCCCCACATGAATTATCCCGGGATACAATTGTTAATCAACTTTCTAATTAAGGTTAGAAATGTATTTATACTTTTTGCCTTTCAGTTTGTTTTTCTTTGTAGGCATTCCAAGCTGCTTCCTCTCTTTATATGAGGGTCTGGAATGGAAAAGTTATGAATAATGAGAAAAATACTCCCCAAACACCCAGAAATGTCCAATCAGCAGCTATAAGACATTGTAAGACATTGTAAGACCATTCAGTACTTCAATGACAGCCAAAGTCTGCCAAGTGTCAAAGAATTATGAAAATGTAGAGTGAATTTTAAACTGAAAATGGTACATGAAATTCTATCTAAATCAACCAAAGTTTCAATACCTTTTAATAAATTATCCATAAAATTACTTTTTTGCCCTAAAACTGATGGAAGATTTTACAGACACAGGTAAAGGCCTGGGGTGAAAGCTTATTTCCTCATATCCCCTACACTTCCAATCTGTATGAAACAACCCAGTCCTCCTCAGACAGGCAAATCAAAGCTATGCCAGTTCTTAGTACTTTACCGTACCCTAACGTACTGGATCAGGTCAGACCAGATAGACTACACAAAATCGCTGTGTTTACTCTATCTATTCCTTAAACAAGTACATACAACTTACATATTTTTCATTTATTGTTGGTTTAAACTTACTACATGTACATAGATAGTAGAACAAGTTCTTGCAAATTTATATTAACTACTCTTGATGACTGATTCCTGGAGTTCTGACGGAAGTAATTGAAGAGGTTGCAGTAAAATGCCACTGCCCGGTTTTGAACCCTCGGCCTCCCAGTTTAGTCTGATGCTCTACCTCTGCACAAGGGTCTCCCACTAATTAACATATACATACCCTGCTCTATACTGTCTAACAGTCTTTTTATCAGTACTTGTAAGTTCCTTGTCAAACGCTGATTTTAACTTCTGTTTCTTTTTCTTCTTTGCTGGAGCTAAGGAAACAATAACTTATTAGTTTTATAATCTGTTTTCCCTGTTAAACAATATAAAATGTACATCATTTCCGTCAATGTGACACTAAGATAATTTTCTATCTATTTAAAAGGTATAATAAACATATTGAACCTGTAGGCTATTTTATATTTCAACCATTTCTTTGCATAACAAACCTGTGGTTACGAGCCTAACTCATTGTTTCAATAAATTTATTGTATTTTAAAGTATGAACTGTCAACAGCCTATAGACAAGTAACAAACTACAAATTGACTCGCCTCCATGATCAATGGTTAAGATAACTGTCTTGACTTGACTACTAACAGACGGACAGTAAGAGGTAGGTCTGAGCTGACTTTATATGAAAAGAACAACAATTTCTTACATGAGAAGGGAGTGTAGTACTGGTCCTTTCCAGGAAGGATGGTTTGATAAACTGTTTGCCTGTATGTAACAGTTGCAATGGATGTAAAACCACAAAAAAGTTGCGTGTTGCAGATATTCTTTGTTGTTTCTGCTGAGTGATATAGGGCTGTCATAACACTCTTGTTTAATTCCATATTGTAATGCAGTAAAACTCTAGAGAAAATGTGTAAAATCATTTTTATGTCTACCTTTCTGTTCCTCATCAAATCCTCTCACACGTTTCTGTCTCGCAGATTTCTTTGCAAATTTGGCGGCATACAACTGTGCTTTCTGGATCTCAAAGCTGGCACGATCTTCAGGCTGTAATGTTAGTGTTATACATGTATTCATTAAAGACACCAGTAGTAAAGTAGGGTACACTTTAGCACTTTTTCTGCGATGGGTGGGCAGGCAGGACGGAATGTCAGCAACACGGCAATTACAAGTTTTGTTGGTTTAATCATTACTAGTCGAAAAGGAGTTGTCTGTTTTGGTTCAAGATAACCTCAAGTCTGAAGAAATTTATCACTATAACAACACTACCTGTGCAGACTGGTTGGCATAAACAACCTCCCTGTCCTTATAATGTATTATAGAGTTTAAAAATAATTAACTGTTTTGACTATTTATACCGGTAATGTATAAATGTAATTTATAGTTGCAAATATAAACATGCAACCAATCTAAAATGACCTTACAATGAAAGTGTGTTAGATAAATAATAAATGCAAAGTAAATAAAAAACTCTGAGAACTATTATTTGACAGTAGAAAACACTGCCAGTGCTAGTACTTACTGTTTTATCTTTTGCTTTAATCAGATCCTTCTTCCCCTTTTTCTGTTTCACTGACAACATGTCATATTCACCCAACCTCAAAGCAGCTGTAATCAACAGGAAAAAATTCAAGCAAATTATATAAAATGGTATCCCCTGCTCCATGGGTATAAGAGTTTATATACCAAGAATCCTTACCACTTACGAGAAGATATGTTAGCTGCCCAGATCATAGTCTACACTCTCTGAATAATGTGAATTATATGCGGACAGTTGGGTCAAAGTTAAATAGCAAACTATGCGTCTTGTTTGGAATCATACAGTAGTTTCATAGTTTTATAACCATATTCTTACACTTCTCTGCCATCCTCTCTTTATGGCTTTGGAACCAGACACGTTTCTGATCTGACACCATGTCATCTTTACTCTCCTCTAATATCCTCTTTGCTTTATTCATCTGGTTCTCTGTTGCACGTAATTCACGTTCTTCTTTCTCCTCCAGCTCTATCTCTTCCATATCTTTCTCCAGTGAGCTGATTCTGTCACGATACTTTGCTATCACATCTATAACAACAACGTTTTGATATTAGCAAATTTCATTTACTATGTATCTCCAAATTATAATGGATATGGAAAGGTTGGTCATATTTAAATGGTCATGGGTTTGAGTCTCGCTCATTTGTCTCTCTATGTGAGGAAGTTGACTGCTTGTTATGAAGAATTGGAATCTAATAGTGGTCCTCTTTCTTTTCTTTCTTTTAATAGCATGTAGCATGCGTTTCAACAATATTTTAGTTACTTACAGGTGGGTATTTCTACCTAACAATCATTCTTAACATAGACCAATACTACAACATACCCCTCTGTAAGAAACTGATAAATTCTCACATAAACAGACAGTGTCTCTAGCAGAGCTCAAAAACACGACATATGATCAATGAGAGCTTTTGTTCATTTAAAGCAGGTGACTCCCTCAGTGCAGCACTCAATAACATGTTTTTGAATTTATGCTCAGAAGTAGTCATCAAGAAGAGATTTCCCTAAAAAGTGGAATCCATCAAAGAAAAAAACTAGATAAATAAGTCATGATTCAATAATACTTCGCTGTTAATTGTTGTTGATTAAGACCCAATATTTCTTTAGGGATTATGTATAAACAGTTGACTCTCAGTATCTCAAACTCGCTTACCTCGAATTTCTGTTAAGTCGAAGAAATTTTAAAGTCCCACAAATTCCTTCTTTGTAGACTTTAACCCCTTTTAAACAAAATTTGAGGGCATATCGGGTCTGTCGAGGATTTTTGGGGTCCCGAATTAAATCATATGTATTGTCAACTTTCGGGGGGAAGTTGAGGTCAGGGCGTGGGGGGGGGCGGGGGGGGACAAAGGGGGGGGGGGTCAAAGCAAGGGTGAGATGTTGTCTTGCACTGTGTCGTAATGACTCTGCTGTTTTTCATGGATTTACTTTAATTGGCGGGTGACTACGGAATTAATGATGAAAAATGCGGTAATTACTTTAAAGACTTAATTTATTTGAGAGGTTAAAGATAATAGTGGGTTTTATAAAAAAAGATGATTTCTGAATGAATATATCAGTGTGTAAAGTTTTGTTTTGTAGTTAGATGATGTTCTTATGTTTAGAATATACGAATGTTCTGATTCCATTAAAAAAAAAAAAAAATTTTTTTTTCCTCCCCCTATTTTTTTTTTTTCTTCGGGCGATACAAATATGTAGATGTGCTTATATTTATTACTAAGGGCTTTTGGGTATATGCAAAAATAAAATGAATAAAATTGAATTTGTGTTTTTATGTTTCATGTTTCAGGAAAATTTGCATCAATAAAATAAATACAAATAGTTGTCTGTCTTGTAAACAGGGAATTTAGTGCACTATATTCGTCCACGCCATATACGTAAAAAAACAAAACAACTAAAAGCCCCTCCTCTTACCTCGAACTTCGTTTATCTCGAAGTAAAAGGTCTGGTCCCTTGAAATTCGAGATAACGAGAGTCAACTGTATATATTTCAAGAATCTACCTTGTGGAACTATTCTGGTCTTCAAAGGCGTCTTTGCTTTCTTGACTACTTCTTTCAACACCTTCCTCTCTTGTTCCCCCACTAGTGAAATAGATCTGGAGAAATAATGAAATGGCCGACGATAAATAAAAGAAAGTCATCATTTCAAAACAACAAATATGTTTAAAAGTACAAAACTCTGATCAAATATGTAAATTTACATGGATTAACATACTGTTAAGTGCATAATAGCTGCGACGACTGAATAAAAAAAAATTTTTTTTGCAATAAGCAGAAAGCAGATGTTACAAATAAGCAAGAATATCATTTCTTCTTAATGTAGGGTATGAGATTTTATAGTCCAACAGTCACTGTTCATGAATTCTTGAAACCAGGAATATGTCTCACCGTCATCTATTAAAATACAGTTTACAGTAAAATGAGAAATATCTCATTTTACTGTAAACTGTATTTTAAAAGATAAACACAACAATGATTTATGCAAAAAATGAAAATTCCCTGTTATGACATTATATCTGATCAGGTGATGGTTTTATATAGCTTGTATCAGATTTCTTCATTGATTTCATATTTTATCAATATTTTAACTACCTTTCATCTATGTTTCTTTAAAACTAGGAGTAATAAAAATGAAAATGTTTAAGAGTTTTATCAACACATCTGCAAATCTCACACTATGACATTAACGTGATAACAAATGAATTTCATAATTAGTTTGGTTAATGGTCCAATGTTTCATAAAGGTCACTTCATAATTTTTCTTATCAGTTTTATGTACAACATGTTCTCTGTTTATGATACAGATGTGCCTGTGTAGAATGGTTACCTAGAGTAAACAGCTTCTTCCCTTAGGTAGCCAGTCATTTTTAACATGGCTACACCTACATATGACTGTAGTTATATATTGGTGTAGTCACATATATGTGTCTACTCTTATATATGACAAGACAAAACATTTGACTACACTAATATATAACTACAGCTGTGTTAAGCGACCCCTCTAACTGTGTCTCTTGTCAGTTCTGTATACAGTTGACCCTGTGTTATGTGATAACCCTCACTCAACAACCACCTGTCTTCACCTGCCAAAATTGATGTATCCAAACCTTCCATTTATTTATACCAAACATTTATTAGGCTACCACCTATTTTCATTTTGCCACTACACACAGTTTAAGCTTGAATCCTGAATCCACCTAAGATAAAGCACTTACCTTCCACTTCTACCTGCCCTGGCTGTCCTGCCTACTCTGTGAACGTAATGTTTCACTGTGTTTGGCATGGTAAAGTTTATCACCTGAAATAGATATAGCATATATACTCTCTCATAAGACACGCTCGCTTATAAGACACCCAACTGACAATGTATTTATTAGCTTTGAGAGGACAGTGTTATAAAATTTGTATTATGAATGAATAAGGCTTAATCAATACTGAATATGACTTGATCTACACAGATATAAGTTCTGATCTAAAGATTAACACTGAATAAGTTCTGAGCTATACGGAATAATATTTCATCTATAAATAGTAACTGGTTTCCCTAGTCTTGCACTGTATTCCACATTTCATGTTTCTCCACATTTCATGTTTCTCTTGTCTACTATTCAATTCACATTTTGTTGCATTGACCACAAGAACTGCTATTCTATATAATAACTTTTATCCTTCTGGCGACAAGTACAATGTAGTTTCACTTTTATGACTAGTGAAGCTCATGATTGGCGTACTGGTAACAAATAATTATTTGTGCGCAATGCAGATCATGATTAGCCTGCACATCCCTACAGTCTAATAACAATCTTCTCTATTTACTACTCACGTCTTTCAAATTTTCAGTGCACACCCCTATGAGCAGTAAATGGTACTGTCTAAATTCAAAGATGGACAAGTCCACTTCACAATTTTAGCACGGTCAGGGGCATGATTAAGGCAGCTAGAAGGGGTATATATCAATATATCTGTACATGAACACTTTAGTATACTCACAGTTTTGACACCTTCAATGTCGAGACCACGAGCTGCAAGATCTGTCGCCAGTAACACGTCCACCTCAGAGTTCTTGAAACGTTTTAAAGTTTCTAATCTCTGTAAACAAGATAAAATAAGTAGAAAAGTACATTATACCCATTATTATCATCACTTTACAGGCTTAACTGTTTTATTTGATCAGGATTTAAAACTCTACAATGTATACAAATGAAACAAATTGGCTCAAAACTTCAGATAGAGCTCATCTGAGCTAGTAAGAGTTTGAAAAGTTGAAAGAGCTTAGCCAAGCAATGGAACAAGTGTTATGAACAGCAAAATATTTACAGGAACTTCTGAGCCATTGCCATGAACAGTAAAACTTACCTGAGCTTGTGAATCATCGTCATGAACAATAAAACTTACTGAGCTGGTGAGTAGTTGCCTCAGCATGTAAGATTAAACAAGGATCGTGAGGTTGCCAATACAATCAAACTTATCCAAGATTTCAAAAAATTGTCATGCTGAATAAATTTTCCACAAGCTTGTGAAAAAATGCCATGGACTATTACTCTTGTCTTATGTGAAAGACTGGCAGACTTCGAAGTCAGACTTCAAAGATTACCACATCTGAGCTTGTGAAAAGTTGCAATGGACTGTTAATATTTTCCTATGTATAAGACTGCTAGACAGTAAAGCTTACCTGAGCTTGTGAAAGGTTTCCATGGAGTTCTCCAACGTTTATTCCCAAAAGTCCCAACACTAAATGCATTCTGTGGGCTTGTTTCTTTGTTTGTATGAATACAATTACATGGTCTGGAAAGGTTCTTGCAAGCAGAGCTGAAGTAAAGTGTATGGTGTGAACATAAATTAAATAGATGCTTGCTCACTACCATTGGAACGTCAAGTCTGACTGGTCCTGGTTTTAAATTTACCACTATATAAAAAGAGCATTCATCATTCGAAAAACTTGAAAGAGTTCAAATTATCACATTATTATCAAATTGTGTGTTACAATAAGGTTAACCGCTTAGTGGTTTTGATAATTGTGACTGTATGTTGTGGTAAATGGTTAAACCCTATTATAGCCAAAATGTAATAATAACAGATTGTAATATGTACATTGACCAATTACTGATGCTTCCATGAAAGTTAAATGAAAATCCAACAAGGGAGGTGGGAGATCAAGATATTTGTGACCACTAAAAAGGTTTATATCGGTATGATTGTCATAAAATAAAAATTACAATGAGTTACCACTATTTTGATCTAAAATAAAATGGTTTAAGTTTGAATTGCAATGAAGCTATAGTGTGTATGCCGTACCTGCTACAATGGCTTCCCTATCTCCTTCCCGATTGGCTCTTATTCTGATAAACTCCTGTCGGAGACCCAGCGCAGTATCCGTGTTCTGATTAATGAAAACTTTTACGGGATTGTTCAAGGACACTGCAGCTAGATCTTTTACCTGTAACAATATCTCAATGTGAATAAAATGATTCTTACAGTTTGCTCTATTTTCTAATCTAGTTCATAAGTTTGACATTTGACTTCTCTGACCTTGACCCCAAAAATAAATTTCTTTCGAAAACAGATGCATCCTGATAAGTATTTATCCTAAATTGAATGTAAAAAGTTGTATGTGGTTTGTACAGTATCATCCTATAGAATGAATGACAAGAAGTTTCAAGGGCCATAACCCTGGTACTTCTAAAAGGTTTGTAACATACCTAGTACAGTCAAGTTGTACTACTGCAAAATCATTTCTATTGTATATCACGAGTGTTATGTTTGAAACTTGGCTCTGGACAGACACAGCAGATCTTTTACCTGTGCTGCTTCAGTGGGGAATTACAAACTAATCATGTGTCTGACCACGACTTTTAATATTCTGTATTTGTAAAATATATAAATTCAGTTTTCAGTCTAGTGTGGACCAATTTATTTATTGATGTGATGGCTGCTCACAGTCTACACTGTAAATAAAGGGCAGGCAACTCTGGTATCAGCTGATTCATGTATATACTTCAAGAATTAAAGCCCCTGGATCACTCTGAAATTACTCCAATAGAAAATAAAAATAATAGAACTGTGTTCTATTTAATCTAAAACAATGTTGACGTACGTCTTTTTTCGTATTCATAACTTTTCTTCACTGTTAACAGACAGCATTTCTTATTTTTTGTATACGAGTATAATTGAAAACTGCACTACATAAATTATATAACATGCAATTTGAATTCAAATGAGAGGTTAGAAATTCTATTTGGTCAATTTTGTCGGAGAGACAACTTTCTTGGTAATTGAAGTGCTTAGAGAAATTGTAACATCAAAAGTGATCCTGGGCCTTTGAAACAAGAAATATTAACTAACTTGTTCTGACATGGTTGCCGAGAACAACATAGTCTGTCGTGTGCGAGAACACAAGCGGATAACTTCTTTCATCTGCTCTGCGAAATATTCGTCCAACATTCTGTGAAAATAAAACAATATATATCTATTTTACGCTGTAAGAAAATGGTGGTTCAAAACAGTTATGCCATTACCTGTCAAAATGAAACAATATAGATCTATTTAACTTTTTCATTTCATGTTGGCTATACTGTAACTCAACACTCTAGCCTTCTAAAACAAGACAAGTCACAAGCAACTTATCAGCGTAGTCAACTTGAAGAGCTAACAGACTGTCACAGCAGTCCGTGTGTTTCTTGTATACCCATTTATATATTCTCAATTATGAAACAAGTTCTTGCCCTTCAAACACACTCAAGATGACGTCAATTATGAAGAGAGAGAGAGAGAGAGAGAGAGAGAGAGAGAGAAAGGCAATGAAGAATTAATTGAGGCCTAAGGAGGCCACCAACATAGCACTGGTAGTGTTTAAACCCTAGACCTCCCTATATTGTGGTTAACATGCTATCACTACACTACAGCTTTGCTACAAGCAGTTTTTGTTACTTGGGTAAAAGGTATTTCTTTAGTTTCAATTATTTGTTTAGATTTGCTGGTAAGAAGTTATTGTTTAATGGTTTTAATGTTTATACATATTTTTGCTTTAACCCTGACCCTGCTGCTCTTGCAACAAGTGTAGATCATGATCTGCAATGTCTGCTAATCGGCCTGTGACTTTTCACGTAGCACTCCTTTTAATATTTAATGGAACAACTAAATGTTGTAAAAGTAGTAAATGTATGCAGTAAACGGAGTATTAAATGTATGTAGTAAACCACAAATACCTGTCGGCCTCATCCAAGACAAGGATTTCCACACTGCCAAGGTTAAAACTTGGCGAGTTATGTAGATGGTCTATCAATCTACCTGGGGTTGCTATGACAACGTCAGGTCCCAAACGTAATGCTGCCTCTTGTTGTTTCAGGTCCAGGCCGCCTGTGCAGTGATGAAGTAAAGTTAATTTTGGTGATGTAAACGTCTCAAAACAAAAAAGATGTGTTTTTTAACAAAAACTATTTCTTGTAGGCTTTCTCTCCCCACAGCATGAACACATTTAATTAATGCACAGCTAAATTAAGGTTGTGGAAACAGTGCACTCAAACTTGTTTCTACAAAGTCTAGCTTTGAGGCAATCTCACATACATACAGGTTAGAATCTAACTCTCAAATGTAATGAGAAATATCAAATTTCTACTAACTTACCTGCAGCTAGGATTAGTTCAATGTTTGTGTAGTTTGCCAGCTGTTTCCCGACAGAGTGAACCTGGACCGCTAACTCACGTGTTGGTACAAGAATTAACACTCGTGTCACAGATGCCTGCTTTGGTTTGTACAATAACCTCTCTAATATCGGTAACATAAATGCAACTGTTTTTCCTAAGAAACAGAAAACAATTTTTGAGAAAGTTGTGCATGAAAAATTGTATTACTGAACTTGTTTACATTGTTAGGTTTTATTTTCATTTCTACACGCTTAAAATAGAAAGAACTCTGTGTCAATTATTTATTACACGTTTTCAAAGCAGTTACTGTGTATTAAGCAGTATACATGACCATAATGTAGTAAGATCATTTTGATGACTAATAATTATAAGCTTTAACTTTGACCTTGAAAACTTGGCCTTAACTTTGACCTTGAAAACTTGACCTTACCTGACCCTGTTACAGCACAAGCACAAATATCTCTGCCTAGTAGAGCTATAGGTATGGTGGCTGCCTGAATTGGTGTTGGTTTATCAAAGTTTAGCATCTGCAGCGACTTAAATCAGAAAAAAATTAATTTCTGACAGACTTGCTTTTGTCATAGATATTTTTCAAATGTGAATTACAGTATTATGGTATTCTAACTTATTCAAGGAATATATTATTTGATTCGTAATACATGAAATAATGTGTATAACATTTAATCATAAACATTTAACCATGTACTCAGTACAAAACTGATTATACAAGTAAAAAGAAAGTCTATTCTTTGCAGAAGTGCAAAGCGTATAAAGTACACATGTTCTTATCTACAAATACACATGTCTTTAACTACAAGTACATATCAAGTCCAATTTTGTCCTTGTACAAGACACATAAGTACATAATGTCCTTATATACAAGTAAACTACAAGTACATCTGTCCTAATATACAAGTACACTACAAGTACATCTGTCCTTATCTACAAGTACACTACAAGTACATCTGTCCTTATCTACAAGTACACTACAAGTACATCTGTCCTTATCTACAAGTACACTACAAGTACATCTGTCCTTATCTACAAGTACACTTCAAGTGCATCTGTCCTTATCTACATATCTTCATTAACTACAAGTACATGTACATACATTCTAAACTCCAGTTTTAAATCATGTTTAGAAATCTAGGTAAAGCTCAAATCACATACCTTCATCAGAGGCCTGGATACATTTATATTTTGAAATGTCATGTGTTTATCATATGTGTCTACCTTCTCTGAAAACTGCACTTTCTCCCCTTCCTGAAAGGAAAATTCCATGTCTTATGTCATATCACAATACACATATAGATCTCATCACCTGCTCCTATGGGTGAGTGGTTAAGGTCCATTAAACCTCTCGCTGATTAAGGGTCACTGGTTCTAGCCCCAATACTGGCATGACTTATTTTGAGATAAAGTTGGCAGTTTCTTACGTAGTATGGGAGATTAGAACTGGTCCTTCCCAGACAAGATGGGTAGGTAAACCACTAGACCATAAACAACTGAAATACTGTTGAAAATACTGTTCAACATTTCCAAACCAAAGAAAACAGATGTTATTACTAATGGTTTCCTAGATTATCTTTTAATACTTATGCTTGTTTGGTCAATTAACTAAACTATCCTATAAAAGGTACAGTTAACCCAAACCATTATGGCTGACTAATGTTTATACTATACAACATCACAACACAGTAAGATTACTCTCACAGATTGACTTGGTTTTTCGGACTGAATCACCTGATTGGCTGAAAATGAGCTCATCTTTAAAAACTGACCAATCAAAGTTAAGATCTTGGACTAGTGACAAACATACCATTTCATCATCTGATTCTTGTCCTTTCTTCTTTCTTTGTTTCTTTTTCTTCTTCTTTTCTTTCAATTTTACTTTGTCTGTAAAAAATGAAAATTTCTTCAAAAGAGAAATTTACTAGAAGTTAGGCCAAAGCAAAGCGTAAAGAGAAAGAAGGCAGAAAATTTTCCTGGTGCTGTACCATAACGATGAGGCAGTATTGTCCAAGATAACAGATGGTCAGTGCTAATGTTTAATAATATATTGTAACTTTCTTATTTTTTAAATGTCACAAGTACTGGTTAGAGCTCTAGAAAGAAGACATTATGACATGTAGATAACACAAGTTTTTTCATTTGTATAATAATAGTTCCATGTAAGAAAAAATCACAGACAGCACGCCGACTATTAAAGCTTGTTGCTAAAATGGGGTTTTGTCTAAGAACAGGAGTATTGTGTAATTGTCTATAAGAATTAAGGTCAAAGATATGAAACTTGTTCAAAGACCTTGTAAATGTACATTGCATTCAAGGCCTTACTCTGGATTCTGCAAGCCAACTGGAGGGAGGATGGGGGGATAATTTCAAAGA
The DNA here is from genome assembly GCA_022818135.1 of Saxidomus purpurata. Taxonomy (NCBI): domain Eukaryota; kingdom Metazoa; phylum Mollusca; class Bivalvia; order Venerida; family Veneridae; genus Saxidomus; species Saxidomus purpurata. The sequence goes on from JAFMSR010000012.1 coordinate 798,431, forward strand.
AATACATGACCTGTATATTTGATCATGAATAATTTGTAACTTTTCAAAATTGATATGTAGAATTAAAAAAGCAGACCGCTTCAGCTGCATAATTATTCTATGACATTTCAAAAAGAAAGCCATTTTGAGTATTTCCATTTTAGTCTGGAAAAACTGTGACAAAATTCTAAGTTAAAAAGGGCATAAATATGTCAAAAATCAAAAACATTGGTGAAGATGTTGACAGTAAATACGTTCGATAGTATTCTATCTTTAACAAAACATTCAAAAGTTAAAAAGGGACCCAAATCTATCAAAAATCAAAACAGAGTTATGGGGATGTTTCCTCAGGTGTAGATGTTGATGGTAAACATATATTTTAAGTTTCAAGTTAATACCTTATATAGTATTCAAGATATTTGAATTTACAAAAAAAAATACCAAAACTTCTAAGTTAAAAAGGGGCATAAATCTGTCAAAAATCAAAACAGAGTTATGGGAATTGTTTCCTCAGGTGTATAAGTTGATGGTAGACACATACTTTGAGTTTCAAGTCAATACCTTATATAGATTCAAGATATTTGAATTTACAAAAAAAATACCAAAACTTCTAAGTTAAAAAAGGGCAAAATCTGTCAAAAATCAAAACAGAGTTATGGGAATTGTTTCCTCAGGTGTATATGTTGATGGTAGACACATACTTTGAGTTTCAAGTAATACCTTTGATAGTATTCAAGATATTTGAATTTAAAAAAAACTTTAACCAAAAATTCTAAGTTAAAAAGGGGCATAAATCTGTCAAAAATCAAAACAGAGTTATGGGGATTGTTTCCTCAGGTGTAGATGTTGATGGTAGACACATAGTTTGAGTTTCAAGTCAATACCTTTGATAGTATTCAAGATATTTGAATTTATAAAAAACTTTAACCAAAGATTTTAAGTTAAAAAGGGGCAAAATCTGTCAAAAATCAAAACAGAGTTATGGGGATTGTTTCCTCAGGTGAAGATGTTGATGGTAGACACATACTTTGAGTTTCAAGTCAATACCTTTGATAGTATTCAAGATATTTGAATTTATAAAAAACTTTAACCAACGCAGACGCCGACGCCGACACCAACGCCGACGCTGGGGCGAGTGCAATAGTCTCCTTATTCTTCGAATAGTCGAGCTAAAAACAGCTTAATGTTTGTTGTATCTTTAAAATCCTTTCCTCTAAAAGTCCTAAAATCTACTAGACTTGTCCATCTTTTAAATCTGAACTGCACAACAATTTATTCAGAGGGGTGCTCACTGAAAACTAACAGAATAAACAACAAACCATGCAGATCATGATCAGACTGCAGGAAAACATGATCATGATCTACACCTGTCACAACGGCAGATACACTTTAAGTTAAACTAAGCTAAATTAAAGACAAACCAGCTTTGAATTCCTCGTCTGATGATTCCAAATCTTCCTCTACTTCGTCATCTACAAACTTTTCTTCTATCTTCTCCTCGTTGTCAGAATCATCTTTGTTACCCTGAGTAAAGAAAATGGAATGAAATAGTTCACACAATACTGTGTGCCTTTGTGGTTGAGTGGTTAGAGTCACTGAACTGAAATCACTGTAACCTCTCATAGCTTGAGGGTCATGGGTTCGAGCCCTGCTACTGACCATGTCTCTTTATGTGAGAAAGTTGGCTGGGATCTAGTGCTGGTTCTTTCCAAGAATGATGGTAAGTTAAATTGCCTGCCAGTAAAAATGACCGAAATATGGTTGAAAAGGGCATTAAACTCATACAACAACAACCATACTGTGCAAGTAAATTCATTTGCAAAGTTGCTGATTTAACCAATGACCAGGTCCTTAATTCAACAAACTCACTAAATTTTGCTTCTTGATATTGAATATTATACTTCTGTAGCTAAGGCTGCTAAGCTTATTCATAGTCTGCACCAATTTTGCACAAAAACTTTTAAAAAAAATCTAAATGCTTAAAAATAAATTATTAACTGTTTTGTATTTTTGATATTTGCAACTGTGTACACGGTTTTAAATGGTCACAAATATGTTTAACACCCACCTTTACTTTGTATCCCACTTTTTCATCGAAAAGGAGAGGACAGCAAAATATTTATCTCTTGCACCTATTTAAAATGAGTCTCAAAAATGAATTAATCTATGATGACGGAAGTCACTTTTAATATATTGCTAAGCTTTTTTGGTTAAATAAGCTTGACCGAGCATTTCAAACTACAACCTGTGACTGCCATGAAAAGACATGTCCTTGTTTGCTTTATTATTAAGGCTTAGCTTACCTCTTTTTTCCTTTTCTGTCTCACAGCTGCTATCTTTTCATCCAAGCTATATACTAGCTCTGCTTTCTTGGCAAACTGTAAGTTGATTGTCTTGAACCCCTTGAACGGGTCCTCCTTGAAAAAAAAAAGAAAATCCAAATGTTTAAAAACTTTTCCACAGGTAAATTTAATGTAGTTTAATTGCTAAGGCCTCATGTAAAGTCTTGGGGTAGCAGATTTCCTACCAGTAATACTGTGGTGTAAATGTTTCAATACCCCATCTTTTCAAAATGGACTTGTCCATCTTTTTATTCGGACTGAACCATTAACTGTTATATATTATAATTATGTAGGAGAGCTCACTGAGAATTTACAGACTTAATAGCTACCAGACAGTGCAAATCATGATCAGACTCTCTGGCATGGACATGAAGACTGATCATGATCTACATTGGTAGCAAAGGCAGAATCATTTGCTGTAGGAATGGTAAGCGACAATTAGTGATTGAAATGTTTGCCTTACACAGCTTCTGGCTTACTTATAACAATTATATGATTCAACTCTCCTTAGATACCGGTATGTTCAAAAGATTTCATCCTTACCCTGCTGGCAGCAATCTCTGTCTTTGTGACCAGTGCAGATCATGATCAGTGAGCCTGCACAGCCATGCAGTCTGATCATGCGATCCACTGTTTGCTATTTACTCAATAAATGTTCATTGTGCAACCCTTTGATCAAATAATGGTACTGTCTAACTGAAAGATGGACAAGTCCATTTTAGAAATTCGGAGGGGTAAGGGTACCAGGGGTGTAGGTCATGGCCATGTAAGCCTTTAAATTTTCAAATCTAGAAATACAGAGGCTGTACAGACCAAGCTTATACCTTATACCCCTTAATCAGCTTTCAAGTGATGGTGACATACATTGTAAATATTATGCAAAATCTTATACATCTATACATTTTGTTCTTCAAACACTAAAAAAGTCTTGGTATAAAGTAAACATTGCTGCCTTACAATTACCAAACAGTAAAACTTACCAATTCAGTGAAACTGAACCCATTGTTGAATTCATTCTTTGTCTTTTTCTTCTTTTTCTTTTGTTGCTGTACCTTTAATAAAGAAAAAAAGTGAACAATCAACATTAACTGGTTCATTTTTTACTGTCATCACAGATCTCTATAGTGTCCCCACAGAGCAAACACTTAATGCCTATACCACATTCCCTGCTACAACTACTTAGACCAAAAAAAGCGGTCTACAGCTGTGTTCAATAAGCATGATCAGAATATTATACGAAACTTTTTTTGATGTTTTTGGTTATACTGTAACGGTATAGTACTGTAAATGTGGGTGTCTCATAAGAATCTTAAGGATTACACATTAATAAATATTTTTGGCTTTTCCCGTTGATAGGTACCACCTATAGTCATATTATCAACAAGTCCATAATGTATCTTGTAGAAGAGGCTGAGAAAACTGTTCTGTCTTTTGCTCTTAACGGATTCCCATTTCAACTGGTTTAGAATGTCTGTTACTGTTCCCAGCGATTTGGAATACTTGTTTGTAACAAATCTTGCAGTCCTTCTTTGTATATATATTCATTTCAGAGAACCATTGATAACAGGCGTCTTCTAGTCTCCAAATTGGTCATGTTCTACAAAATATACTACAATCTTGTAGTAATCTCCCTACCAAGTTATCTAGAAGTCCCAAACAGGTTGACAAGGCATATGCACCCCCTTAGTCTGTGCCAAACCCATGTCAACTTGGCCTTAAAAAGTACTCCTTTTCCCCTCAAACCACAGTCCTTTGGAATAGGTTACCCCTACATATTGCAACTCTGCCTGATCTTGAATCATTTCAGCAGGCAGTGGCCCAGCTCAATTATTAATCATACAGCAGTTGTTTTTAAAAACTTTTGTTTACTCTTTTTAACAATTTTAACAATCTCGATTTAATTTTTACCTTTATTAACACCTGTCATACACCCTGCCCATAATACTCGCGAGAGGCAGTATTAACTGCATTACAAGATAGATTTTTGTGGGGCCAAATTAAGAAAATAAACGTCATCTATACTTGCAGCTACAGATATAGATACAGCAAGAATGATGGCAGCATGGGATAGAAAATTAAAATGGATACATATTCCTGGTTAGGTTAGCTGTAGCCTCAATATTTCGACTGCAAGACCGACCCATTTTACAAACTGACATTACATATATGTCTGTCGTATATATCAAGGTTAGGTTAGCTGATGTAGTACATACATCAAGCATGATGGCAGCATGGGCAAGGCAAGGATGGCAACTACTTAGAATAGATACATATTCTGGGTTATGTTAGCTACTAAATCGTTCTTTAAAGAATACATGAACATTAAGGGTTTATTTACAACATCTTCGTCACTGTCAGAGCTTTCAGGGGCTAGTTTGATGTCATCATCTTCAGAAATTGTGCAAATTAGACCTAATTCGCTGTAAGCTGCCATGTTTCAGTATTTCTGAATGACCGATAGTTTTCGAATTGTATTTCAATACGCATCAGGTTCAGTTTTTCTTAAAGAATAAAAAAATATAAACTTGAAGCTAAATAATATTTTAGGTTGTATAAAATGATTCTAGTTAGAAATATTGTGAATAATGTGAATTCGAAAATATTGCTTCAAATAATTTTAGGAAAAAAAGCAGAGGATATCCGAACTTCTATTGTGGCGGGAAAGGATTGTATCAGCAAAAAAATTGAGAATGGGAATAAAAGGGCTATCACAACTTCTGGCAGATCATGCACCTGGATGCATGAAAGAGAATGAAATTAAAAACTATTTTGGTATGAATTATTGTCCACGGAAAAAACTATTTGGGTTTGAAATTACTGTCAAATTGTAACTTTTCACTGCAAGGTGTTATTTCCAAATTGTCACCCATCACCGCGATGTCCAGCAATCGTGTCCACGCGAAATTTGTCCTCAAATGTCACCCAGAATCACCCGTCACCATAATTAGAGTCTACGATCACGGTGACCATTTGTCACGTGATTCGCATTGACTGAAGTGTTTCACGGTGTCCACGGGTCGTGACTCAAATTTTTGTTATGTTTTTAGCTCACTTCACAAAGTGCCAGAGTGAGCTATTAGGATCGCATACCGTCAGTCATTCGACGTCCTTCCACCATTTCCTTCAAACAACACCGGCTTTGAAAGTTGCTGAAAAATTAGCGGTGATCGTAAATGACAAATTAAACCGCACTGAAACGCTGCGAAAGAGCAACTGGTGTTGATATTCTGTGTATTACGGTAACATTCCGGTTGTTCTGGTGATCCATACGAAATAATAAAATTAAATATAAAAGGGATCATAATTGGCAACAGAGAGGTCTCACAACTGAACCTTGCTGAACACCACATAATAGCCTCCGGTAGTTTTGTTTTGAAATATTCTCTCAAATTTGACAGCTATCATTTAGAAGTTCTATTACTAGATCAATTGTGTCAAATAGCTTTGGTTTGCAAACAATTTTACAATTATTCGAGTTAAATTTGTCATCCTTTATATAACAGGCAATATTTTTCACACCCACCGTGAGTGACAAAAGGCAAGTTTGTAATAAAAACATTGACCCATTCCGGCACATTGTTTACGTGGATAGTTACTTTTTAAATCTACATGAACTTGATAAATATATTAAGTTCAGGAAAAAAGAATATTTTGAAACAATAATATTTAAAAGTGATGATTTTTTTAAATATACAGTGATACTCGAGAGGCGTTTCACAACGGAAATACCACGCGATGTGTGCTAATAATAAAGAGACGCACAGCTACTGTCTACCATGGATAAATATTACAAAGTATTTTCTAGAAATTGTTATATATTGTACATTTTGTACTTCAATAAGTATGATAAAATTGTTGTCAATTACTTCATTTCAGTTTAGTTGGTCACCGCGAATCACCTTGACCGGTCACCGTGAAGCACCGCGACTGCATATTTCAGTGCATCGACCATTTAGGTGACCAAAACTTTTTTAGAGTGAACACGTCACCGTATCTGGTCACATGGAATTGATTTTTGACGCGGTGACCGGGTGACAATTGGTACAAACACATTGCGAGTACTGTACGGTCCCGGACAGGGAGATCCAGAGTCACCTCATACAGTTCAACCTGAACCGGGGAGACAAATGGAGGGTTGTCTCCCTGTCCGTCTCCATTTCATCACTGTTTACCAACAAATTTAATAGGGTTCGAATATATCCGAGTCCATGGCAATCGGTTATCCGATTTGGGAATATTTGGTTCGGACGTCTAGGCAGTGTCAAACAAGACGCCGCGGTAGGTAAAATAAATAGTATTATTGTCCAACAGCACGCGCATTTTATTCACTGCGTCGCAAGTACATAACAAACATGGCGGATGAAAAAGTGTTTGGTCGATCCACCGCGCATTAAGTCCGTTGTGGCGACATTACGATTTGAGAAAAAGTCTGGGTGATTGATAAATCGAACGTATCTGCAGGGTCGTAGCGAATATCTAAGGTTCGAACGGGAACAACAACAAGATGAGCAACATTGAAACGAAAACCAGGATTTATTATATAACGATAACGGTATGAGACCAGTTTCCACAAAAAATCTAGGTTTTCTGTATATTTTTCTTACAGTGTCTTGTAAACAAAAGTCATCTACACATTTACAAACGTCAGTTTATGCCCTTTTCAATGATGTAAACAAGACCAGTGTCTTTTGCCATGCGTACCCAATTTGGGGCCTTGAAAGGACAGCCTAATAAGTTAATACCTTAAGTACAGGACCAGTTTCGACATAATCTTATCCTGAACAGTTTTAGAACATGAATTATTTAAATCTGAGAACTTTTATCTCAAAAGAAATTCCTTTCCCTACTTTTCCATGCTCGTAATGAGTGTCTGTCTTTTTTTCTTATATTATTTCATGTTATCTATCGATGTAGATATTCGAACAATTCATAATCGAAAGGGTATTAACCGAATCCGAACCGAACCGAAGGGTACCTGAATCGTTGCAGCCCTAAAATTTAACAATACAAACAAGTTGCTATTATTTTACATTCTTTGAAATATTTGTCTACTGGAACAAAAACAAACAAACTGTGTCTTAAAGAGTTGTATATGGTAAGTGTTATATGTCTAGGAAGGTGCTATATTTACAGATATTTTGTAAATTTAAAGATTGATTGATCTGTAATAAAAATGGTCTTTCAGATCACACCAGAGTTTAGTGTGGGGTTGATTAAAAACAAAGTTGTCCTTAATATCACCTAAACAAAATGAAAATTCTTTCTGGTTTACAAGTGCAATTTCATTTGCAATAACATTAAATGTATTGTAGATACCTGGTCCTCGGTCTTGATTGTCAGTATATCAGCTTGATACATACATGTATGTTTGCCTGTTGGTCATGTTTGTGTTTGTTATTAAAATTAATAAATTGTCATAAGAGTTTTGATAAAATGACCTATACAAGTCTGGCAAAGATTTGTTAAACCTAATATGGTACCTGTTGCAGGTGTAGCAATGAATAACATTTAAAACATGTTTTAAAAAAAGTGAAATTGCATTTCTGTTCTAAAGGAAGGACTGGAATGATGTGATCTCAGTGTTTAATAAAGTTTCTTGAAATGTTTCAGGACGTAAAGTGGCAGTTGACGCGTCAATGTGTATCTACCAGTTCCTGATAGCAGTAAGACAGGATGGCAGTAATCTTACAAACGAAGAAGGGGAGACAACCAGGTGATAAAAGTTCTCACTGATTTTTAGATAACAAAGCACAGGATTGTCAGGACTTGGGAAATTTTGTATAGAGTACCTTTTCAGGGTCATGGGATGGTGTAAAACTAATTTGGAATCAAGTATGAAATTTGTACACTTGATATTAGTATACCCCGATAAAATACATTGGTAAAGCCTCCATTACCAAGATCTTTTGAAGTTTTCGTTTAATAATCATATCTAGATCATTGTGATCTTCATTGTGTCACACTATTGATACTGATACATCCTGTAAACCTAGGGAGACTTTTTTGCTTTGTTACGGCCAGAACAATACACAGATAGCAATGCTAGAACTGGGAAATTCTTTGAACCATATGTATATTACTGGTAACATGGAGCTGTTTGGGCAGCAGGTTCAACACAGTCAGTAAAGGTTGTAGCAAATTCAAGTCAGTTTTGAGCCAATTTTGCCAATAGTTACTGCCAGCGCTAGCCCTATTATAGCAGTTTTGTGAAGACATACATTTTAGACAGCAGCAAGAGAATCAAAACCTGATGTTCACATGCTAAATTACATCATCATGTCCTGTATTTCAGTCATTTAATGGGGATGTTTTACCGTACAATCCGGATGGTGGAGAATGGGATTAAACCGGTGTACGTGTTTGACGGTAAACCACCAGAGATGAAGTCTGGGGAGGTAAGATTGAAGGGAACTTACTAATATCATTGGCACTTCTCAAAATAGTTTAAAGGCCAAACAAAAACAATAGGTTGAAAGCGAACATTTACAAATGTTAAACACAGGGCATGTGTATTGTTTTTCATTGATTTTGTTTTATTGTACTAGAATTTCCTGTAATAAACTTCTAGTCGGACAAAGTGACATCAGAGTAACTTATAAATAAAGTATAAGTTAAATCTTCTCATTGTAGCTTTTCAGGTAACTGATTTATCTTTTCAGGAATATGCATTCAGATAATTATTTGAAAGAAACATCACTATTTCCTGTATAAGCTTTTCAGTACTTTAAAGTTTTGATTTTTGTCGTTTTTTTGCAGCTAGAGAAGAGGAAGGAGAGACGTGATGTTGCACAGAAAGCTTTAGAACAGGCAGAAGAAGCAGGTTTGTACATTGTTTCCTTTCTTCGCTGAAAGTTCCAAGGACGTACTAGATGTAATACACCTAAATTAATCAGTAAATCCATGGAAAACATTTTTCTGCTTTTTCATGAGCTTGCTCTTAAGACCTCTCGGCCATCCTGGTGATGATATGCTTTGAAAAAAACACAAAAGGTTGTTTTAAATGTGTGCTTTAAATGTAAAGCCTCAGAAAAAATACTAGTGAAGGTATAATTTGGTAGATTATACAGTTGAATCTGTGTTAGTTGTCACCTAAATTCAGCAGCCACCTGTTGTAAGTAACCATTAATGTTTGCTTTGAGCTAAGTTTTAATTCATCGTGTTATAAACAGTTTGGAGTTCTGATGTGCAGTAATAAAGCTTAAAGGTTGTAGACGAACCGTTGTGTATTAGAAGATAAACAATGATTAAAGGATACTATTTCAGTCCTAACGCGAGTAAATACAATAAGAAAGCTAGAAATGCTATGGCCTATACTTTACTTTGACAGTTTCTAGCAACTATTTAACTTTATTTATGACATAACGGTTCGTACAGATAAACAATTGTTGCAGAATTTTACAATTTAATCAAAATATGTCCATTGTTTAACTGATAAAGGGAACAAGTCAAGTTAAGAGTTGATTATTTATCTATTAGATACACTGTATATAACAGTTACCTACTTTTAGTGGACACTTTAATGCATTACTTAATTGACTGATTCAGACAGGTTTGCCCGTATATAGCAATGATAGGCATCTTGTATAAAAATAAGCTTATGTATGTTTTGTGTTTTGCAGGAGATACAGAGAATATCGAGAAATTTAATCGGCGACTTGTCAAGGTTACCAAGCAACACAATGAGGAATGTAAAGAACTCCTCAAGTTAATGGGAATTCCTTACGTAGATGTAAGTTATGTTAACATCTTTCTATTTCTTGGGGAGTTTAGCCCGTTCCAACAGTTTCAGTTAGTTACAGGAGGGTAGTTTACCTAACCCATCATTCGTGGGAGGAACCTATACTAAGCACCCATCCTCGCTTAGAAAAATTTCTCACATTAAGTGTCCGGTAGAAAGCCGGGTTCAAAGCCATGACCCTCAATCAAATATAGGTTTAGTGATTTAAAGTTGTCATCTTTAACTATATTTTGTCACTACTCCTTGTCCGTTTGACTTTGCCTACGGATGATACATGTTTTCCTTTAAGCCATCTGGTAACAAAAAATGTTGAGTCACGCCTAAAACACTTATGCAAACAATGCAAAGGCTTGAAGTTAAAATTTAACCTTGTCTGCAAGTCATTCAACTTTGTATAAATGGTCAGACCATTTATAGTGGGATACATTTATAGTGGGATACATTTCTGAGCTATACATTTTTGAGACTCTGAGAAAATTGTTGTATAAAAAAGAGTCTGCTTTAAACAAATTATGCAAAAATCTTTTGGGGGGGGGGGGGGGGGGGGGGGGGGGGGGGGGGGGGGGGGGGGGGGGGGGGGGGGGGGGGGGGGGGGGGGGGGGGGGGGGGGGGGGGGGGGGGGGGGGGGGGGGGGGGGGGGGGGGGGGGGGGGGGGGGGGGGGGATTGGTAGAAGAAACATTGTGAATGATTTTCAAAATCTTTTTTTTAGGCCCATAAAGGTAGGGGCTCCTGGGGATGGGGAGGGGGGGGGGGGGGGGGGGGGGGGGGGGGGGGGGGGGGGGGGGGGGGGGGGGGGGGTTGTTTTAAGGGGGGTCATCTAACAATTAAAAGGAAGGTTAGGTTGGTGGGGGAAAATAAAAATTGAAGGAAGGCAGGGACAGAGCTCATAACAGTGTGCTACCCTGCCCACCAAAACAAAAAAACCCCAAAACACACCCCAGGTAAGGAAGTGAAGGCAGGCAAGCCCTGGGTTGTTTTGTCTGGAGCACGAACGGGTTGGAATTGGCACAGAAGATATGGAGTATCTCTCACGTTTGGTTCACGATGGCAAGGGGGGGGGGGGGGGGGTACAAGAACTTGTTCTGAGGCATCTTACTTTTAGTGAAGCCAGGTACCAAACCCTAATCATCCTTCAGTTATGAAGTAGACTGCTCTAAGACTGCTGTAGCTTTTCAAATGTACAGAACCATTTATTGTTCATAATATTGCTTTTGGAAATTCACAAACGTCGGCAAAGGGAAATTTCTCGCGGAACAAATATACATTATATTTGTTTAACCATGTTTACTGTACATAATATTTAACTTAAATGTTTGATTAAAACAAAACTAAACCCAGTTGTATATAACATAAACACAAGTCTAAAACATCAAAACTAAGCATGTTTTAGACATTGTGGTACACTGTAACAAGTATATATGTATCTCATGATCTAAGTGTACCCCATGATCAAAATGTGCTGTCTTGTTGATGTCAGAGTTAAATACATGTAATACAACTATTTTAACATTTTTTATTTGTCTTGGATAAAGTGCAGATTTGATTGGTGTTGAAATGTCTTGTTTGACACCTTGCTTTAGGAAGATCGTGCACTTTAGTCAGATGGACACATTGCATCAGGTAAATTACATAGTGTTGGATGAGATAGTGAAGGTGCAGTGGTGGCGCGTACCTAGGGACCAGAGGGTCCTGGCTTCAATCCCCATCTGTCATGGCGGTAGTGTCCATAGGCAAGACTTGTTAATTTCATGTTGCCTCTCTCTGTCTTTGAGGTTGATTCCATCTGGAGTGAGTTTTGAGAGCGATAAATTTAAGTTTTAAGAACTTGTTTCACACTCGGGAATAAAAAAATAGTATAAATTTATTACGTCAAAAACGTGTGGTACAAAAGAGTACTGTAATATCAGTTATGATGAGTAGCCCATACTGAGCATGTTGTACAGTAAATGTATGATAATGTGATAGTGACCTAGTGAAAGAGTCCACTTTTATTAGCTCACTTGAGCAGGAAGTCCTCGGGGGTCAGCTATTTTGGTCAACGGTTGTCTGGTATCTGTTAACATTTCGTCCCAATTTAAAAATTATTTCACACAGATGTGACCCTTTATTAAAATTGCTCAAACTATTCTGCTCCACATCACAAGATGTCTGCCAGAGTTGAAAATAGAAAACCCTTTAAACAGTATCTCTCCTAATCGGCTGGTCAGATTTTGAAATTTGACCTTTTTGTCCTTGTGGAGCAGTGGTTCTCAGATGAGCAATATAGGGCCATCATGGTCGTCATGTTTCGTAAATGTTGTGACTGCAGAGAGAGAGATTGTATAAATATATAGGTGACATTTAATGATTAAATTCTTTTATGTACACATGTTCTGCCTTTTTATGCACGCAGCAGTAGTTGTTAAATTTTGTGTACACATATATAATTTAGGTCCTTTTCACATTGATGGGAATTTACTGTATTTGTAACTTTACTGTAATTATGTCTTTGTTTGACTTGCAGAAAAATGCCAATTAAAGAATACCATTATGACAGAATATTACAAGACCTGGAATTGTCCAGAGATGAGGTATAAATATATGTTTTGAATTCAAACACAGTTGTATAATATGTACAAAAAAAGGGATTGTTGCATGATATATTTGCCAATAGATCATGGTAGATAGCTGAAACTGTCTTAAGCTGTTGAAATTACCCATTTTGAAATAATCATTTGTTCCATGATCAGTCTTATTTTTAGCTCACCTAAGCTGAGCTATTGTGATTTCCGGTCGTCTGTTCACACTTGCCTTGTTAACACTCTAGAGGTCATAATTGACACTCGATCTTCATGAAAATTGATCAGAATGTTTATGTCAATGCTTTCTAGGTCAAGTTCATATCTGGGTCACAGGATCAAAAACTAGGTCACACAGTTAAATCAAAGAAAAACCTTGTTGACACTCTAGAATCCACATTTATTAATCAATCATCATGAAAATTGGTCAGAATGTTTGTCTCAATGATTTCTAGGCCACGTTTGAATCTTGGTCACCTGAGGTCAAAACTAGTTCAGATTGTCAAATCAAAGAAAAACCTTGGCCACATTTATTATTCTGTCATCATGAAAATTGGTCAGAATATTTTGTTCAAAGATTTCCAAGTAAAGTTCGAATCTAGGACACACGGTCAATCAATGAAAAATCAAGTTAACGCTATAGTGGCCAGATTTAATATCCAATCTTCATGAAAATTTGTCAGAATGTTTGTCTCAATTATTTCCAGGTCAAGTTTGAAACTAGATCACTTGGGGTCAAAAACTAGGTCACTAGAACAAATCAAATTTTGTCTTGTCATGGTCAGACAGAATGTTTATGATATAAAGTTTAATTGCTGTCAAATTTGGTCATGAGTACTGTAGATCGTGTACTCTGGTGAGTGACATAGTGCCATCTTGGCCCTCTTGTCTGGAAAACTACTCAAATTAGCAGTTAAATTGGATCTTTAGTCGTTATTGCCATGGTGATTTCACCAGTGTATGTTTAACATTGCAGTTTATTGACTTGTGTATATTGCTGGGCTGCGACTATTGTGAGTCTATTCGAGGAATCGGACCAAAGAGGGCAATAGATCTTATAAAACAGCATAAATGTATAGAGGAAATCATGAAACATATAGATTTGAAGGTAAGATAATGTCACTGTGCTGGTATAAATATACTGATAAAGGCATGAATATGCTATTCTACTGATTGCATGAGTGTTGCTTATGTCAAGTGTTTTCATATTTGTTTGTATCAAAAAATGTCCAAGGGAGGCAAACAGTATTCACACTTGCTATTTACTTCTTGTATTAGTTCATTTCTCTATAAGGGGTCTGTCCACTCCATCTTCAATCTTAGCAGAACTGTAGAGCACCTGGGCCAGTATGTTGCATGAAACACTTGCTCTCGGCTGTGAAATGTCATGGTCACACTGGTGAAAAGAGCAGACGTCATTTTACAGTGACAGCCCCAATTACACTATAGTGTCAAGACTGGTTCTACGATATTGAAAACAATATCTTAAAAGTGATTAGGTTATCACGTAAATATTAAACTCTGACCCTTGCTGTTTTGACAGAAATACACAGTACCAGAGAACTGGATGTACAAAGAAGCTAGGGAATTGTTCAAAAGTCCAGAAGTTGCTACAGGAGATGAAGTAGAGGTAATATGTCTTACAGCAAAAATATCAAATATCCTGTTATAGCCGAGTGTATGCTCCATGACCTTTACATTAAAATTAGTCTTCCAAAACATGTCACAGATTTTAACCAGTGTGGGCCGTGAGTCTACTGTATTCCTGTCTGTTGTAGTGTAGATCATGATCAGTCTTTCAGCATTTATTTCAGCATTTGTTATAAGTGTAGACCATACAGTTTTCAGCCTGTGTGATGAGTGTAGACAAACAACTTCTGTGCCAGGTATACAAAATCCTTATTGTCCATGCAATTCTTTTTCAGCACTTTAAACATTATATCGATTGCATTGTCCAAATTCTAAGACAAAAAATATGAAGTGCCTTAATTATTTGGCATTGAATTCCTGTTTACAAATGAATCAAAGTCAGTAGCTTAGGACAGTACTATTCTGTTACCAGCATTATCATTGGTAATAATGACCAGATGAACTTCAAATTTATAGGTATGATTGTTAACAGAGTAGAATTATTTTTGTGCTTCAATGAATCAATTTGTTTATCTGTAAACTCTGAACCATTGATTATGTTTATGATGTAGTGTTGCTGCAGTGGCAGAAATACTGGCTTGCAGTTGCCTTCTCATGAATTTATCATTTATCACTTCACAAAGGTGCTATTTATGCAATATGGAGGTTATAGGAGTGTACCCATGTTAACATCGTCGGACACCCATGGTTGTTGACTCTGCTATGCTCCATACATCACGTATGGAGCGTAGTGGAGTCAACAACCATGGGTGTCCGACGATGCCTTGTTTATAGTCATTGTTGTCGTGTGATACATATAAGTATTGTTCAAGTGACATGTAGTCCCTATGCTCTCAGTTATTTACGTAACACGATATGTTGGTCTTAGACATTCCAACTTTGCTTTGCTAGGCGACATACAGTACAGGTTGCTAGGCGATGTCACCATACAGTACAAGTGTCTGGTGTCTACCTTGTCTGTTAATTTTTTTTTTAATATTTCAGCTGAAATGGACAGAGCCAAAAGAAGAGGAACTGATAGAGTATATGGTGAACAAGAAAGGATTCAGGTACAAGTTGTATATTTCCTATGATTTTAGGACTACAGTGCTTTTAGGCAACATTTTCTTCTACAATTTTAACACAGTTCAATCCTGTGTTCGGACTTGTCATGAAAATTGGAATGACAGTCAATCCAGATATTGTTATACGCCCAAAGAGATGTATTATGGGAATACCCGCGGCTGGTGGCGTCGATACTTTGTCCGCACTCAAGTCGAACAGTTTTCATCTGATCTTCACCAAACTTGCTGAACATGTTTGTGGGCATAATGTCCCGGCCAAGTTCGTTAATTTGTCCGCTCTCTAAATCAATTGACTCTTTTGCTATTGATTACCTTGTATTATAGCCAATGGTAGCCAGGTGAGGGATATACAATGTAGGTCCATCTTGGCCCTCTTGTTTACCTGTTGTCATATACAAGTTGACTCGTAAAAAATGTCATATTTATTGTGTCAGAATAATAGTTCTGTGATACTGCTTAATGAGGATGGACTCATTTCAAACAAGAGTTAAACCATTCAGTTTACATGGAGGATTTGTACTCTGGTTTTGTATAAAAATGACTATAAAATAAGATGTATGAAAAAAAGCCCATTAGATTTGAAGTTGACCATTTGATAAGTCTCTAAAACATGATATTATTTTTATCAAGAAATCACATGAATGACTTAATGAAAAGTACATGATTTCAGCAGAACTAGACCTTCCTAAATTGTAGAATTTGTTCTGTTTCAGTGAAGATAGAATCCGAAATGGTATGAAGAAACTGACGAAGGCAAGGAGTGGTAGCACGCAGGGTAGACTGGACGGCTTCTTTAAAGTACTTTCAACTACGTCAACAACACCAAAAAGAAAGGTAGACATCTAAACACTGTATTGAGGGTTTGGTGCTAAACCACTGTAACTACATAGAGAAGATAGGATAGTATTGTATCATAAGCTTTGTTGTAAGGAAACAAATTAAACAACTTCAGGGCTGGCGTCAGCCTCTAATTACAAAATGTGATTTGCGAGCTTTTGCAAACAAAGTTAGAAGTAGAAAAGTCTCAAACTAAATGTTGGCCAGTGTTTACCCTGAACTATTCACCAGTAATGATCTGGGTTGGTCTTCATATCAGCATGACCTGCTGCCATAATGGATTGGCCAGAGTTATTGGCTTGTCATTGCTTTAACATGTCACTGATCTGAGGGTCATGTGTTCAAGTCCTGCTACCAGCCGGACTGTTTTAATGAGTAAAAGGGATGGGAGTCTAGTACTGATTCCTGCTCTGGAACAATGTTTCGATAAACTGACTGCATACAATACTGTTGAAACTGATGTTGAATCCTGAGAACAAAGATGCAGTAAAATTATCACAAGTGGCAGCAATTTGTAAATTACTTGTTCTGCCATTATAAGTTTGTTGTCATGGAAATATTTTTCCTTTTCAGGCGGAAGATTCCAAAGGGTCGGCTAAGAAGAAAGCAAAAGGGGGATTCAAAAGACCAAAGTGATTCGAAAGAAAATTAAGAGGAAAAAAAGCATCTTAAATAAAGCATGTTTCACAAGAAGTCATTCACTCATCACTGCTGCACTTCATGGAAAACTTGCACACTTCTCAGTATAGTGTGGACATTGAAAATTTGAATGTATATGAAATTTTTACATTATTTTCCTGTCATCGACTGTTAGGTTTGCATGTTAAGATGCAGGATCACCTTTTTATTCCTGAGGTAAATTTCAGTCTCGAGTGTAGTGTAGAAAAGTGTACAGTCTAGATCATCTGATGGTTCAAAGAAAAAAGATGAAATATCTATGTAGCATACTTGTTGGCCATGTATATACATAACTTCATCTTGCAGTTGTCACATTTCAAAAGAATGTTAATCATTCGATCAGTATTCATGGAAAGATAACTCTTAACTGCTTCAAAAGAAGAAACTTAGCGCCTCAATCTTTTAATTCAAATGATATCATTAAATCTTCAAAAGGGACACAATGATAATTTGCTGACTAAGCATTGCTGATCTGATTTGAAGACTGATCATAATCTACACTAGTCACACAGGCTGCCAGAAGGATAAACGATAAATCTTATTTCTAATGAAATTTCAGAATATTTGGAAAGGGGATTTTTTCACTTTTTGTTAAAAATTATTCAGAAGTGGCCTGTTGATCATGGTGAGAATGTGAAACCACTGAACATGATATTGTTAACAGTTGATATTAAAATCAGTAGAGTGAAATTCCACAGTGTGGCGATTCACCACTTCCAGTCAGAACTTGAATGTATAGAATGTTGTGATGGGTGGAAAATATTTCTAGGGTAAAATTATATCATTAAGCCCTTGCACCGTTGGCGATGAGAGATTCAGCCTTTGTGAGCAGTGCAGATCATGATTTACCTGCATATATGAGCAGTCTGATCATTGTCTCCACAGTTCACTTTTCAATCGGTAAACATTCAGTTAGCACCATTATTTACAGCCGATAAATAAATGGACAAGTCTGTTAGAAATTGAGTAGATTAAGGGTTAATTTATTCTCAAGAAAGACAGATGGAGAAATATAATTTTTATTGTTAAGTTGTTACTATGTGCTACATGATTGTGTATTTGATTAACCTGTATTACCTGTATTGTAGATTAAATGCCATGTTTGAATATTATACAATGAATTATGAAAAATGTGATTGTAAAATATGAGATACACAATGTATTTAAAGAAAAGATATTTTTCGTTTTTATTTAACTTTGTCCTTGTGTATACAACCAGCATCTAAATGATGAAACTTGCTCTGGTATTAAGACACTTTAGGAAAACAAAATATCCAGCAGTTATATGATGTACATGCATCTCCGAAATATTGTCGCAGTTCTAGGTTGACGGTATTTTCCAAGTTGGATATAGAGATACCGTTACTTTATAGTGTTAGCTGGTTGTTTACATTGTATTGTAATCGTTTTCAGTTTTGAGATAGTTAAAGCTGAAATAAATTTTTACAACATAGCTTGGAAAATTTTTTGTATCAATATGGAGATTATTTCTAGCTGGGTTTCTAAAACCTAATTAGTCCAGGTGTGTTCAAGAATTAACCTTGGGTTTCATGACTGTTGTACAAATGTACGCAATAACTTTCCTAAAGTTGAAACGCCAAGAATCGAGAAACATGAGTAAAGCAAGTGAAGGGCAAAAGGCTCCCTCCTCTCGTCTGTATGATATATGCATGATTTGGTGAAATTTTCAATAGCAATAGGCTCTATATAGATCACTAAGCTAATGGCCTAGTTCAGCATTTCCAGCTGGTCTTCTCCAACAATATCCCAATATACAAATCTGGCAAGATTGTGAAAAATGTACTAAGCACTCCATATCCAAAAATCAAAGAAACAAACACCACTACACGCTATCAAATACCTTGAATGTCCAGGGGAGTAAACATTACCAACAAGGCAAACTGAAGTATTGGTGTCGTCACCAGAAACATCTCTCCTACTAAAAGAAAAATTGCATACCAATCACTCGAGCGTGAATTTTGCCAACACAGTATTGGACCCTAAAAGAAGTGTTTGTAGAAGTGTTAGTAAAGAATTTGTAAAACAATTGCTATCACCCTATGAGAAGTGGTTTGTAAAGAACTTTTAAAACCCTATGAAAATGGCTTGGCAAAGAATTGCTATCACCCTATGAGAAGTGCTTTGTAAAGAACTGATAAAACCCTATGAGAATGGCTTGGCAAAGAATTGCTATCACCCTATGAGAAGGGATTTGTAAAGAATTGTTATCGCGCTATGAGAAGGGATTTTAGCTCGCCTGCGCACATGCTCAAAGGTGAGCTATTGTGATCGCCTGGTGTCTGTCTGTCGTCCACACTTAATCTTCATGACTTGGTAAGTATGACTGCCTTGATGAAATCTAGGTAGAGTTCGAATATGGATCACATAGAGGTTGCATTTTTTTTATTGGATTATCATAAAACTTTGTCAAAATGATTGCCTTGATAAAATCTAGGTCGAGTTCGAATATGGGTCATGAGGTCAAAAACTAGGTCATGGGGTCAAATCATAGAAAAACATTGTATGCAATAGAGGTTGCATTTTTCATTGGATTTTCATGAAACTTAATAAAATCTAGGTTGACTTTGAATATGGGTCATCTGGGGTCAAAAGCAAGGTCACGGGGGTCAAATCATAGAAAAACCTTGTGTATGCAATGTTGTCTGCATTTTTCACTGGAACTACATGAAACTTGGTCAGAATGACTCCTTGCAATATGGGTTGCATTTTGAGCTCGACAATTTGAAGAATAAGGGGAGCTCAAATCACCGAAAGACGTAAGCACTAATTAAAGTTTGCGTACCACCTCAAATATTTTCAAAGTCCATTGAATATGGCTTTGAAACTTTGCACCTTGTTCACCATCCCCCAACCTGTACCAGGAGGAGGTCTACAAGCATTTTGACAAAATTATGGCCATTTTTGTCCTAAGCATTTAGGTTAGTTTGCGTACCACCTCAAATATTTTCAAAAACCATTGTATGCATATGTTGTCTGAAATTTTGCACTGGTTACCATGACAACCTGTGTACAGAATGTACTCCATCAAGCATTTGAAGAATTATGCCATTTTTCTACTTGGAATTGTAAGCTAAGGTTTGCGTTACACCTAAATATTTGCAAAGCCCATTGAGAACTGGCTTTGTAAATTGAGTTTTCCCATCAGCCCCCAACCTGTACACAGGAGGAGGTAACTCTATCAAGCATTTTGACAGAATTATGCCCCTTTTTCTACTTAGAATCTACGGTAAAGTTTGGGAGCACCTCAGATAGTTTCATGAGGTAATTTCATTCAAGTCCATCTACATATGGCTTGAAACTTGCACCTTGTTCACCATCTGATCTCAACCTGTGTACAGGGGGGTCACTGTATCAAGCTTTGTTCAATATTTGCCCTTTTTTTTACTTAGGACTTACATTAAGTTTGCGTACTACCCAGATATTTTCAAAGTCCATTGACATTGCCTTCTCAAACTTTGCACACTTGTTCACCATCATATCCGAACCTGTTCAGGATGAGGTAACTGTATCAAGCATTTGAATAATTATCCCCTTTAGAGACTCACTGAGATAGTCTGTCAGTGACGCCTCATTGGATTGTAAGGAAGGAATTGGATAGAATTGCTATACCCGAAAGGGATTTTAAAGCGTAATGCCATGAGAAGGGTTTGTAAAAGCAACACTCTTTATATCCTCGGTCAAGGGGATTGGGCGGTTGTAGAGGTTAAGGTGTCGCTGCCATCCCGGAGGTTGTTGGTTCCAGCCCCTGGGGTCAAATTGTTGTTTTCTTCTGTAGTTCCAGGAAACGGACTCAAGAGTGACTCGATAAGCTACAACCTTTCTTCTCAATCAAGTTAAAATAAATTTTGGAACCAGTTGTCAAAATTTAATTGTAATTAGCTCAAATAACTTGATGATCACTCTTTCTAATATTTAAAACTGCTGTTGTTTCAGAGATGAGGCCCAAATTGGGTGGTAAAATTTTTAAAATGCTTTTTTTCTGAAAAGACAAAGCAAATACACTTGCCAGTTGTTCTTTTTCAGTTTTTCATATATATAAATTCACTGAATTTGCTTGTTTTTAATACTTCACTGTATATGGTCTCAGTTGCAGTGGCCAGTAACAGAAGTAGATGAAAATAATACCTCTGTTCAAGTTTCGTGAAGATTTAGTCAAAATGTGACCTCTTTTGCGTTACCAAGGTCTTATGTTTTATTAAACGGTTAAATAAGTTGGGTGTTCATTAAAATGCTACTTTCAAAAATATTCTGACTAAGTTAGTAAATTTTGGATCAGTAAATGTAGTGTCGGTAAGGATTTCGCTAGTTAATTAGTTTTCACATCCAGGATAGACATTTCCAAACTTTATCAAGATTTCATTTGATGTCATTCTGACCAAGTTCGTCTAGATAAGTTAAAAATGCAGCCTAGAACAACAGGATTTTTTACTCTGATTTACTTGAGGTTTTTTTAAACCCCAGTGAACAAGTCTTGAACTCATAAACAAACATTCTGATGGAAGTTTAACTTTTATTGGACCGAAAACACTTGAAGATTGCAAACTAGGTCAATATTCAGTCAAACGTTGATCATAATAGCTCACCCTCTAGCACTTTATCAGATGAGTCTTAATTCAGCTAAAACTCGTTCTTGGCATAATGGTTTCTTTTTATATAACCAGACTCGGCTATCAAGCTAGAAAAAAAGATCGAGGGTTTTAAGATAAGATTTATTTCATGTCGGCAAGACTATAACAATTAAAACAAAAGCTCTCTAAGAACAACCCGTTATAAACATATCTAACTATACATAATTAAGAAAATGTTTTTAACAAACATTGAAATACAATATTTTAAGACAGTGAATCACTGAGTGGTAACTATATATGGGAGGTAAGCAATAACGGAAAATGTTTAGATGATTATGCGAGAGTGGACTCCCTTGATGTATATTATATCATTAAAGTATATGAACAGTTTTCACATTGTTCTCAAAATTAAAGAAAACATTTAAAACAAACATATAAAAAAGAATAATGCCTATTGATGAATAAGATAAAACATCAAGAAAACTGATTGAACTGCCGCTCCTGTGATGAGAAACTAGTTGCAAGCAATAAATTTACAGTTTTCACCCGAGGAAGGAGGTAGATTTAAAACCCTGAGTTCCAGAGTACAGGAGCAGCATATCTGAAGGGATGTTTACCAAATGTTGTAGTTTTGGCTCGTTGATTATTAGAATAACGAAATTTACATGGCGCAAGCCAATGTGTTTAAAAACTTGTTAAAATGTGTTAAATGGACATCTGTATAAACACTATTATGATGCTGATCAGATTCATAAGTTCTTCGTAATCCTATCGACATGTATTGATGGAAACGATTTTGATGGGTAGAAAATCGGTCCCTTAACAGAGGTCTCTGGTTCGAACCCTGGCGAAATTAGCCACTTCCGCAATTCTTTCTTTCTTCGTGAGTAGATGTAAAATAATAGGTTCAGGTTAATAAGACACATTTGAACGATCTAACTAGTGAACAATTTTACAGATTTTGCTATATCACCCTCCGAAACGTACGTGATCGGGACACTTCTCAGACGTTGACATTGCATGTATATAAGAGTTAAACTGATGTACCATTACAAGTGCATAGTGCAAATTTAAACTTGAAACTTAAACCAAACTTAAAAAAACAAGACGGACTAAATTTAAGTTTATACATTGTCCTTTTCATATTTTAACAGTGATAAAGAATTCCTTGAATATGAGTATCACTTCTATTTCTTCTGATTTTTCTAAAATGAAACAAAATAGAATAATGTTTGGGAATATAAGTTTATAACACAACCATAGTCCTGAGGTAAAGTCACCTGCCGTGATTATTTTGGTGGAATGGGATTAACATCTACGAAGTCGCACAGCGGTTTGTACTTTACATCATCCCCATACCCGAAAGCCTGTGGACCAACGAATTTAAGAGCTTGCTCTGAGCTGATCATTGGCGATGCGCGCATGGCAACAACTGCCACTCGAATTCCAAATCTCACTTCCTCTGTTTGGACGGGCTGCGCAGTATCAGCATCCATTAGTGTAATCAAGTCTGGAACACAAGCGAGAACACGGTTGTTTTCGGTGCCGACTTCTTGTGCGACAAGGAATTCATTCTGAAAGTCCACACGAACAGTTTGCCCATTATATTTGTCAAGACCTTGAATTTTAAACTTTCCTTTATTAAAGCCAGCCGTTGTTTCCCTGTGTACATCGCTTATCTTTCCATAAATCAGCATTTTCCCATTTTCAGACTTTATAACAGCTTCAACCGCGGACTGGTTTTCGGCCCGGGCACGTAAAACGGTATCGCCTATACGCCACGCATGACTTACACTGTAATGGATAGTTGATGACTTGACCTGGTCCTTGTTGAAGTGCGAGAAAACAAACGCTCCGCTACATCCCATGTTGATTACAACATTTCTAAAGTGGTTTTCAAGCCTTTTTGGTCCGTCTGCATGCAATAAAACAGCTCGTTGCCCTTTGTCGTCTGCTAGCGTCGCTGGATAGGGGTTGATTCCGTAAATAAATGGGGTAAACATCTGCAACTCCGGAAATGCTCTACCCATTCCGTCACAGTCTAGTACTGGTAAGTCCAACGACGCGCCAATGATCAAAGGTTCAATGCAGTTCATACCACCAATTTCAGCACTCATCAAAGCGACGATTTTTTTGTTTCCCATACGTGTTCTTGAGTGGTTTTTCCCACCATCGTTTACATGGTAATCGTCGATAAATGTTACCCCTTCTTCTTTCTTTATGTCAACACCATCGCTGTTCAACAGTTCCCCGTTTTCATATTTTCCAACATTGTATATATCTTGCATACATTGTAAGGCCGTGGTGGTCTCTGTCCCCGATACCAGTTTCTCGTATACAATCAAAGGAGCGCCCATAAAGGCGACTGAGGATACAAGATCGTTTTCTGGATGAACATTTTGCAGAAATCTCGATGGCGTCATAACCCGAATTTTCTTTCCTTGTCGGAGAGTCTTAATAGCTAAGGTACGTCCGATATGTGGACTTCCACCACCACCGCAGCCCAAAATTCCGGCACCAATATGAAGACATTCAATATCGTATTCAGAAAGTAGCCACTCACCTGTGCTTTTGTCAATGTTCGGCGTTTCTATTGCATAATTAGTACTTTCCGCACTAAGAACAACCCCTGTGTTTGTAACAGTTTGTTTCTTCGTTTGTTGTCCTATCTCCGGCTCTCGTTCATAGACTCTCTTCGGGACTAAAAATTTGTCAGACGCTTTGTCAAGTTTCAAGTCTCCAACTACCTTGACTTTTATCCTTGTTGCATTTCCGGGAATGTAAGACAATGTGACGTCATCTTTATCGACCAATAAAACAGTATCTGGTTTCGCGCCTGTTTTAATAATTTCCTCTTTTGCTTCTTTCAGCATTTCATCCAGTGCTGTTTCGCGTGCATTTTGTAGAAATTCTATCTTGATATTTTCTCTAATTTTATTTTTTTCGTCCTCAGAAGTAACAGATTTATTTTTTAGTCCGGCAGCTACCTTTGCATTCATTGCCGACTTATCAATCAAGTTTACAAGGTCAACAACTTGATCTTTGCTTGCCGAGATCTGACTAAGCGCTGCCCCTACTGCATTCGCAACATCGAAATTGCTAGGAAGAATGATTTCCGATACTCCATCAAACTTTTGACCCCTGTCAACAATGATACTCCCACCTCCGACGAGAATCAGGGGTAAGTCTCTGTCGTTGAATCTCATTTGGTCAACACAGTTACTTAGCATGTTGTGAATTTCACTTACAGCTGCAGACATTTCTGTTTTGTTCAGATGTTTAACGTTACTTGTAAGTCCAACACTAGCTATTCCTGAGGCTACGGCGACGTCAGTTGCTGTCAGAACTCTGTCATTTATAGCTCCTGGTTGAGCAAAAACAAGCGCTTCTTGTTCAATACGATATCCTGCGCTTTGCGGTCCTACTTTTATCTGGTCTTCACCTCTGATGTTTGCATGTGTAACGTATGATCCACCTCCAAGTCCGATACTGATAACATCTGGCATCCGGAAATTAGTTCTGATTCCCCCAACCTTGACCTCTGAAGAAGCCTCTCTTGAAAACCCTTTCATCAAAAGACCGACGTCGGTACTCGTCCCTCCAATGTCAACCACGATCGCATCTTTCATTCCTGTTAAAAAAGCTGCCCCTCTCATACTATTTGTTGCACCAGATGCAAAAGAAAAGACGGGGAAGCGAAGCGCCTTCTCCTCGCTGAGGATGGTGCCGTCGTTTTGCGTGAGATACATTGGGCACCTCAATCCTAAACCATCAAGCGCGTCACGAAATCCTTTGATCGTTTCTCGGCACAGAGGCTTAATACATTCATTGAGAATTGTGGCATTTTCCCGTTCCAAAAGTCCAATTTTACCGATTTCATGACTTGCTGTCACGCTCGCTTCCGGGAAACGTTTACGGATTATCTCTTGTACTCGACGTTCCTGTTCTTCCCTGATTGGTGAAAATATTCCGGATACGACAATGTTCATTTCCCCATTACTTTTCAAAATATCGACACAGTTCTGTACCTCTGCCTCGTCCAGGGCTGCTATTTCTCTGCCGTCGAATTGAAAACCGCCATTCAATAGAAATATGCTGCTCCGTACCAAATGAGTCAAATGATCCGGAAAATCAGAGAAAGGGGGTAACTTTCTTGACGCAGTTCCACAAAGACGGATAACAGCTACTTTCGATAATTGTTTACCTTCAACAACTGCATTAATGAAGTGGGTAGTCCCAATATTTACTTGCTGTATTGACAGTGTTCGGTTTTTTTTCTGGGAGTCTAACAGTGCGAGGTGAATTGCAGCACTTACACCGGTACTAACATCACTTGTTGTGAGAGTCTTTGCTTGTGCGAGAACTGTTGGTTTTTCTGTACTCCTATCTACAATTACGGCATCAGTGTTTGTTCCTCCAACATCAACACCGATTACAGTTCGTGTCACCTCCATATTTACAGTAAATCCGAAAGTTTTTTAAGTTTCGTATAACCTTGGTATTACCTGAGATCAGTATAAAAACTGTCTATTCATGTATGTTACCGGATTTTTATCACGGTAAGCAGTTTTAATGTAAACATCACTTTGAAATTACTGATTAATATAAATGTACTAATAAGATAACGATATAACCATGTTCTATTCACTCTTAAACAATGTTGACATATGCCTTTCTTATGATTCAGTTCATTTTTTTTTCACGAAAGAGTTGCCAGAAAGCATTTCTGATCCTTTTGTAATATCATCACAGACAATAAGGGAGATATGCAACACTACTGTATCCTGAAATATCACCCTTGACAGTGACGTTTATCATTCTGTAGCAAATAAAACTCACTGGCCATTTATCACATAAATATTACATCTTTTGAAAGCTTAAACATTCAACTTTATCCGCAAATTAAAATATTTTCATGTTTTGCATTATATATATATATTGATATTTTACTATCCTGATAATGTATCTGGAATATTTATGTAACAATTTATATCTTTTGACAAATCACTGATACTAGGTCATTTCTGCCTGGCCAATTTAAAACTAAAGTTTGAAAAATTCAGCTGCTATAGTTTAAACCTTAATCTTTAAGAAAATGTATGGGTTTTATGTGCTAAACAAGTGACTTAATGTTTTTGTCTGCTACAAAATCGGCATACTTTGCACATTTCCAATGTCAGGCATGATATTTCAGTGTAAATAGCTCAAACTGCTCATCTCTCTATTCTATGTCTCTGATATGATTGAAAAAAATACTGTGCTATATTTCTAACAGGAAATTAAAGATTTAAAAAGCAAAGTTAGGAATCCCGTAATGCGCACGCATTGAAATTGGGACACCGGGACACGGTTTTTTTTAAAAACCAGTCTACCCACTTCCGTTGGTTTAAAACATGGGGAGTGATTAGCATTTCCTTTAATCAAATACAGAGGATAACGCAATATATTTTTTATTTACAAAGAGTATTTTGTTTGAAAGTCGTTGGTCATTTGGTATATTCACGTCGGATTTATCTTTCGGACCGATCACGGCGGACAGTCGGAGATCACGGAGAACAGTCATACATACCACCAAGTGTCTATGATTTGACCTAGTTAATTAGTTTCACATCCAGGAAAGATATTTCCAGACTTTATCAAGAATTCAAAAGCAGTCATTATGACAGTCTAGAACAACATGATTTTGTCTATGATTGACTTTGGTTTTAAACCCAAGTGAACAAGTCTCGAACTTGTTAGCAAACTTTCTGATTTAAATTTAACTTTGATTGGCTTGAAAACACGACTTGAAGATTGCAAACAAGGTTGCTAGATCAGAACAGCTCACCATCTAGCACCTCGTTTTCACATGAGCCTTAATTCAGGTTAAACGCGTTCTTGGCATAATGGTTTCAAATATAACCAGGTATAAAATCGAGGTAGAAAAAAGGATCGATGGATTTGTATGGCGCAAGTCAGCGAAAGTTTGGCTAACATGATTTAAAAATTTAAAATATATTAAATGGACATCACTGTGTAAACAAATACATGCACAAACTATTTTGATGCTGATTAGAAACATAAGTCATTCGAAATTCTACTGAAATTTATGAATGCAAACGTTTTTGGTAAGCATTTCTTAGGTGTAAGGCTAGAAGTCGGTCCCTTAACACAGAGGTCTCGGGTTCGGACCCTGTTGTTGGTGAAAATTGTTTACTACTTCTGCAATTCTTTCTTTATTTCTTTGTGAATATACTTTAAAATAGTAGGTTGAGTTTAATTACACCACTTTGAACACATCGTCTAACACCCACGGTTGTTGACTCCGCTACGATCCATGCATCATATAGAGCGTAGCGGAGTCAACAACCGTGGGTGTCCCACGATGCTTTGAACAATGATATCGAGGGTAGACCGCAGAACTGTAGTAACATATATGAAATAAAGGAGTTCTAACAGTTGTGCGGTCTACCCTTGGTATTTTAATGTTTTAAATAAACCATTTTACAGATTTTGCTATAATCCACTTCATGCATATAGGATTTAAACGGATAGCCCATTATCAATGCATAGTGCAATTTTTAACGTAAACCTTAAAAAGAATTTATTAGTTCAGTACTGAACAAACAAGACGGACTAAATTAGGTTTATACATTGTACTTTCATATTTGAACAATGGTTATATTAGATAATAGATATGTTGTAAATGTGTGTATATATATAACTGAAATTCCTTGAATCGGAGTATTACTTCTAAATATTTCTTCTACTGATATGTCTATTCAGTTTAAACAAATGAGGAAAACTTTAAAGAATAATGTTTGCGAGTAGAAATCTATGGCACAAGCATAGTCTTGAGGTAAAGTGACCTGCCGCGATTATTTTGGTGGAATGGGACTAACATCTACGAAGTCGCACAGCGGTTTGTACTTTACATCATCCCCATACCCGAAAGCCTGTGGACCGACGAATTTAAGAGCTTGCTCTGAGCTGATCATTGGCGATGCGCGCATGGCAACAACTGCCACTCGAATTCCAAATCTCACTTCCTCTGCTGGGATGGGCTGAGCAGTATCAGCATCCATTAGCGTGATCAAGTCTGGAACACAAGCGAGCACACAGTTCTGTTCGGTGCTGACTTCTTTTGCGACAAGGAATTCATTCTGAAAGTCCACATGAACAGTTTGACCATTATATTTGTCAAGACCTTGAAGAATAATCTTTCCTTTATTAAAGCCAGCCGTTGTTTCCCTTTGTACATCGCTAATCTTTCCATAAATCAGCACTTTCCCATTTTCAGACTTTACAACAGCTTCAACCGCGGACTGGTTTTCAACTCGGGCACGCAAAACGGTATCGCCTATACGCCACGCATGACTTACACTGTAATGGACAGTTGATGACATGACCTGGTCCTTGTTGAAGTGCGATAAAACGACCCCTCCGCTACATCCCATGTTGATTACAACATTTCTAAAGTGGTTTTCAAGCCTTTTTGATCCGTCTGCATGTAATACAGCAGCTCGTCGCCCTTTGTCGTCTGCTAGCGTTGCTGGATAGGGCTTGTGTCCGTAAATAAATGGCGTAAACATCTGCAACTCCGGAAATGCTCTACCCATTCCGTCACAGTCTAGTATTGGTAAGTCCAACGACGCGCCAACGATCAAAGGTTCAATGCAGTTCATACCACCAATTTCAGCACTCATCAAAGCGACGATTTTTTTATTTCCCATACTTGTACTTGAGCGGTTTTCCCCACCATCGATTACTTGATAATCGTCGATAAATGTTATCCCTTCTTCTTTTTTAATGTTAACACCATCGCTGTTCAACAGTTCCCCGTTTTCATATTTTCCAACACTGTAGATATCTTGCATACATCGTAAGGCCCTGGCGGTCTCTGTTCCCGATACCAGTTTCTCGTGTACAACCAAAGGAGCGCCCATAAAGGCGACTATGGACACTAGATCGTTTTCTGGATGAACATTTTGCAGAAATCTCGATGGCGTCATAACCCGAATTTTCTTTCCTTGTCGGAGAGTCTTAATAGCTAAGATACGTCCAATATGTGGACTTCCACCTCCACCGCAGCCCAAAATCCCGGCACCAATATGAAGACATTCAATATCGTATTCAGAGAGTAGCCACTCACCTGTGCTTTTGTCAATGTTCGGCGTTTCTATTGCATAATTAGTACTTTCGGCACTAAGAACAACCCCTGTGTTTGTAACAGTTTGTTTCTTCGTTTGTTGTCCTATCTCCGGCTCTCGTTCATAGACTCTCTTCGGGACTAAAAATTTGTCAGACGCTTTGTCAATTTTCAAGTCTCCTGCTACCTTGATTGTTATCCTTGTTGCATTTCCGGGAATGTAAGACAATGTGACTTCATCTTTATCGACCAATGAAACAGTATCTGGTTTCGCTCCTGTTTTAATAATTTCTTCTTTTGCTTTTTTCAGCATTTCGTCTAGTGCTCTTTCGCGTGCATTTTGTAGAAATTCTTTCTTGATATTTTCTTTGATCTTATTTTTCTCGTCCTCAGAAGTTTTATTTTTTAGTCCGGCAGCTACCTTTGCGTTCATTGCCGACTTATCAATCAAGTTTTCAAGGTCAACAACTTGATCTTTGCTTGCCGAGATCTGACTAAGCGCTGCCCCTACTGCATTTGCAACATCAAAATTGCTAGGAAGAATGATTTCCGATACTCCATCAAACTTTTGACCCCTGTCAACAATGACACTCCCACCTCCGACGAGAATCAGGGGTAGGTCTCTGTCGTTAAACCTCATTTGGTCAACACAGTTACTTATTATATTGTGAATTTTACTTACAGCTGCAGACATTTCTGTTTTGTTCAGATGTTTAACGTTACTTATAAGTCCAACATTGGCTATTCCTGAGGCTACGGCGACGTCAGTTGCTGTCAGAACTCTGTCACTTATAGCTCCTGGTTGAGCAAAAACAAGGGCTTCTTGTTCAATACGATATCCTGCGCTTTGCGGTCCTACTTTTATCTTGTCTTCACCGCTGATGTTTGCATGTGTAACGTATGATCCACCTCCAAGTCCGATACTGATAACATCTGGCATCCGGAAATTAGTACTGATCCCTCCAACCTTGACCTCCGAAGAAGCCTCTCTTGAAAACCCTTTCATCAAAAGACCGACGTCGGTACTCGTCCCTCCAATGTCAACCACGATCGCATCTTTCAATCCTGTTAAAAAAGCTGCCCCTCTCATACTATTTGTTGCACCAGATGCAAAAGAAAAGACGGGGAAGCGAAGCGCCTTCTCCTCGCTGAGGATGGTACCGTCGTTTTGCGTGAGATACATTGGGCACCTCAACCCTAAACCATCAAGCGCATAACGAAACCTTTTGATCGTTTCTCGGCACAGAGGCTTAATACATTCATTGAGAATTGCGGCATTTTCCCGTTCCAAAAGTCCAATTTTACCGATTTCATGACTTGCTGTCACGCTCGCTTCCGGGAAACGTTTACGGATTATCTCTTGTACTCGACGTTCCTGTTCTTCTCTGATTGGTGAAAATATTCCGGATACGACAATGTTCCTTTCCCCATTACTTTTCAAAATATCTACACAGTTCTGTACCTCTGCCTCGTCCAGGGCTGTTATTTCTTTGCCGTCGAACTGAAAACCGCCATTCAATAGAAATATGCTGCTCCGTACCAAATGAGTCAAATGATCCGGAAAATCAGAGAAAGGGGGTAACTTTTTTGACGCAGTTCCACAAAGACGGATAACAGCCACTTTTGATAATTGTTTACCTTCAACAACTGCGTTTATGAAGTGGGTAGTCCCAATATTTACTTGCTGTATTGACAGTGTTCGGTTTTCTTTCCGGGAGTCTAACAGTGCGAGGTGAATTGCAGCACTTACACCGGTAGTAACATCACTTGTTGTGAGAGTCTTTGCTTGTGCGAGAACTGTTGGTTTTTCTGTACTCCTATCGACAATTACGGCATCAGTGTTTGTTCCTCCAACATCAACACCGATTACAGTTCGTGTCACCACCATATTTACAGTAAATCCGAAAGTTATAACATCACCTGAGGTAAGTATAAAAACTGTGTCTATACAGGTATATTTCCGGGTTTTTGTCACGGTAAACAGTCACAGGTAAATGCACATACGTAAACATTGCTTATACTTTATTAAAATATAAATAGCTTCAGTGCTCGGTGAGATAGAACCATATGATATTTACTGCAGCTAAAAGATATTAATTGCGTTTTGTATACATAGATTTTCTATTATTGTGGTTTTGTAAATTTACATACACTTATATACTGTCTAGTGGATGATTTAACTTAAAAAATTATCAAATTTTTTAAAAATATATGTGAACAAAAGTATTCATTTATTTTTTCGAAGGAAAACGAAATCGATTAATTGTATAAAAGCACTTTGTGGTAATGTCAAGTGTTTCCAAGTTAACATAACGTTCCACGATCTGCAATCATTACATGTATACAGCTGTAACATTAAATGAAGATACGGCCGGCTAAATGAAGATAAAGGTTAGGTTTATTCATCATGTATGGAAAAACGAGTTTTACTGCTACATTTGTATATTGTATTCTTTTATAGGGGTTTTTAAAAAGATATAAATTCTTGTTACAGACGCAATGATTATATGAGTTTACGGTGTGTAGATCTACCATGGTATCACAAAAAGCAGCATTAGTTATTGGCGCTT
Source organism: Saxidomus purpurata (assembly GCA_022818135.1). Taxonomy (NCBI): domain Eukaryota; kingdom Metazoa; phylum Mollusca; class Bivalvia; order Venerida; family Veneridae; genus Saxidomus; species Saxidomus purpurata. The sequence continues at coordinate 830,565 of JAFMSR010000012.1, forward strand.
CACGAGGAATAGGGCGCCAGATAGCCTTGACGCTTGCAAGAAATAACTACGCAGTCATCGTTGCGTCAAAAACAGAGGAGTCGTCAGCAAAACTTCCGGGATCTATTAACTCCGTGGCAGAGGAAATTAGAGCTTCCGGTGGAGTGGCGTATCCAGTCAAGTGCGACTGTCGAAATGAGGCTGACATTGAAAGAGCAATTGACTTTGCCACAGAAAGGTTGGTTGGTATTTTAAATTCACCAATTTGTTTCAATAGCAGTAACCAGTCTACAAAAGCATGAAGTTAACCAGGAATGCAATTAACTTGTAAATTTGGAAACACTTTCACATCGTTAAGATACGTAATATAGTGACCTCGGAGATTATGAAAATATCTACTGAATAACATAAAAGTGTTCAGCTCTTCCACTCCTGTCTATAAATATTAAGTGTGTAGAGAGGAAACTTGAGAACTATTCATATAAACTTTTATGGTTCTTCGAATCAGTAGAATCGTAGCAAACTGAAAGCGATAAAAAATGAATAAAAATAGTTTGTTTATCTGTGAGATATAAACAAAACAAACACAATTTTTTATGGTTCAGTTTTCTGATTATTTTCTGTTTTATACGGTTACCTTTGATACCAAAACGGATGTATATTACCCGTACATGAATATAGGCCGGCGGCGCGGTGGTCGACTGTTTAACACATGACAACCGGTACGGACGTCACCGGTTCGAGAAAGTTGAGAAACGATGTTCAATTTTCAGTGTTCCCCACCTATCTAGAAATGAAGTGGTTAGAAATCCAGCGATAGCGTCCACAGGTACACGGGGCAAGGAATTTAAAAAAAAAATCCGAAAACAAAATTGCGACAGCGTACATGTATATAAGAAAAGAGAAGGTAACTAGCTTCTTACGCAAAGCACACACACCCAACATTAGCCTCAATATTTCGACTGCAAGACCGACCGATTTTACAAACTGATATTATATAGATGTCTGTCTTTCTCGTTTTTCCATACATGATGAATAAACCTAACCTTTATCTTCATTTAGCCGGCCGTATCTTCATTTAATGTTACAGCTGTATACATGTAATGATTGCAGATCGTGGAACGTTATGTTAACTTGGAAACACTTGACATTACCACAAAGTGCTTTTATACAATTAATCGATTTCGTTTTCCTTCGAAAAAATAAAGAATACTTTTGTTCACATATATTTTTAAAAAATTTGATAATTTTTTAAGTTAAATCATCCACTAGACAGTATATAAGTGTATGTAAATTTACAAAACCACAATAATAGAAAATCTATGTATACAAAACGCAATTAATATCTTTTTAGCTGCAGTAAATATCATATGGTTCTATCTCACCGAGCACTGAAGCTATTTATATTTTAATAAAGTATAAGCAATGTTTACGTATGTGCATTTACCTGTGACTGTTTACCGTGACAAAAACCCGGAAATATACCTGTATAGACACAGTTTTTATACTTACCTCAGGTGATGTTATAACTTTCGGATTTACTGTAAATATGTGAATAAAACAATTTTGGCCAAAAGAATACAGCTTCCTCTGAAAGTTTCATATGCTATGACAATTCATAAAAGTCAAGGTATGAGTTTGAATAATGTTGTTGTCAATTGTCAGAACTGTGTACAAGCCGGTCAGATTGGTGTGGCGGTAGGGCGTGCTGTGTCTGTTGATGGCCTTAAAGTTGTGAACTTTAAAAAACAATTATGTAGAAGTCATCCAATTCAAGTGAGAAATTTTTATGAAACTCTTTCAATTGGAAATGTTCAAGACGATTTGAGTTGTTGTAAAGATATAAATAATAATACAAATCTTTCTGATCAAGATGATGATGATCATTATGATGACAATAGATTTAAAAGTAAATTTTTGTGCCTTAGAGAATTCAGACTCTGAGTTTTCTGATACAGAAATTGAGCAGTTATTGAACATTGATCATTTTGAATATGTGGAAAACGAAAACTCCACTTCCAGAGCAGCTTTAGACACTGTAACCAATGAATTTATTGACACACCTACTGAAGAAACAATTTCATCTTTTAAAAGACAGTATCTGTAAAAACTACAAAGCATTTGATGATTGGTTTCTTTCCCAGTCTTCAGTGATTGAGGATATAGGTCTTAACTGTTTTCCTGAGGGAGAAGATAGGTTTTCACAGAAACACAAAACTGCATTTTATTCTAAATTTCACATGTACATGAACTCTGAGGAATAGACCTGGGTGCTGCAACTCTTCTTAAGTTTTACAAGGCCAATGCCAAGGCCCAGAATTTCAGCTTTTAACATCAATAAGTTTTATCTTGAGAAAGAAATTATTCTAAATTTGTCCAGTCAAATTAAGTTTCATCCTATTAAACCAGTTAAGAATATTTCAGTGTCAGAAGAACTACCTGCATCTGGTAGAGGTAAAGTGAGGTATGTGAGTGGATATGTTCTAGCAAAATTAAAAGTATGCAGTATCCAAAAAATTGAGGAGTTCTTTGTTTGCATCAGGCATGGAAAGCAAAATTTCCTATCTTCAAAGTCAGATACAAATTTTGAATTCTCGTGTACATCATATGATGCACTTAAAGAGTGCTCAAGTGATTTTGAAAGTTTAAATGAAACCAGCAGAAAGCAAAATGACAGGGAGGGACTTACAAACATTTCTGACAATGCATTTGATTTTTTTCAAAAACTGGAAATTCAGTGTAGAGAGAAGTTATCTCATGAAAACCTTGCACAGTTTGGAAAAAACTTATTCTTTCAAATTAAAGATGACTTGTGCAATGATTCAAACTTATTTCAGTACTGGCTGACCTGTGTAACAGCAGCTGCTGCAAGTCTTAATCCTCAAGAAAAATCATCTGATGATATAGAAGATATTCTCTCATCACTTGTTACACAATGTGACAATTTCATAGAGCTGTTTTATTCAGTAGTTACTTTGTTTTTAAAAAGTAAACTTAAGTCAGTTTAGAAAAAGATTATCTTGCTTTTCTAAAAAAAGGAAAAAGGCCAAGCTCTACGCAAAAAAGTCATGAACAAAACAAAAAAATCAACAAAATCATTTGACATGCAGTTTTTCATCAATGACACTTCATCTGAGAAACAAAGTTCACACCTGCGTTTAAAGTCTGAACTTATCCAAAATAAAAAGCTTTCTTTTGGAAAAATCATTCACAAAAAAAGATCTTCTTACTTTTTGTAAGTCCTACAATTTGAAGGTTTCAGCACATAAACTTAAAGCTGACATTAACAATGAACTGGTAAGAACTGTTTTAGAAAGACAGTGTATGTCAGGTGAAAGGGTGTCTATCAATCTATTACTCACCAGGATGAGGTTGCAGGACCAAGTGGGATATCATTTACTCCTACTACTTCCTCACTTGATACTTGCATTTTGTCAATATCCCAACCCCCAGTTACTTCCTCTGCTGTCTTGTCACCAGTGGCTGGAAGAAAAAGAAAAACAGTAGGGAAAGGGAAGGGGAAAGAAGTGCAGGATTAGTGTGAAAAATATGGTATTTGTAATGCTGTATCTTAAAGAGGTGAAACTTTCATATGACATATTTAGCAGAGATAAAATACATTTATAAATATGGAAAGTACCTTCATATATCTTACAGGGATGTGACCTTCATATGACTGAACTTTATTTGTGATTTTTAACCAGGTTTTCAATTTTGAAAATCCTGGTTATTAGATTGGGGTATGGCGGGCGGATGGGCGGATGGGCGGATGGGCGGGCGTCAAACGAAATTGTGTCCGCTCTGTAACTCTTCAACCCTTTGAAGAATTTTGATGAAACTTCAGACAAATGTTTACCACATCAAGATGACGTGCAGAACGCATGTTCCGCATGGCTGGCTCCAAGGTCAAGGTCACAGTGACATTAACATTGAAAATCCTGTCCGCTCTGTAACTCTTCAACCCTTTGAAGAATTTTGATGAAACTTCAGACAAATGTTTACCACATCAAGATGACGTGCAGAACGCATGTTCCGCATGGCTGGCTCCAAGGTCAAGGTCACAGTGACATTAACATTGAAAATCCTGTTTACATGATTTTAACTTGATTTGGCAGTCAAAGGAAAACCTGGTTTCGTGGCATTGCCATGTTTCTTGTTTACTTTGAACTTTGTCTACAATTATAAGGGAACATGTTTTAATAACTCATGATTACTCACTCATGATTTAATAAGTCTATTGTTGGGGGTATGAATCACCTGCATTTGTACAGTGACAGTTATTTTGGTATTGTATCCATTGATATACAATTAGTAAGACAAAGACCAAAATATGCTGTCAGATTACCTTAATTTCAAGCTCATGGCTGAAAGCTAAAACAACACTAAAGTTAATGTTTTAAATAAATGAATAAACATTGATCTCTTTTGTGTTTACTTCTTGTTACAAAAGTTTTAAACAAATTAATTTGAGCTTGATTGTCCAACAAGTTCTCTTTAGTTGCTCTCAAGACACCATGCAAGATTGAACCAATCCCTTATCAGAGAGAGCAAGTTATTTTCGCATTGGTACCCATTTGGTACCCATTTGCAGCTGGGTTGTCTGAAAAAGATGTTGCATTTAAAAAATAGCATTATTAATAATGAAATCATTTCAAATTATGTATATTAATTGAATATTTTAATATTTAAAAGTTCCAGTGCCTCTTTTGATATACTCAAAAATACATGATAAATTTTTTAATACTGTAATATAGTCTTCATCAATGTTGACATAATCATATACCTTCTTTCATTTTTTGTTGTACACATTTTTTGTTGTAGTAAGACACTATTCTTTCTTCTTTCTTTCAATATTACAGGGAAAAATGGTGCAATTTATTCATATCATATTATTTTCATTTCAATTTTGATAGTAACTTAGAATTGTTTTTCAAACAAACAAATATCTAATTCACCAGTTTTATATCTTTCTTGGAAAAATAAGAGCTACACACTACATAGTGTACATGTCATTTTATAGATCTAAAGAGGCAGTGGGACTTTATTTGCAGTTTGAAATTGAGCTGTGGGTCTAAAAAGTTGATGAATAGTCAAACTTGTAAACAGAAGTCATCCTATGCAGATACATAATGTAGTCTTTGTGTACAAATGGCTATAATAGTACAAGTGGCCTCTATAGAGGTTGAACTGTTATATTCCATTAGCATTAGTCTCTAAAAAGACTGGCCTTTAATTACAGTGTGACCTTTATTCATAGGTGACCTTGAATACAGGTTTGACTATATATTTCAAGACCTGGTATGATCTATAGTACATACCTTTAGAATATTTGATCTCTGACAGAGCTGGGCACTTTCTCCACATCCTGCATTTGATTTTCTTGATACAGAAACCTGTCCCAGTATCACAGCATTTACAGCATGGCAGTAGCCCAAGTATGTGGGGTTAGTGTTTGCTCCATTATGTAGTGTACGTTGCTGGCAAAACATGTTTTCAACAACATCACTATTCATGCGGCTGGGAATGATGGAGGCATGTGATCGCTTGAATTTGTAATGACATAGTTCATGAAATCCAAGTATTGAAGACACTATATCTTCTCTTGTTTGATGGGATATCAGATGTCTCTCCTTTTGTTTGATTGTAGGATCTTCCCTTATAGCCTTTTCCCAATTGATAAACCACTGCATTGCGTCAAAATTCTCTTGAAGTCTGTCATCAGCTGAATCAGTGATTGGTCGACAGTCTCTAAAGTTTTTTATTAGAACACTTGTGCATTTCAGAAGTTGAATGGTGGCCTCTAATTTTGCCCCAACCTCCCCCAAACGCTTTTGTATTCTTCCATCAAGTGTAACATTTGACTGTCAAGGACATCCTCAGCTAAATGGTTTCGCATTTTACCCTCAGATGTAACATACATATGCTCCTGTGTGAGTTTGTGATGGACGGGGAATGGGTTAGAGGAAATGTCCCATAAATAAGCCATTTTGAAATGATCCCATTCAATAAATTTGTCACCCACTTTTAGAGCCTTTTACAAAATGAACCAGTACCACTTTTAAGAATGTTATTTCGATTTTTTTCACTACATGGGAGTAGTCCATAATAAAAGAACATCTTTGGGTTATCTTTGCTGTATATATTAGTGAATGAACATGTGTATGGACTTGAAGATACAAAATTTGGTAACAATATTTTAAAAAAGATCCCTGTTACTCTAGCACCATCTGTGCTTATATATTGAACCTTGAAACCAAACATTGCTAAAAAATTTACAGCTTTCCAAAATACCAGATAAAGTTCTTGGCCTGATGCAGTTGTGGTTGGAAAATGGGCAAAGGGAAAGCGAAAACCTGTAAACCCAAGAAAAACAAGCGCAAAACATGAGTGGCAAAGGGGTCTTTCTTTACTATTTTTATGAATCTGATCAAAAACTATTGATTCTGGTGTACATTCTGTAAAGCCTATTAATTCTATATTGCCATTTTCATTTTGAACTGAAGGTCTGGTTGAATTGACATTTCATCATTATAAGGCCTCCTTCATAACCTTCAGGGGGAAGTTTTTGATTTGGCTTCATTAGCCATCCAGTGTAACATTTCTTTTGAAATACCAGCTTCTTGGTGAACACAGTTTTTGTATTTTTGTAAAAAGTTTTTGGGAAGGAAGAATCATGAAATTACTATTCCTTAATTCAGTATATCCCCTAGGACTTCTACACCATAAAAGTAAAGACAAACTCTAATGATGTCCTTACTCCACCTCCTACCAAAGGGGTGTCTTTCTAAGGCCATTTTCTGAGACATAAGAAAACTCTTCATATTGAGTGAACATTCAGGAAAGATTAATTCAAAAATATTTGACAGATCAGCATGGTCTTTCTCACACAAAAAAGACATCATTGTCATTTTCTGAAACAGAATGTTTGGGGCCGTACATTTGTAATTACTTGACTTTCATTATTTAGGGTGTTCATATCTCCACCTTTTCTAGCAGGCACATTATGCAACTTTTACAGTAGGAACATGTCAAAGATGTATTGTTTGAAGTTTTGAAAGACAGTACAAAATACATTTTTTGCTCTATACCGTATCATTTCACTATTTTCATCCCCAACTTCAGACACATGCTCTCTGAAGGAATTAAGGTCAACTTGTGAAGTACTTGAAACTTCATTTACCCCTTTGCAAAACTTTAATAAATGTATTGTCTGAAAAACATCTTCACAATTGGTAAATTTGCAACCACTCCAATGTTGTCTAGGTTGACAGTTTTTCCTTTTACAAAAAAGAGACCAATTTCCATCAGATTTAAATTCAATTTCACACAAAATCTTATTACCGTTAATAACCTCGCCATTAAAATGCCCAACTTTTACAGAGGTAGGAGATTGTTTGATAATAAAATAGTCAGCAGGTAAAAGAGGATGTTAAGTGGTCAAAGGTAAATTGGTTTGTATCTGACTTCCAAGTTATACCATAGTATCTCTGGGTACTTTTGTCCAATCATCTTTGCAACGGCCTGATTTGATTTTGACATGGTCTTCAAATACAGTCTTAATTTGATTGCCTATGACAGCACTTTTCACTGGAGAAGTAAATTTCTTTTTATTTCATTCAAGTCTACAAAGTTATTTTGGTCACATATCACAAGATTTTGAATAACCCATGAAAATATATAAGTTTGCCCTGCAGATGGTATATTCGACATTTTTTCATATAAGTTTGCGTTTTTTCTCAATTCAAAAATTTGCGCCACTGAATATCATTCGGAAATTTCGGACGTTTTCGTCGGTATGTACAACTGGGAAAACCCATCGAGTTAATTCCCTTTACTTTTAACGTGGGGGTTTCCCCACCAGGTGGCGCTATTTATACATTTCCGTTGATTCTACTCCGATCGATCAAGAAAAATGTTGGAAACGAGTTGATTATCGATAGAAAAACAGCGATTGCTTGTATGACATGCCGTGCATTGGCAAGAAAAATATGTTCTGAAACGATTCATATCAGTATTTTGCGCAGTAAGTGAATTTTTTATTGAATTTGAGACGGGTTTCCCATGTTGGGTGTGTGTGCTTTGCGTAAAATGCAAATTTGTTTTCTTTGCAGATTTGGCTGTCTGGATGCCGCTATATACAATGCTGGAGCTATACTCTGGAAGCCCGTACTAGAGACGCCATTGAAACGGTTTGATCTCATGATGAACGTGAATGTACGTGGCGCGTATGCGATGGTACTAAATGCCGTGCCTAAGATGATACAACAGAAACACGGGAGGATCGTGCTCGTTGCACCGCCTATTTATAATAGGTACGTAAAAGCAAAATGATCTTTAATTATATATTGTAAGATACAGGTTAAACTATGTTTTTTTTTACATTTTTTGTTACAATGTATGTGGTCATTCACATGTGCACATATAAATGCTCAAATCTAGGTTGTATCACTGAAAGATCAAAAGAAATGTGGTAACTTTTTTATACAATACCATACAATATAAAATTTATTTCTTGTCGGTATGGCAATACAAATAACATTAGCTATGAATAGCTATTGACCGACTTATGCCGGTTGAACGCCCGTTCACCAGTACAGCAGTTATTTACAGGCGCACAATTTACCTGTTGAGAGTGAAGTTTTTTGGTTCGGGTATGTACTCTGTATTTTGAAATTGGATATTTGGGGTATAACAATTACTACTTCTTGCAGAGACCATTTATAAACTGATGATTGTATAAATGACAACTTTCCTACATTTATCTTACACCTAGTGAGCAGATGGTATAAGTCTACTCGGCGTCCCCTACACACGTCCCCTACACACGTCTAAGAAATATGATAGAATTATCCAGCATCGGTGAATATCCGTCGAGTACGAGTACTGTACTGTTTTATGAATCTTACATTTTCAGGTTTTTCAAAGGTAAAACGCCATATAGCATCAGTAAAGTTGGAATGACCGTACTGGCCAAAGGGCTAGCAAATGAACTCAAGGGTACTGGTAAGTTAATACATTACTGTAAATCAGGTTTTCGCTTACTCGGCGTGTTCTTGTGCTGAGATGTTTTCTCAAAGTCAAAGACAGTCATTAGTGTTATACTTCGTGTGAAGGAGTAAATATTTATAATTTCTTTCAATTCTACAGTTATTTAACTTATTTTAGTAGGAACAAATAGAAAGAAGTACACAGAATTAAGAAGATTTTACATTCTAGTTTCAATGATATATTGTAGTTTTCTGTTTCAAAAACAAAATCTATTTACACCACAAATCACAACGCTTCTTAATAAAAGATCATCTCAAAATGTCCATAAAACTTTTAATTCGAATTCAAGACTCTAGAGTAGTAGAGTTGTAACAAGCAGGGCGAATGGTACAGAAAAAAAATATTTCTTGGACGACATGAGCGGCTAGAAGCTCTCCTACCCACTGAAGGAATAACAGACACATGTTTCTACCTTTTCCAAACAGGGAGTTTCTCTAAAGCGTAATGTTGTTATCCATTTGGTGCCAAGAAAGAGAGCTGCAGGTACAAGTTTTCATGTCTTTGGTATTATGACGCTCGGGCTAGTATTTGAACCCATGACCTGACACGTGAAATGCACCAGAATACTGAAAACTAGCGTTTAACATACTACACTATAACTGTCATGGTTTTGCACTTGTTGGAAGGAAAGACACAGAAATCTTAACAATTTACATTTTTTGTCTATAGGTGTGAGCATCAGTACTTTGTGGCCAGCTACAGTAATAAAGGCCCACGTGACCGATGTGATGAACGTGCCAAACTCGCATATGAGAACTCCGGAAATATTCGCCGATGCTGTATTAGGCATTGTTAATGAACCCTCTGACAAGTGAGTATCTTGGTCGCACTTTCAACCGTTATTATCATTTATTTCTGAAATGGATTCGCCCGTCTACCGATTTGGACAGTAGGCCTACCATTCATTGTTCAAAGGGGAGTTTCCCTAAATATTTACTGACTGAATTGCAAACAGTCCAGATCATGATCAGACTGCACAGATATTCGGCCTGATCATGATCTACACTGGTCACACATTCAGAATTATTCACATGGTAGGAGTTAAGCAGTTGACAAATAGTGTTGAGTTTTGGGCTGGGTAGGGGTCGGCTACGATATAAGGATTATCAAGGTACGGGGAAAAGGTAAAAGAAACCTCTCCTTTTCAAATACAAGATGTTATTTTTCTAATTCATGTACGGCAACAAGCAATCATTTTGTCACAATTCGGCAAAATTATGACAACAAACCGGCATTTCATTCTTATATAAAAGACAGTTTCAAATGCTCTCTAGCCTACTTTTTCTCGTGTGTATCAGAAGTTAAGTATTTATGAACTGGTAAAGTATTAAGCCGTTATTCAGTTTTAAAATTAAAAGCATTTACATCATTAATTCAGTGACTCTACTCATCAAACTTTTGGGCCTTTTCAACTTACATTGGTTTTACTTCGCACGTTTTTTGTAGCCTCATTTAATGAAAATTTAAACAAACATTAAAAATAACGAGGTTTAGATACTAATAAATACACTCTTAAGATTTGTTGACTCGAAATATATCATTTTCTTAAATGATATTCGCCATTTTTATACATGTATATGTATAATATCTATCTATCTTCCTTTAATATCAAACCACTCACGGGGACGTAGACATTTGGCGTGTCAACTGACTGAAACAGAATAAAAAGATTTAAAGCAAGAGAGAAAAAAACTAGGTTTGGTTAAGAGAGTAAAATATAAAAGCAGCTAGCCGGACAACAAGGGAGAGGTATGGTCAATGCGGCAAATTGACAATATAACCGGTGTGTAAATTGTTAACAGAATTTTGGGTTAAAACATAATTGGAACGACATATCATGGCACTAGAGGCCAAGTAAATTTCGGATTATTTCTATTTTTATTTTGAGCGCCGAGTCAGTGCTATAATTATGCACTATTGAACTGATCGTTGTTTGTTAAATGTAAACCGGTATATTCTTTTTTTACATGTGAAGATTAAATGGAGCAGTTTTACTGGACGAAGACTATTTACGCTCCGAGGGTCAAACTGACTTTACGCGGTACCAGTGTGAGCCTGGTGTGGAGCCTCCCAGGATGATGCCAAAACGCCTGCCGGACTTGACCATCGAGGAGGAAAATGAAAACCTTAATCTCGTAAATAAAGACAGTAAATTATGACACTTGGACAAAATGAGCTAATTAACAAAATATTGTGATACCTTGTTATAATGAATGTTAACAGAAGTATTATAAACTTAACGTGGCAGAGGGTGTTAGCTTGTATTATGATCAGATAAATGTAGAATATTGTTAAAAAACCCAGTGTTGTCTTTGTCTTGTAATATACAGAAAAAGGAGACAGAATGACATCATTATGGACGGACGCAGCAGCGTCCTTGATAGCATTGTGTCAAATAGAACATTTTTAACAAGATACAGTCAAACCTGTGTTAAAGACCACCTCCGAATAGAGACCACCCTGCGAATAAAGACCAGCAGGTAGATTACCGTGCTCTATTCATATATAGTAGACACACCTGTAAAAAAGACCACCTGCAAACATAGACCACATTTGTAGCTTCCAACCAGTGGTCTTTGTTCACAGGTTTGCCTGTACTTTGATTTTAACAACCTTTCACCGTAGGCGAGTTGTTAAGGTCACTGATTTGAAATACCAAACTTTTCACTTTCTTTGGAGGGTCATGAGTCCGTCGGACCTGACTCTATTTGAGAAAGTTAGGCAGTTTCGTACGTAGGATAGGAACTCTAGAACTGGCCCTTCCCAAGAACGATGGCCAGGTAAACTGCCCACCTGTAAATAACTGCAATACTGTCGAAACGGGCGTTAAAGTCAAAGAAAGAAACACGTGTTAAATTAAAACGTATCTATCACATGTTACAGTGAGACATCGGAGCGTATGTGTCCGGTGCATCAGTCAAATACGGGTCAAACATCAGTCTTCATTTCTTGTGTTTATAAACAACGGGGAAACGATGACATTTGTAAATTGATCCACAGTAATTTCTGACCAGAAATGACTATATTACAAAGCCTGCATTTGGTCCCGCGTCCAATTTTGGCTTAAACTCTATGAGGACCAATTAGGTAACGGGACCTTCCGACTAACTTAAGTAAACCAAGTAAACCACCAAGTAATTCCTGGCTTGAAGTGATAAAGAAATGGTGACGGGAGGTCTCGACACGGTGTGATTTGCAGATACAAAGTTGACTCAGATTTTCAGATTTTTTTCGTAAATTTATTGTAAAAATATAATCATTATATGAATTATTGAATAATTATTCTGTACAACAGTCTATTCTAACATAGATGATAGCAAAGTGTGTATTAAGTTAAGAGTGCATTGTAAAATACATTTGTAAACGCTTTGTAAAGATTAATTGAAAACGTATGTAACGAAAAACGATCATAAAAATTAATTATTTGGTTATCAATTAAGAAAAATCAAATAACAATGAGTACATGTTGGCTATATAAAATTATAATTCACTCGCACATTCCTTTTATACATTTCTACTGATTTATGTTTGTTGTTTCTCAACCAGTCTAATTCTTCGTGCAACATGTACAATGAATACATACAGGCTACCAAACAAAATATAAATAACTCTGGACTTTAACAGGTCAACATTAGAGACAATAGATTTCTAACTGACTTGATTTACATCAGTATGTTACACATGAAGTTTATCAAGTTTGACTGAATAAAGACATTATCAGCACAGTAACATCTGAAATAGATTGAATTAATTTTTACGATCAGCATTGAAACGAGGACAGAAATTCGTCACCTAATTAACATATAGCATTTGTTGGACATACATATAAATAGCAAATAATGAAAATTACATTTTTAGTATTATATTTTTTTTACGCCCCAGGTTAAACAAGATATCTTAGCTGGATATTAATACAGAAATATACCTAAGACTAAAATATAACATCTTGCTGGTTGGTAGACATTGTCTTTTGTACCAGCGTATGGCCTCCCTAGTCCAAGAAGTACGAGCGCGTCTCTTTTTCCGTTGACGGTCGGCTTGTCAAACTCAAGTCCTGTTACGGGAAAATCATATACCTCATAATACTCGGGCAAGTCTAGACTTAGGCGCGTCTTTCCAAAATCGTTTTCAAATACATGTAAATGGTTCTCTGATGTTTTCAGTACACCGACAGACGGACATTTGGTATTTTCATAGACGTACTTGTTTCCTATAGTTAAATGTCCGGGAAATATATCATATATGTTTTCGTGGGCTATGGTTTCCAGCAAACGTGGGGACCAAGACTCTCTTGAAGCACACTTCGTTGCGTTTTCGCTGACCACCAGATCGTCGTGTCGATGAGGGAATGTGGTATGTTGAAGTTTTCTACTACGGTTATCTGGATGATGAAGAACGTTGAACGTATAAAGTCCTCCAATCTCAAACTCTGTGCGTGTAGGCCAGCAGCATTTACCACTTTGTGTGCGAGAAATAGGTCGTAAAAGTCGTTCACCATTCGCATCGTAACCCATGTAACAGTAACCAAGATTCATGCGCGTTTTGCAAATCATTCGTAGATCTACTTCTCTGTTTGAGTTGTGGCGATCAAAACCAATTAGTTCACAATTCTCATTAAGATGATCCTCAGGGCTGATGACACCGTACCATGTTATTTCAAAATATTCAATCCTAGGATCCGCATCGCTTTCCATGAAATCTGACAACTCAGCTTCAGCTCCAACTTTTACATCAATATTTATATCTGTGTCACATACGATACATGTTACAGTTATTGGCACCTCTTCAATTATTGGATCAAACTCGGATTCATCGGGCCTACCAAAAATATCTAAAATATTGATATTTTCGTGTAGGTATACCTGGACCTGATCTTCGTAATCTATCAAATTATATGCAGACTCAATACCGCATTCATTACATCTAATTTTGTGTTCCTGTTTTCTTTGGAAAGCGTACGCCATTGTTTCTTGACCAATATTCTTCGGCTGTAAAATAAAAGCAGTTATATTATAAATCGTCAGTTTTGAAAAATAGACTTAAAAAAATCATGGAAGAAAAAACGAAACAAGAGTTTAACAAACTTTCAAAATGAAACAGCTTAATCGGATTTTTAATGGTAATTAATTCTTAATTTGATATTAACAGTAATACAAACGGACATATCCGATGCTGTTTAAAAAAAGTCAAATATTTATTTACCTATCGTCCTGTTGTTTGCTTGGGAGGAAAGAAACTGCTAAATAAAGCTGGCATATTTATACCAGTTAGAAATAATGTCATGATTTATAAATAGATCAGGAAATTCCAATTTATAAATAGGATTTGCTATCATAATATATAAATAGATCCGGGGATTCCAGTATTTACATTAATAATAGATATACATGTTTTCCAATAAACTGTATTGGTCGATTGGTGCATTTTATTGAATTAATTTGATAATTGGTTATATATGTGATTGTATAAGGGAGAACATAATTACAGAACCGTATCAGTCTGTCTGGTCAGTCATCAGAGTCCCGTTACATCGATATACGATACGACTGACCATTTGTTTTTCATGAATAGAGCTACCACCACGTACAACATATTGAATGTTAAATTAAACGGTGCCCAAACTGCACCTAGCAATTCATTGAAGAGATATATACAGTTGAGTTAGATCCCATAATCTAACTAAAGAATATACATATGTGTCGAACCTCTGTGGGCTGGGTGTCGAACTCCTGTAGACTGGGTGTCGAACCCCTGTGGACTGGGTAAACCAGCCAGATAAATACCATTGAAAGTCAGTGTTTTGTGTCATAAAACGGTATTTAGAGAAACGAACTTTATTATGTTGTAAGATATACGTCGTTACACTGAGTTTAACACCCGTTCCAACTATATTTTAGTCATTTTAACAGACGAACAGTTTACCTGACTGGGAAGGACCAGTTCTAGACTCCTATCCTCCATAAGAAACTGCCAACTTTCTCACATAAAGAGACATGGTCGGTAGCAAGGCTCGGACGTATGGACCTCAATCGTGGGAAAAAGATAAAATATGCGCAGTGCTCATATACATTATTTTACCCGTTTTTGAGTTGTCTCCCG
Source organism: Saxidomus purpurata (assembly GCA_022818135.1). Classification (NCBI taxonomy): domain Eukaryota; kingdom Metazoa; phylum Mollusca; class Bivalvia; order Venerida; family Veneridae; genus Saxidomus; species Saxidomus purpurata. The sequence goes on from JAFMSR010000012.1 coordinate 845,691, forward strand.
TGTTCTGCTGCGGGGAGTTTGTACGTTTTTGAATTGTCTCACCGTCAAACACCCTAAGTAGATTTACAACCCAAATTTTCCGCTGCTGTCAATTTGACAAATCTTCAAAGCAGATGAAGAAAGTAATAAATAACTGTTTTGCATTTCGTGTACATGTTTATTGATTTATTTCTGAGTCCCGTTATGGAAACATATGACTTAAGAGTTTATTTTAACCATATATGCACATGCATAGACAAGAAAACTGTTTTCCTTCTTGTAACATGTTTATATGCTTCTCCAGGGATCATAATTATATGCGTTAATCTAATAAATACTGGCTCCTAGTATATGATTTTATGTTAAAATTAGCTTGCATGTAGCATAGCCTAGACTTATAAAAGTCAGGTCTGTTTTCTCTTTTTTTCTTTTGACAACTAGTCATGCCGAATAATGTTATGTCTTTTATCCGATATTGTGTTCGTGAATATAAACTATCGGAACATCGTAATACGTTATCGAACCACTAGGTACTCTTGAATTTTAAATTACAAAACTCGGAATTCAACATAAAAAACAACGATTTTTTTGTAACTTGCCAACGCCTCTATCATCAAAAGTGCTCGGCCTGACTAGTTGTCATTTAGTGTATCTTAAGATTTGCCGAAAAACTAGTCTTAAATACGCCTTTATGCGTTTAGTATGGAATGCGGGTTGGGACATGCCACTTGCTAATTGCTACATGCCAATTGCCACTTGCTTATTACTAATTGTTACTTGTTTATTGCCACTTGCTAATTGCCACTTGCTTATTGCGGTTTGGGACATGCGACTAGCTAATTGCCACTTGTTTATTGCTAATTGCGGGTGGGACATGCCACTTGCTAATTGCTACTTGCTAATTGCCACTTGCTTATTGCTAATTGCAGGTTTGGACATACCACTTGCTAATTGCCACTTGCTACTTGACACATGCTTATTGCGGGTTTGGACATGCCACTTGCTAATTGCTACATGCTTATTGCCACTTGCTTATTACTAATTGTTACTTGCTTATTGCCACTTGCTAATTGCCACTTGCTAGTTGCCACTTGCTTATTGCGGTTTGGTACATGCGACTAGCTAATTGCCACTTGCTTATTGCTAATTGCGGGTTGGGACATGCCACTTGCTAATTGCTACTTGCCACTTGCTTATTGCTAATTGCAGGTTTGGACATGCCACTTGCTAATTGCCACTTGCTACTTGACACATGCTTATTGCGGGTTTGGACATGCCACTTGCTAATTGCCACATGCTAATTGCCACTTGCTAATTGCCACTTGCTTTTTGCCACTTTTTAACATCTGAAAGACTGTTAAGACTTCAGCTGCAGTATTAGTTATGTTAAGTATATTTTCAGTACGAAACTTTATTAATAATTCATAATAAACTTTAAATTTATAATGTATACATATACCATTATAGATGTCTTGTGTACTTATAATAGTAACTCATGTTCGATGATCACGAACATGAATTTCACGCGTTTTGAAATTGTATATTAAATTAAAAGATTTAATGTGATTGAATATAATGTATTTTTGGTATGCATGTTCCATTTTAACATCAAAATCTTAATATTTTACTTCAATAAAATAATAATAGCTAATGTTCGTTATTTCCTAGTCATACCGGTAAGCAATTAGCAACTAGCAATAAGCTATAAGCAAAAGGCAATAAGCAATTGGCAAGTAGCAAGTGGCAAATAGCAATTGGATTGTCCCAACTAACAATTTGGAATAAGCAAGTGGCAATTAGCAAGTGACATGTCCAAACTAGCAATAAGCAAGTGGCAAATAACAAGTGGTATGTCCCAATTAGCAATTAGCAATACCCAAGTGGCAAATAACAAGTGGCATGTCCAAACTAGCAATAAGCAAATGGCAATTGGCATATCCCAACTAGCAATTAGCAATAAGCAAGTGGCAAGTAGCAAGAGGCAATTAGCAGGTGGCATGTCCAAACCTGCACTTAGCAATAAGCAAGTGGCAATTAGCAAGTTGCAATTAGCAAGTGGCATGTCCAAACCTGCAATTAGCAATAAGCAAGTGGCAATTAGCAAGTGGCATGTCCCAACCCGCATTCCATAGTTTAGATATTCTAACTGTCTTATAATTATCGTAATTATTTTGACGGCTTCAGCATGTATGCAGGTCCGGTAACAAAATCTCGACACTAAATATCAGCGTCTTGTTGGAAATCTGTTTGAGTTTGAATTTTCCCTCAGACTACCCTTGTTTCAAAATATATATTCGTCAGCCGTCGGGTCTACGAAGAATTAAATTAAAATGTTGCGTTACAAGGGTGTCCTAATTGTATTCATGCCAGTTTCTTCTGAAAAAAAGCACAAGAACTTTAATTTTCTCAATATTTTCTTGATCAAAATTAAATGAACATTTGCTTACGGGATAAATTATATTCTGTACGAATATGTTATAGTTGTTCTACGCATTTTCTTTAACATACGTAATGAAAAAAATGCGTGTGAACAGTTTAAACGTGCATAAGCACTACAATTTCAGTTTTAGGCTTCATAGACTTTCAGTGGTCCGTTTTCGAACTAATTTTGCATGTTATGTATCAACAGGGAGTGACGCTTTATTATGAAATGGACTGATTATATATGTATACTTGGCACTATTCATTAAAACCTAGTTTTTGGACTTGGATGTAAAGACCTGGCATTCAAGGCGTGATGATACTTTATTAATTCTCTATAACTTGAAATAACACTTTATTTTTTGTCGTTATCTGCGTAAAATATGTAATTTTTAGCCATTTTTTGGTCCTTTCAAATGTTTTGAGATTAATTCCCGGGTAGAGATGAAAATATACAGATAAGTGTAAATAATAAAAACACACTCTATTTTAGGACGGTGATGTAGGCGAAAGTACGCCGTAAATAATGCATTTTATTTCATACATATCTGGATTAATAATGATAACCACATTCGTCATGCTTTTATTTTTTATTTGCAAATGCATGATATTGTATCAATAAAATATCCTGGTACGCAAATTTGAATTTAATCGCTTGAATAATTTCTTTTAGTGTAAAGTTCTCACCAACTCTATGTGAGAAAATTGGCAATTCTTTTTTCCGCATGTCATTGCCAACATCGTTTCGTAAATTCATAGTCTGCGCTTCTTTTGAAAACCGTTCAAGCTTATTCGCTTGATTATTTTAAGTATTTTGATTCATGGCAAACACGGTGAAAAGATATGTGAAACAAGCCTTTATGTTATAATTTGTTAAATACATAGTGAACCACATACTTGCATGATTCACTGAGGTTCTTTGTCAAATGAATAACTTGCCAAACATTTTTGATTAGGTTGAATCGCGACTTTAGGTATGGTTTTTGGTTAATTTTATAAAAAAATATTTTAGTTTGAATACGATGATATCATCCTTAACTTAATATGTAGCTTTTGAACAGTCAGTCAAGATTTAATCAAGGCAAACATTCAATTTAATTCATTAATTTAAAGTCAACTCAAAATTGGCAGACTTTGAAATTCATTTATGCACGAATACAGAAGTGTATGGTTCCACCTTTAAATACACGTGTAAGAATCTGTTAGTAGAAGAGATATCATTTCTTGAAAGATATCTTGTTACGCAATTGAGATATCTCTGGAATTGAAAGAGATATCTCTTAAAAGACAAGAGATATATTTCAAAAATTATTTGTGAGAGATATCTTTAAAAGCAACAAACATATAATAACTGATCCCCGCATTTTATTTCGTAATCGAAATTGTTCGTCTAGGGTCAGTGCATAACCAGGCTGGTAACATTGCCCGATCGGGCTTCCCAAAGTCGTCTTCTTAAAACTGAAAGCAGTTGTACTTGTTGTCATACAGATTGTATTATATTTATTTATTTATTTATTAAAGTCTCATCAATGTACATTATATCACAGTACAAAAGACAATGCATACAATATCAGTAATAAAGGACATATGACATAGACAAACAAATCACATACTATTGTTATGTGATGAGAAGTTAAATTACGATAAATCGCGAATATGAATGACTTGGTATTTTCACAGAAAGTTATGAAAGGTCTTAGAGATATAAATAATGACAATAGGGTGTGAATAAACTTATTTCACCAGAAAATACATAGCCACAGTCACCTGAAGTTTGGATCCCCACCCCCAATGATAAATGGTTTCTTTTATATGACCAGGCTGAGCTATCACGGTAGAAAGAAAGATCGAGTGCTTTAAGATAACATTTATTTCATGTTAGCAAGACTATGATAATTAAAACATAACCTCTTAAGAGCTTTTGAATCGACCTTAATAAACATATCTAAATATACATATTTAACAAAATGTTTTTAACCTGCATTGAAATACAATATTTTAAGACAGTTAATCACTGAGTGGTAAAGTATCTATGGGAGGTAAACAATAACGAAAAATGTTTAGATGGTCATGCAAGAGTGGACTCCCTTAATGAATATATCATTGTTCTCAAAATTAAAGAAAACATATTTCAAAACACTTGACATACATGTTTATGAATAACGAATATTTGCATGGCGCAAGCCAACGTGATTAAAAACTAAAAATGTATTAAATGGACAGCTGTGTAAACAAATACATGCATAAACTATTTTGATGCTTATCTATATAGAAACATAAGTCCTTCAAAATTATTCGACGCGAGTATTTGGTATGCAAAAAAAGATTGATTAATGGACGCGAGTCTATGAATAGCTTCGTCAAAAATTAATATTAAACATGTAATCTTTCTACATTCGAGGCCTCCGGGGCACGAATTTTGATTTGTACACAAACTTCAAGAACATATACGTAAATCAAAACCATGTCCGCAAACTAAACTCCTTAATAAATACATTTAACTAGCAGCTTCGAACAAGATGAAGATTTTTCAAATATTCAGAATGTAAATTAGTATCGACATGTATTGATGCAAACGTTTTTGATAAGCATTTCCGAGGTGTAGGGGTAGTTCGAGCCCTGGTGTTTGCGAAATGTGTCAGTCGCCACTTCTGTAATTCTTTCTTTCTTTGTAAGTAGTTGTAAAGTAATAGATTCAGGTTAATTAACACCTTTAAACAATATATTAAAGTTTTAATAAACCATTTGACAGATTTTGCCATTTACACTTCCGAAACGTACGTGATCGGGACACATTGAAATTGCATATATATAGGAGTTAAACTGATGTACCGTTACTAGTGCATAGTGCAACTTTTAACTTAAAACTTAAAACTTAAACAAACTTTATTTAGTTTAGTGCTGAACAAAGAAGAATGTGTAAATTTAGGTTAAAACATTGTCCTTTGTAACAGTGCTTATATATTAGATAAATATATATGTTATACATGTATGATATATAACTGGAATTCCTTGAATCTGAATGTCACTTCTAACTATTTCTTCTACTGATTTGTCTATTCAATTAAAACAAAAAAGAAAAACTTCAAAGAATAAGATTTGTGAATATAAAGCTATGACACAATCAAAGTCTTGAGGTAAAGTTTCTAACTATATAAATGTACTTTGTATTAATGTCACTGAGTATTTCCAAGTAAAACAAAACGTTCCACGACCTTCTATCATTACATGTATACAACTGTAACATTACATTAAGATATACAGCATAAATGAAGACAAAGTCTAGGTATAATCATCATGGAAAAGATGTCCAGCAAGTTTGATTGCTATGTTGTATTGTTTCTTAGTTGTTGTTTTTTAAGATAATTTTTATATAGATTAACGTTACATATGAAATTATTATATGAGATTGAAGTGTGGATCATTTTATCACAAAAAGCAGCATTAGTTGGTGGAGTGGCATTTCCAGTCAAGTGCGACTGTCGAAATGAGGCTGAAATTGAAAAAGGTATTGACTTTGCCACAGAAAGGTTGGTTGGTATTTTAAATTCACCGATTTGTTACATTAACAGTAACCAGTCTCCAAAAGCATGAAGTTAACCAGGAACTTTCAGAGTTTAACGCAATTTGTAAACTTGGAAACACTTTCAATTGTGGAACTGCACTTCGTTAAAATACGTAATAGTGACCTCGATACTACGGAAATATAAAAGTGTTTAGCTCTTCCATTAGAATGGCATCTATCCTTAGAGTCATTACCTCATGTCTTTTCTGGACATTTAAAAACATCTTCACAATTTCTCCTTCCTTTGAATCTAAGGTCTGTTGATATGAGCTTGGGTTGAGACATATTTTTAATTAGCAACGATTGATCAAATGATCATGATAGCTTTGATATTGCAGCCATCCTTTGGACAGCATAAAATTGGCTGTTGTTAAGAGGTAGCTGACGCAGAGAGGTTCATTTAAATAGAAAATAGTATTTTAGATCATTGAAATAGTAACTGTTGTAAGGAGGTGGCTGTTTAGTTTATACTAATGTATTTTAGCGCGATTGTGAAGAAAGCTTGTAGCTTATCGAATCACTCTCGAGTCCGCTTCCTGATAAAACCAGTACTTATGTCATATGAGGAGGTACGATCGTGACCCCAGTGGGGCTTGAACCCGCAACCTCCGTAAAAATTCGTAATGTGTTTCGTACGGAGGATGTGAGCCTAAAACCGGTCCTCCTCGAGAACGATGGGGAGGTAAACCGTCCGCCTGTAAATAACTGATATACTGTTGAAACGGGCGCAAAAACATCCCGTTTAAACAGGAAGTTAGAACTGTTAAACATGGCACTTTGACCGTGCTTAATCCCCTTGATCTTAATGATATCGGTCGTGGTCATATAAGTTCCCCATGTGACTAGATTAACACGCAGTATTCCGAGTTCTAATAGACACGTAAGAGAACCGTTTTTCGATGTTCAAGTTCGTTTTATTTTGTTACACACTAAGCGATGATTCTGAATAATATTTGGTTGATCACATGTTGTGTTAAATTAAAACGTGTTGGCACGTGTAACACGTGCAGTTACCTAGATATGTCCTTCCAAATCGCGTGTAACAGTGAGACATCAGAGCGTATCTCGGTGGACCAGTAAAACAGGGGTCAAACCTCAGTCTTCATTTCTTGTGTTTATGAATAATGGGGAAACATGGTGACATTTGTAAATATCCCCTCAATAATTTCAGGCCAGAAATGACAACATGCCTATATAAAAAGCTTCTTTTTGGTCCTGCGTCCAATTTTGGCTGTAACTCAAAGAGAACCAATTAGGTAACGGGGCGTTCCGACCAACTTAAGTAAAAGCCACCAAGCAGTTCCTGGGTTCAAGCGATAAAGAAAGGACGGGTGTAAATTGTAATACAAAGTTAACTCAGATTTGTAAATTTATTGTAAAAATATAATATTTATATTAATCATTGAATAATTATTCTGTACAACAGTCGATTCTAACATAGATAATAGAAGCGTGTGTATTATCACAAACTAAATATCACAGAGAGCCTTACCATAATCAACATTAATATCACAGAAAAATCTCAGAATATCCCTTTATTACAACAACTTAAAGTATTATTACTGTACGAGCGCATTATAAAATAAATTTGTAAACGTCTTGTAAAGATTAATAGAAAATGTATGTAAATTATCATAAAAATTAATTACTTGGTTATCAATTAAGAGAAATCAAATAACAATAAGTATATGTATGCTATATAACATTATAATTCACTTGCACATTCCTTTTATACATTTCTACTGATATATGTTTGTTGTTTCTCTACCAATCTTATTATTCGTGAAACATGTACAATGAATACATACAAGCTACCAAACTAAATATAAGTTTAGTTCTGGTATGAATGAGAAAGTTAGTTTGTTTGAGTCAGATTTGAGACATCAGGATATTATAGATGATTTTTATCTTTGTCTAATAAGATTAAACATGAAATGTTATGTAAACTTCAGAAAAGAGAAACGGTGGTAATATTTGGTGCAAGTAAAAAGCGGAACCGTGTATTGAAACCATGGTGGAGTGATTATTTACAGGTTCTATGGAACAATATGTGTGCGGCTGAGAAGCAATGGGTACGATGTAAAAATGTTGAGAAAACTAGTCTTAAACATATTTTTGTTCACCGTAGAAAATTTTTTGATAGGAATGTACAAAAGGCGAAACGACAGCATTGGATTAAAATACAAAATGATCTCACATATGATGCAGAAAATAGCAAGCCTGATTTTTGGAAAAATATAGGCAGGTTAGGTGTAAGAGACAATAGAAAATTTCAGATTCCATTTGAGATTGAAGATGAGAACGGTAAAATTGTAAAAGACCCAATTACAGTATTAGGTAAATGGAAAAATGATTTTTGTACACTTCTTAACGTTGGTGTGGGTAATCTAGAAGGTGTGAATAACGTAGATCCCAATAATCACATTTTTAACCTGGAAAACAATAATGTTGGACGTGATGTTGAACAATTTAGTATTATTGATGTTAAAAAAGCAATTTTTGAGGTTAAGAAAAATAGAGCTATGGGTCATGATCAGATGCCTAGTGATGTTTTGAAGAATGACTTAGTTGTATACTATCTGTATTTATTGTTTAACTTTTGTTACAATAAAGGAAAAATGCCCATCAGTTGGGGGAAAAGTATCATAAACCCCATTCCTAAGAGTTCCACTGCAAATGCAAGAGATCCTATGTCATACAGAGGCATTGCTATCACATCTATTGTTTACAAAGTGTACTGCACATTATTGAACAAGCTATTAACTTCCTCATTAGAAACCAGTAATTTGTTGTATGAAGGGCAAAATGGATTCCGTAAAGGTCGCAGCACCATAGATCACTTGTCCACACTAACTAGTCTTATCGATACTAGACGTAAAAAGAAATTGTCAACATATTGTGCCTTTATAGATCTAAGAAAGGCTTACGACACTGTAAACAGAGATATTTTGTGGAATAAAGTAGAAGGTGTCTTGGATAACAAACTGTTGATGGCTATAAAATGTCTGTATGATAATGTCATGTGCTGTGTAAGGCTGAATAGTTTTCACACAGACTGGTTCACAGTTAGAACTGGGTTGAAACAAGGTTGCTCTTTGTCACCGATGCTTTTTAACATGTACATCAATGACCTAGCTGTGAAGCTAGACGCGCTAGACCTTGGTATAGACATTGATGGTTACAAATGTTCAATTTTAATGTTTGCTGATGATGTTGTAATTATGTCAGATAGCCCGAATAAGCTTCAAGCACTGTTAAATGAGATGAATGTATGGTGTGATACAAACTGTATGCAAATTAATGTTAATAAGTCAAATATTGTTCATTTTAGAAACCCTTCAGTGCATAGAAGTGACTTTGTCTTTATGTGTGGAAGTTCCCAGATTGAATATGCCTCTCAGTATACATGTAAGTACCTTGGCCTTGTTTTGACTGAACACCTGAACTATTCAATTACTGCCAAGTGTGTGGCACAATCAGCTGGCAGAGCATTGGGTCTACTTATTTCAAAGGCACGGTCAATCGGTGGACTTCCATACCAAGCCTACACTAAATTGTTTCAATCTACTATTGTTCCTATTATTACATATGGTGCAAGTATATGGGTATGGAGGAATATAATTGTATAAATACTATTCAACATAGGGCATCAAGATATTTTTTAAATGTTGGTAAATATACACCAAATGCTGCAGTTAATGGTGATATTGGTTGGAATCCTATGTCATACAATGTAAAGAAAGCTGTGATTAACCAATGGGCTAGATTCGTTAATATGTCAATCAACAGACTAAACAAGAAAGTGTTTGTCTTTGGACATAGACTAAGTGGATATAATTGTAGAAATTAGAATTTTAAGGTAGTTCATATGTTTCGTAAATATAATCAAGATGAACATACAAATATTGAACAACCTTGCAATAAAATTACACTATATAATGCAGTTTTACCTAGAATATTAGATGATTATATCACGGCATGGAGATCAGATATTAATCGTGTAAATGCCATAAGAGGAAATGGTAAGAATAAGTTACGGTTTTATAGAACTTTTAAACAAAATTTTGAAGTAGAGCCCTATTGTAAGTCAGTTCTAGTCAGATCACATAGAGGGGCGCTAGCCAAATTTCGAAGTGGAACTGCGCCTATTAATGTAGAGATTGGCCGTTATAATAATGTTCCATTTGAGCAGAGAAAGTGTATGTACTGCAACAGCTTAGGTATACGTATTGTCGAAGATGAAAAGCATGTATTACTTAATTGCCCGTTATATACAGGTATTAGAAGAACTTTGTTGGTTAAAGCTATGGATTTAAACATTGGCTTTCCAGATTTGACTAGTGATGAACAGATTAAACTCCACCTGTCTGAGGAGAATATTGTGAATGTCACTGCCAAAACCTGTTACCTAATGCTAGAACAGAGACAAAATACTTTGTATGATAAATAGCTATTTTTATTATATAGGTAAAAACATTTTTATACTATGTAAATAATGTGAAGTCTTAACTGTACTGTACCTATGTCTTAACTGTGATATTGCAGAGGAATTTTGTCAGTCTTTTACACTTGTGTCAGGTTGATTCCAAGAAATCAGTTATAACATAACGAAATTTTAAAAGTAATAAAATGCAAGAATTGTTTTTCTAATACATTTTATACTACTGATCTCTTAATTAAGTATCATAGGACTATAGTGTACAATGACAAAATTTTATCTGTATAAAGCTAGAACTACATTTTAGATGTTGAAATGTTTTAGTATGATTGCTAGTATTGTAGTCGTACATAGTTAAGTCTCTTATAATTCATTGTGAATGGCTATGTATTATTATGTAAATAATATACATGGATGAGACTATAATAAATAAATAAATAAATAAATATATAAATAACTATTTAAATTAGTGACAATAGATATTGACAATATAACACATGACTTTAACAGATAAATATTAGTAACAATAGATTTCACGGTCGGCCGGGACTCTCCTACTGGTAATACAATTAAAATATACATTTTTATCTTTAAATACAATTTGCATTAATAATAATAATGATATTTATAATAATATTAGCAATGAATTAATGATAGTAACAGTTCATACATTTTATTCTTTATTCATTATCATAATTATTATAATTTTCATTATTATCATCATCATCATCATCCAAAAAAATTTAAGCGGAAAGCGAATTTAGCCCAGTGACATTTCTTATGAATAAAATGTACTTGAGTGCATAAATATCTGCTGTGATCTGTTCATAAATATCATTGCGGAACAGCCAGCTCTAAACTGAAAGAACTTGTTGCGTTTTTAATTATTTAATTAATTTAAGTTTCTTGTAATGTAAATTATAAATGATATTTATTTTATAATTATTTATTAAAGTCTCATCAATGTACATTTTATCACAGTACAAAATACATTGCATACAATATTAGCGTATACCCAACTCCCAACTGGCTGGGTATTCCAATCTAGCTGGGTATTGGCCTTAACTTATGCAAAAACCAAACTCCTAGCTGGCTAGATATTCAAATCGTTAATATTTATACCAAACAATAATTGAAACAACCGCTTCCAGAAGTTACCCAAGGTGACGAATATTTCCATCTGAACAAAGTGGCTCGTGATAAATACTTTTTCTTTAATACCGTCTTGCACTATTATAAAGTAGATTTCTAAATGCAATCTTATCGAAATAATGCATTTTCATAATAAAAACAAACGATATTCAGATACATGTATATTGTGTCATATGCAGTCATGTATTCTGTTTCGGACTTTCATGCATCGGCTTGCTTTCATTTATTTCATCATCAAATGAAATATGGATGTAATTTAAACAGAATATATATAACATTTTAAACAAAGTGAGAGCTTGAGGCTGGATCAAGGCACATGTCTGCCACATATAGATAACGCCGCATATATTTCACAAATAGCTCTTTTCAACGCATAAAGCACACGACATACTGAGGGACGGACCGACGGACGGACAACGACAAAACTATACAAGGGATTAATAAGCATTAGTTGCCATAAAAAGCAAAGGCATACCAGTCGTTGTATCACTAGCGGTATCTGTCAGGTGCAATCCTGTGTTTTAAATCATATCAAAGGCGAAAAACACGCATACGGAAAAGCGGTATCTGATTCTAACAAAAAAAAATCTTCTACAATATTGCTCGTATCTATAATAGCCATGTCTCTTCATAATAAATCTTAACACTAACTAGTCACGCATATGAGTATATAATTTCCATGTTCAACGATAAATTGCCGTATAAACCACCCCACTAGCAGGTTTGGATAATCGCGCGTTTATCGGAATCATAACCGTGAAAAATATGTTCCGGCAACTCGATTATAATAAGCGGCGCTTATCAAATCAGTTGCTGAAAGATAATTCGGTGTTCAATAAACCAGTGTTATGCAACTGGCTTATTATAATCAAGGGTTAAGCGCCTATTATATTTGTTCAACAACCGGCCATTAGTTGTTAGTATAGGTCTTTGGTCAAAGGAAAAACGCAATTTCCCCTTTTAC
>JAFMSR010000012.1:863209-1132480 GCA_022818135.1 Saxidomus purpurata
GATGAAATGAAGATTGAAGCTGAACATACTGTAACAGGACCATTGACCTTCAGTCAAACGTACAGACAAACGGGCGGACATGTATATAGGTCCATGATGTAGAGTAGAAAATGTTGCCACTGGTACTGTTTTATATAGGTTCCATTATAAATAAATTGACCCCCGCAATAATGTCTGTCACGTTGCTGTTCGCCAGTAAACATCTGCAATATCTGCAACTCTACAATTATCAATACATGTACTACCGTAAACAAAACAAGAAATATCTTGAAAAAAGATAAACGGCGTTGAGTCGAATAATAATAATAATAATAATAATAATTTCTTTATTTTACGAAGGTATTACACATTAAGTTATGTAACAAATTACATATTCTTATTTACAATGTGGCCATCGATAAAACTAAAAAGAAAATAAAGCAAATACAAAACTATCAAGTGGAATAAACACATAATTAAAAACACACATGTCAGAAACAGACATAAGAATTATGTACACCCGACAAACACTCCTTAATTTTAGATTTTAAATTCAATGGCAAGTACACAATAGTATCACAAATGTAACAGTAAGAAAAACATTTAAGTAACTGACATAAATGCTATAATACGAAGCACGATAAAACAGTCGATGAATACAATAAACAGTTTAAGCTTTGGTCTGTTCGTCTAATAGCATGTTTTTGTAGCTGTGTTTAAATGAATTAAGTGAAGGAAGATTTCTGATACTTGGTGGTATGGTTCTCCATATATTTGCGCTGCTGTATGTGAATGAATCTTTTAAATAAACTGATCTTGGTTTCGGTGGAACAATATCAAGACGTTCAGTTGAACGTAGATTATATCTGCTATTGGTTGAAAAAGTTATAAGATTTGAAATATAATTTGGAACTTGGCTATTTTTACACTTGTAAATAAGTAGCCCCATGTGATAAATACATCTATTTTCAAACGAAAGCCATTTTAATTCTCTGAACATATCACATGAGTTAGTTCGTAATGGTTTATTTAATATAATTCTAGCCGCTCTCTTTTGAATTTTCGTTATTTTATTAATATCCGATTTGCAATTTATTCCCTTTCCCCATACAGTACAACAATAGTCAAATAATGGCATAATATATGCGTTATAATACATTCGCTTCATGTCCTCAGACAAGAAGTATATAATATGTTTTAATAATGCTACTTTTGAGTTAAGTTTACTACATACTTTTGATATTTGATATTTCCATGAAAGTGTGTTATTAATACATATTCCTAGGAGTTTTTGAGTGATAACATTTTCTATCAGAGTTCGTCCTATTTTCAATTTTAACTCTCTTACTGTTTTGATTTTATGTTTTGAAGATAACACCATACATTTTGATTTTGTAGGGTGCAAAGACATATTATTCAGTATACACCATTCATTTATACTGTTTATACTTTTTTGAAGATTATTTTCTATGTCAGATACATCATAACTTGATTTATAAAGTGTTGAGTCGTCTGCATAAAGATCAATATTAGCAGACTTGGCTGTCAGTGCAATATCATTGATATAAATAAGAAATAGAAGGGGGCCAAGTATGGATCCTTGCGGGAACACCTGATTTTACAAATCTGGTTTTAGAGAATATATTGCTTACTTTAATTGTCTGTGTCCGGTTACTTAGATATGATTCAAATAGTTTTAATGACTTGTCTGAAAAGTGATATAATTTAAGCTTATATAATAATATTTCGTGGTCAACAAGATCAAATGCTTTTCTGAGGTCAAGAAAGACTGCACCAACATGTTTACCAGAATCAATATCACTCAACCAATTATCTATTAAATGTGTAAGTGCCGTTTGACAGGAATGCTGTTTTCTAAACCCAGACTGTGTTATATGTAAGACGTCTGTGTCTTTGAAATAATTGTGAATTTGATTAGCAATATGGCGCTCAAATACTTTAGAAATTGTGTTTAAAATTGATATAGGCCTGTAATTATGTGGATCAGATTTTTCACCTTGTTTGAAAATTGGAATAACGAAGGCTTGTTTAAGAGTATCTGGAAATATACCATGTTTGATGCTACAATTTACTATATGTGCAATCGCTGGTGTAATGAAATCACCGCTCTGCTTTAAGATCTTTGGCCCAATTCCATCTAGACCGGTTGATTTAGTAGTATCTAATTTATCTATAATCATCTTAACTTGGTATGGTGATATATATTCAATATCGAACTGTTTATAGAGTAGTTTTTCATGTAAATACATCTGTAATTGCGAAAAGTTACCTTTAATAAACTTCGTCTTTTCTATTATATTAGATATGCTTATAAAATGATCATTTAATGCATCCAGTATGTTAGCTTGTCCCTCAATGATCTGATTTTTACAGTTTAGACTTGGTGGCAATGTTATTGTTTCTGAACAACTATTATCTGAATTATTAATAGTTTTCAGCGGACATGCAGCCATTGATAGTCTGTATACAGCAAGGTATTCATTCATAAAGCAGTTACAGACTATGATCAATGGCTGCATGTCCGCCGGCTCTCGGGTATCTTATTCGACTCAACGCCGTTTATCTTTTTAAAAGGAAGCGGACTCGAGAGTGACTCGATAAGCTTCAAGCTTTCTTCACAATCGAGATTAAATAAATTAGTATAAACTTACCTCTGCATAGGACAAAGGCAGTGTTTATTCAAATTTCTCATATGCTCATGAATTTTAAATTTCAAACTTTTTATTTGCAGACTGAATGCCGCGGCTCAGCAATAAATAACAAATCAGCCAATCAATAGTAAAATATTTTGTATCTGTTGGATACAAGCAAATGTTCGCAGTAAATATTTCACGCATTTCTATACGTAAGCTAGGAGAGTGACATCGCACAATCTCGACTTAACGAAAATGACTTTTGAGTAAGCTGCAAGTCTAAAAATATTTTTCTGCGTTCATGTAAGAAGAACTGCGAAAGTTTAATTTAAAATTCGGATTTTTAGTACAAATATTTATTAGTAAAATGGTGCACTATTTTGATTTAAGATATTTAGCATATCTAATGTTTGTACCATTTGTTAAGGCGGGATCGCACAAGTATTTCCTAGTTAAACCATCAAGTGTCAGATACACGGACGTAAGTGCGTACCACGAGGACACGTCGGTAATGCAATGTATGGCAATATGCGACGGAACGGACGATTGTAAGTCTATCAACTACAATGTGGACACGGAGAGGTGCGAGCTTTCACCACACGTGCCGAGGACCCAGACCCCTGTCTCTACAGCTGAACCGAATTGGAGGGCATATTACTGCGGTATTGACACTATTTTACATAAATTTGCTACTAGTTATGCAATCTGAAAGACGATCGCTATAGATTCGTCTATTTTTCTTACATTCAGTATTTTATGAAATTTGGTTTATTGTATGGTTACTAGATGATAAGTAAAAATTTTTTAAAAAAAGTTAGAACATCGACCTTATTTATAAGTAATGAAAACTTTTTGAGTTTGCCGTCGAAAGCAGTGAAAATGACCCCTATCTCATGTTTATCAAAATTACAACTTCTAATTTTGGCAATTCGCCATGCTTCTGTTTCATTTCGAATGTTAAGCATTTTATCAATTTTCATGAAACGACATCAATTGATTTTTCAAAATATATTCATCCTGAAAATTTTCTTGGTTTATCTTTCACTCATGATGGTACTATTTAAAATTATGTCGGCAGCTTCAATGGTTTAATGCTCTATTCGAATACTTAAATTTAAAGTCAGTCGGAAAACACTAAGCCAAATATGAATAAGAGCATGCCTCATTAGATTGTTAAACCCTACATGGCAAAAAATCTAAAACAATACGATGCTTCTTCTTTTAAGCTACCAATGAATGCTGTAATCTACCTCTGTAGCATTTATCTAGGTTTAAACATTGATACATCTGACACCTTTATCCACAGACCGCATCATTCCTCCTGTACAGGCATGGCAACAGTCTACATATGCCCGTAGTAACGGTCCTTTGAAAGCCAGCTATGCTATTGATGGTGACCGTGACAACAACGATCATGGACCGAATCTATACTGTTCCAGCACTAAAACTAGTAACGATTACACCTTCTGGGCCATGGAATTTAAGTACGCTGCACAGGTGGAATACGTCACCCTACTTTTCAGGAATGATGCCATTAATAGTGAGTTTTATATACATGTATCTAATGATAAACAGTGCGACCGAGTAACAGAAAGTAACCGAGGTAAATTTCAATCCAATTTTGTCGACATTTGCAATTGACTACTTGAAATATCACATGTTTCTCTCGACAATAACTCTTGATCGTGCTTTTTTTTCCAGTGAAAAAAAAAACAACTGATTTTTTTATTGGATCAAATAACTATATTTTTTATTTATTTTTTTTAATTAAAAAAATAATAATAAGAAAATAACATAAATTTAAATTCTTTACCTTACTTAGATGACAGGAACCAGAACCTACGACTGCTCATATCACCAACAAGAGAAGCTTCTGACGAAGAAATTGGATCAGAATGTGCTTTCTATGCTGGACCACCAGCCTCGCCGGCTCTACCAGTAAAGATCATGTGCACACAACCCGTCACTGGCAAATTCTTGAAAATCATACAAAACCCGAATTCGTACTTAATCCTGTGTGAGGTGGAAGTGTATTCAGTTTAAATGTGTGATTTGAGATGATTTTATTAACATAAAGGAAGCAAGTGTGAAACGGTTTCAGTTTTAAAACCTAACCATCTAGTTATAGAAACAGATGTATACAAAGACAACTATTTTTGAACTTGTGACCGAACTTGGTTATTTCAGAAGTAATAATGTTGCATTAAGATACCGTTTTATAAAGGATAACTTTTTTCAATTTCCCAAGGGCGGACTCTTAGTGTAATATTTATACAAGTTTACATATTTATATACCGCCGAAACACAAATTAGAGTTATTTGATAAACTTGGTTTGCCAATTTAAATCTATTGTAGTGAAGTATGTGCTTTTATAAATGACTTATCAATTGAAAGAGTGCAAGCAAGTATTAGGGGTTAAAAGTCCACGCAAAATGATTTTATCTGTGGCGAATTCGGACGCCAGACACCCAGAACTATCCAAATATAATTACAATATCGTCAAATACTGGCTAAAAATATTACGACTAAATGTGTTGGGGGTCTAACGGATAATATTCCAAAACATATTATTTTTATAATCAACATCTGTTAACTGACTAGTGTGCAAAATTTGAAGACATTTCACCGTTTAATTAAAAATTTATTTTGTTTTCTGTTTCCCTACCCCCATATAAGAAATACTGGCCATATTAAAAAGTACACTAAAAGTTGAAATAGGTATGTTTGCAAGTATTTATTTATATTTGTTTTTCTTCAATTTGTATTATTATAGTGATTTTTTTTATGTAAGAAAGTTGGCAGTTTCTTACGGAGGATAGGAGTCTAGTACTGGGTCTTCCCAGGAACGATTGTTAAGTAAAATGTCCGCCTGTTAAAAATTACCAAAAAATACGGTTGGAACGGGCAATACACTCCTACACCAGCAACAGTTAGTACACATCTGAATGCCACTATTAACAGTTTCTTTACTAGAAGTGTCAATATTTTGTACAACACTATCTATTTCTGGCAGTTAAGAAATTAGTTTACCTCTAAACTATCATTTTAAGTACAGTGATTGCAACTACCGTATTGCTCATCAGTAGTTTAGATGCGGCGCAATTTCCACAAATAATATCAAAAGCCAATGGTGCATGGTCACACCATTCGTTAAATTGTCTTACTCGAAAATTAGTGACTAGATATAAGAATTATTTTCGTGTAAAACTGAATAAACTAACCTGCTGTACATATTTGTATAGTTGTACGACCCAGATAACAATGCAGACGTCCGTTGGCAATTCTCATTGACGTAGATTTACAAAGGTCAAGAGACCGTAACCCATCCGCATTGGTACTAGAGTCCATAGAGTCCCTTGGTAGGGGATTATCAGGTGTATAAACGCCACTAAACTGTCTAAATAATAACCAGGCCTGTCGGAAACAGTATAATTTTGTCTTGAATTACCAACCCTGGCATTAAAATCGCCGCAAAAAATATCTTACCAATCTCCAGAAAATGAAGAAAACCAGTTTGTAATAACTGGAAAAAAGCCCCAGTTTAAGTCCCAGGAGCACAATTACATGTAGCAAGAAGTGTTAGCGGCGGAAATTACCTTTATTTGTAGTTGTACAGTACAACGCTTCGCACGTCTGTTCGATCCTTGCCATAGCCATGTCGGTAGTGTCCTTGGGTAAGACACAAATAATTCCACATTGCCTCTCTCTCTTCGAGGTTGATTCCATCTGGAATGAGTCTCGAGAGCGATTGATCTAAGTTGTAAAAACTTGTTTCGCGATCGAGAGTTAATAAATAAGTATAAATAAATAAAAAGCACGTCTGATCTGAAAATTTTATATAATAATTTATACATTTGAACCCTTTTGAAATGTCAAAATCACATTTTTATTCGCCCATGTCTCATAAAAAATAATGTGTCAGTCTCTGCTAGGTAATTAATTTTTTTTTTACCTAACCAAGCCATGGACGTTCAAAGAGAGAATGCGAAGATCCACCCTTGATATTCATTATTGCACTCGGACTCCTCCTCTGATAGCCTAGTAATGCTATGATTAGCCTACCCTTAGGCCAATTGCAGTTCATCAATTTGATGCATTCTTTTACCTTTTCGTCATTAGATTTGATACATTTAGTGACCTGAACATACACCCACAACTATTTGATGTTTGTTACTTTTTCATTCAGCGAATCTAGCTGTGTTGATTTCTTTTCTACGTTTTCCAACCTATTGTCAAGTCTTTTAATAAATTGTGACATTTCTTTCGAATCAGATAAAGTGTTGTTATTTGCGTTGCTGTCCCCTGAATTCACCTCAGCGGCAATAAATACACTATCCTGACCCTTTGTTGACACATTGTCAGATAGCTCCTGAAACTGTCTAGTAGCATACTGCTTGGCTGCCTAGTGGAATCAATGGGGTTCTCAGGTGAGCCGCCATTACGGGCATTCTTAGCGTTCGTCACTAGAAAGTTTGTGTTTTCCATCACTATCTGGCAATATACATGTTGCTCAGCATCACTATCACTTCAGTATCCATTTATACACCTGATGATACACTTTATATAGGTTTATTAATCCATAAAAAGTAGATTTGTTTCCCTGAGCTAATTTGAATTTTGATGACACTGTGGCCTTTAAAAAAAAAAAAAAAAAAAAAAAAATTAAAATAAGGGGGTAATTTTTTTTTTTTTTTTTTTTTTGGGGGGGGGGGGAAAAAAAAAAAAAAAAAAAAATTTTATTGGGGAAAAAAAAAAAAAATTTTTTAAAAAAAAAAATTTTTTTTTTTTTTTATATTTTTTTTTTTTTTTTTTTTTTTTTTTTTTTTTTTTTTTTTTTTTTTTTTTCTCCCAAAAAAAAAAAAAAAAAAAAAATTTTTTTTTTTTTTTTTTTTTTTTTTTTTTTTTTTTTTTTTAAAAAAAAAAAAAAAAAAAAAAAAAAATTATATTTTATATATTTATTTTTTTTTTTTTTTTTTTATTTTTTTTTTTTTTTTTTTTTTTTTTTTTTTTTTTTTTTTTTTTTTTTTTTTTTTTTTTTAAAAAAAAAAAAAAAAAAAAAAAAGGGGGAAAAAACTCACACTAAGAAATTTTTTTTTTGAAGTATGGTAAAGGTAAAAGTGGCCGGACGGACAGACGGGCCGAGAGGAGCGGCGTTATTCACAAAAACTCTCCTGCTAATTTATATCTAGAGAAAGCAGGCCATTCCAGTAATATTTTCTTCACGTGTTTCATGTCAATTTCTGTAACATTGCGACAACATACATGTATTAAGACGTCGAAAAGTTTTCCGAGTCGTTTTGCCACAGGTTCATGACCTCTTTCCGAGACAACATGCAAGAGACAACTTTGTATCTTATTTTCTTATTTTGGATGTCTTCGACAATGTCTTTTCTAACAAGCTCACATCGATCTAAAAATCGAAGACACCGACTTGCCATAAATATCTCTCTACTCTCTTACATCAAAAGGTATCTCTGAAAAAGAGATATCTGTTTAAAATAGATAGATTTCACTTAAACTTAGAGAGATATCACAGTAACTTTGAAGCGCCGTTAAGTTAGAAAAATATTGCATATTGGATATTGGATATTCGAATATCCAATCTACATGTTCTCGTGTAGATTGGATATTTAGATTGTTTAACCCAAACTTTCATTTAAGGATCAGGAGGAGCGATACATAGAAAGAAATATGCGGCGAACCTCGTCCAGGTTTATATTAACATGTATATTCGAATGTCCAATATCCCTCGAATGTACATGACAAAATGTATATTGGACATTCAGATTTTCTTTCGCTATACCGTCGATATACATATAATGATTATAATGTGTATATCTATAAGTTCTATTTATCAAAGTTGAAGACATGCGAACTTCCGTATGGGTTGATTTTGACCTGTACATTCGAATATCCAATATCCCCCGAATGTACATGGCAAAATGTATATTGGACATTCAGATTTTCTTTCGCTATACCGTCGTTATACCACGAAATAGACACAAAAACATAACAAAAACTGATTATAATGTGTATATCTATAAGTTCTATTCATCAAAGTTGCAGACATGCGAACTTCCGTATGGGTTGATTTTGACCTGTACATTCGAATATCCAATATCCCCCGAATGTACATGGCAAAATGTATATTGGACATTCAGATTTTCTTTCGCTATACTGTCGTTATACCACGAAATGGAATCAAAAACATCAGAAATAATGATTATAATGTATATATCTATAAGTTCTAATCATCAATGATGCAGACATGCGAACTTCCGTATGGGTTGATTTTGACCTGTACATTCGAATATCCAATATCCCCCGAATGTACATGGCAAAATGTATATTGGACATCCAGATTTCTTTCGCTATACCGTCGTTATATATCAAAGTTGCAGACATGCGAACTTCCGTATGGATTGATTTTGACCTGTACATTCGAATATCCAATATCCCCCGAATGTACATGGCGATCTGTATATTGGACATTCAGATTTTCTTTCGCTATACCGTCGTTATACCACGAAATGGAATCAAAAACATAACAAAACTGATTATAATGTGTATATCTATAAGTTCTATTCATCAAAGTTGCAGACATGCGAACTTCCGTATGGGTTGATTTTGACCTGTACATTCGAATATCCAATATCCCCCGAATGTACATGGCAAAATGTATATTGGACATTCAGATATGCTTTCGCTATACCGTCGTTATATATCAAAGTTGCAGACATGCGAACTTCCGTATGGGTTGATTTTGACCTGTACATTCGAATATCCAATATCCCACGAATGTACATGGCGATCTGTATATTGGACATTCAGATTTTCTTTCGCTATACCGTCATTATACCACGAAATGGAATAAAAAACATCAGAAATAATGATTATAATGTGTATATCTATAAGTTCTATTTATCAAAGTTGCATCAAAGTTGCAGACATGCGAACTTCCGTATGGGTTGATTTTGACCTGTACATTCGAATATCCAATATCCCCCGAATGTACATGGCAAAATGTATATTGGACATTCAGATTTTCTATCGCTATACCGTCGATATACCACGAAATGGAATCAAAAACATCAGAAATAATGTTTATAATGTATAAATCTATAAGTTCTAGTCATCAATCTTGCAGACATGCGAACTTCCGTATGGGTTGATTTTGACCTGTACATTCGAATATCCAATATCCCCCGAATGTACATGGCAAAATGTATATTGGACATTCAGATTTTCTTTCGCTATACCGTCGTTATACCACGAAATGGAATCAAAAACATCAGAAATAATGATTATAATGTATATAACTATAAGTTCTAATCATCAATGATGCAGACATGCGAACTTCCGTATGCGTTGATTTTGACCTGTACATTCGAATATCCAATATCCCCCGAATGTACATGGCAAAATGTATATTGGACATCCAGATTTCTTTCGCTATACCGTCGTTATATATCAAAGTTGCAGACATGCGAACTTCCGTATGGATTGATTTTGACCTGTACATTCGAATATCCAATATCCCCCGAATGTACATGGCGATCTGTATATTGGACATTCAGATTTTCTTTCGCTATACCGTCGTTATACCACGAAATGGAATCAAAAACATAACAAAACTGATTATAATGTGTATATCTATAAGTTCTATTCATCAAAGTTGCAGACATGTGAACTTCCGTATGGGTTGATTTTGACCTGTACATTCGAATATCCAATATCCCCCCGAATGTACATGGCCAAATGTATATTGGACATTCAGATATGCTTTCGCTATACCGTCGTTATATATCAAAGTTGCAGACATGCGAACTTCCGTATGGGTTGATTTTGACCTGTACATTCGAATATCCAATATCCCACGAATGTACATGGCGATCTGTATATTGGACATTCAGATTTTCTTTCGCTATACCGTCGATATACCACGAAATGGAATAAAAAACATCAGAAATAATGATTATAATGTGTATATCTATAAGTTCTATTTATCAAAGTTGCATCAAAGTTGCAGACATGCGAACTTCCGTATGGGTTGATTTTGACCTGTACATTCGAATATCCAATATCCCACGAATGTACATGGCAAAATGTATATTGGACATTCAGATTTTCTATCGCTATACCGTCGATATACCACGAAATGGACTCAAAAACATAACAAAATCTGATTATAATGTATCAATTTATAAGTTCTAATCATCAATGATGCAGACATACGAACTTCCGTTTGAGTTGATTTTGACCTGTACATTCGAATATCCAATATCCCCCGAATGTACATAGCAAAATGTACATTTGACATTCAGATTTTCTTTCGCTATACCGTCGTTATACCACGAAATGGAATCAAAACATAAACAAATAGTCATTATAATGTATCTATTTATAAGTTCTATTCATCAAAGTTGCAGACATGCGAACTTCCGTATAGGTTGATTTTGACCTGTACATTCGAATAACCAATATCCCCCTAATGTACATGGCAAAATGTATATTGGACATTCAGATTTTCTATCGCTATACCGTCGTTATACCACGAAATGGAATCAAAAACATCAGAAATAATGTTTATAATGTATAAATCTATAAGTTCTAGTCATCAATCTTGCAGACATGCGAACTTCCGTATGGGTTGATTTTGACCTGTACATTCGAATATCCAATATCCCCCGAATGTACATGGCAAAATGTATATTGGACATTCAGATTTTCTTTCCCTATACCGTCGTTATACGACGAAATGGACTCAAAAACATAACAAAAACTGATTATAATGTATCTATTTATAAGTTCTAATCATCAATGTAGCAGACATACGAACTTCCGTATGGGTTGATTTTGACCTGTATATTCGAATATCCAATATCCCTCGAATGTACATGGCAAACTGTATATTGGACATTCAAATTTCCTTTCGCTATACCGTCGTTATACCACGAAATTGACTCTAAAAATTAACAAATAGTGATTTTGATGTTTCTATTTATAAGTTCTAATCATAATTGTTGCAGACATGCGAACTTCCGTTTTGGTTAATCAATGGAAAAGACGAAAGCATTGCCAAAACATCACATATTTTGCTCCGTCATCAGTGTAATAAATATGCGGCTGACATTGCAACAATTAGGTCTAACACTTGTTCAATCGTATCTGTTAACATGTTCGTGGTATAACGACGGTATAGCGATAGAAAATCTGAATGTCCAATATACAGTTTGCCATGTTCATTCAGGGGATATTGGATATTCGAATGTACAGGTCAAAATCAACCCATACGGAAGTTCGCATGTCTGCAACTTTGATAAATAGAACTTATAGATATACATATTATAATCATTAATTGTGATGTTTATGATTCCATTTCGTGGTATAACGACGGTATAGCGAAAGCAAATCTGAATGTACAATATACCTTTTTTTATGTACATTCGGGGGATATTGGATATTCGAATGTACAGGTCAAAATCAACCCATACGAAACCTTGATTAATAGAACTTGTAGATATATAAATATTATAATCATTATTTGTGATGTTTTTGATTCCATTTCGTGGTATAACGACGGTATAGCGAAAGCAAATCTGAATGTACAATATACCTTTTTTATGTACATTCGTGGGATATTGGATATTCGAATGTACAGGTCAAAATCAACCCATACGGAAGTTCGCATGTCTGCATCATTGATGATTAGAACTTGTAGATATATACATTATAATCATTATTTCTGATGTTTTTGATTCCATTTCGTGGTAATAAAGACGGTATAGCGAAAGAAAATCTGAATGTGCAATATACATTTTGCCATGTACATTCGGGGGATATTGGATATTCGAATGTACAGGTCAAAATCAACCCATACGGAAGTTCGCATGTCTGCAACTTTGATGAATAGGACTTCTAATTATATACACTATAATCATTATTTGTGATGTTTTTGATTCCATTTCGTGGTATAACGACGGTATAGCGATAGGAAATCTGAATGTCCAATATACAGTTTGCCATGTACATTTGGGGGATATTGGATATTCGAATGTACATGTCAAAATCAATCCATACGGAAGTTCGCATATCTGCATCATTGATGATTAGAACTTATAAATAGATACATTATAATCAGTTTTTGTTATGTTTTTGAGTCCATTGACGGTATAGCGATAGAAAATCTGAATGTCCAATATACATTTTGCCATGTACATTCGGGGGATATTGGATATTCGAATGTACAGGTCAAAATCAACCCATACGGAAGTTCGCATGTCTGCAACTTTGATGAATAGAACTTATAGATATACACATTATAATCATTATTTGTGATGTTTTTGATTCCATTTCGTGTTATAACGACGGTATAGCAAAAGCATATCTGAATGTCCAATATACATTTTGCCATGTACATTCGGGGGATATTGGATATTCGAATGTACAGGTCAAAATCAACCCATACGGATGTTCGCATGTCTGCAACTTTGATAAATAGAACTTATAGATATATACATTATAATCATTATTTCTGATGTTTTTATTCCATTTCGTGGTATAACGACGGTATAGCGAAAGAAAATCTGAATGTCCAATATACATTTTGCCATGTACATTCGGGGGATATTGGATATTCGAATGTACAGGTCAAAATCAATCTATACGAAAGTTCGCATGTCTGCAACTTTGATGAATAGAACTTATAGATATACACATTATAATCATTATTTCTGATGTTTTTGATTCCATTTCGTGGTATAACGACGGTATAGCGAAAGAAAATCTGAATGTCCAATATACATTTTGTCATGTACATGCGAGGGATATTGGACATTCGAATATACATGTTAATATAAACCTGGACGAGGTTTGCCGCATGTTTCTTTCTATGTATAGCTCCTCCTGATCTTTAAATGAAAGTTTGGGTTAAACAATCTGAATATCCAATCTACACGAGAACATGTAGATTGGATATTCGAATATCCAATATCCAATATCCAATATACAATATTTTTCTAACTTAACGTAACCCTGTAAGAGTCTGAGTACAGATAAGGTTAGGCGAACAATATCATTGAAGCAAAGATGAAGACAGACACATGAACAAAACACGCTCTGCTCAGTATACTTTTACTAGAAAGGTTCATAAAGCTACAGTGTGAACTGATACAATTAATAAGCAATTAAGGTAGCAAAATCTAGCAATGTATATTAAAGGTGTCCTTTTGATCTCCGTGCGATCTGTACCACACACACAAGAAGTTGTAGTATGGTGGAATTGATAAAGCATGTCATTAAAATTATTCATAAATTTTGTTATGCAATTTGCAACCATATTCAAAATAATTTTTTTTTGAACGAAATATTAATTTTCTTGTAATGTGTTTATTTTTAGTGTATGCACTGAACTAAATACCTTCAGTACCTTCACTCGACTTAAGAAAATTGGCAAGCATTGTAGGTCGAAATTATACGCAATTGTCAAAATACTGTCCGATTTGAAATGTCTTATTTCGCACAGTCACATCAGTATCGGAGCAGTTGAAGACAACTCTGAGATTTTCATTCTGCACACTTCCATAAAAAAACAACCCCTTGCTTATCCCTTTTTAACATGTGCCTCTATATCCTCCCCTTCCGTCCATAGTGCCAAATGGCATTCCTAAACGTGCGTCCTGTGTCCGAGGCTCTGCGGCAGGGGCAATAACTAGCTGACCAATGTTTATCCTAGACTCTTGTGCACGAGCTGCTGCTTCTATTGGCGATAATCTACCGCCATACGCTCGAAAAGGCACTCCTTTTCCAACTACATGGTGGGGCTTCCTTCGCGGCATTGAGACACATCGCTTTCGTGATAAATCACAGCGCAGATATGGACTTCCGCAGAAGGGTCGCCACGTGGAGCATGTTGGTGAGAGTTCGTATCTGTATCGAACGTTCGTCCAGTAATTGCTGTAGCCATCGGTACCACGTGTCGGAAGATGTGATCTGCTAGATGGAGGGTGATCGGTTTCTGGATTCACACCACAAAATTTAGCTTGTCGCTGTCTAAACATTTCCCAGATATAATCAATGAACGAGTGGTGGAGATAGAACGCTGGATCATATGATGTACTATATGTGGACATATGCCCACCAACCCAGATATGTAGACCACCATGATACCGCTCTAGGTTATACTTGGGCTTTGCAGTAGGATAGGAAATATCTCTCACATAACATCTGGATAACACTGCTAGGATTGATTCATCGGAGAATAGTGTACTGCCGCGATTTATATTTCTTCTTAACCTGCCCCCGGGAACTGCTGTCCACTTAGCAAAGGGGCCAGTTACAACAAGCCCGTGACCATTTCCAAGAAATGCTGATGTCCAGATTATTGAATCTGCAGGGTTTTTCATATAATAATCTAGTCTTGAGTCCCAGTACGGTAACGAAATCCCAGGTACATATGTACGCAGCGCCTCTTCAAATCTGAAATCAAAATTAAGAGAACAATTTACATGTACACTTGTATTGATTTTAGAAATATTAGTTTCCATGACCTACATGATTAATTAACTTTTCAATTACATTTAAACATTCTTACTCAAATAGTAGATGGAACAGATGGAACAAATGCAAGATTGTTAATTTTGCATGCTTAACTTTTATTTTTTCTTGTGTGCATGCCTGTTGTTGCTGTGTATTGCTCGTTAATGTTATCTTTCATAGCTTGTACACGTTCGACCAGTGCACGTTCTGTGGGTTAAGTACCATGCCCATTTTCTCCAGGATAAAAGACGGTATTGGTATGCTATTTTTCAATGATTTGTGATGCTGATAGGTTCTTTGTGAATTTGATTCAATATGTAGTATATATTTTTTTGGGGGTGGGTAGGTGGGGGTGGGGGGTACTGTTTTTACTGCATTTGTATAATCAGGTGGAGTAGACTAATTGCAGACAAACAAATCTGTTTTTACTTTTAGGTTTAAGATCTTTGAGATAAACTTTTCGGTGATTTTAGGGTCACCGATTTTAAAATCAATTTTAGAAACTCACATTTGATACAGTTTAGGACATTTACTAAAAGATTTTCAAGCAGTTTTGCTTTAAAAGCAGCAATTTTAATATTTTTGGATGTTTTTGTTTATAGTGTTAGAGATTTACGTACAGAGCGATAAAGACTCGGTGATAAGCCAAAAAGTTTGGTCCAAGCTCAGCGGTCTGCGCGTGCATCCTGGCAAATATATCGTACTTTCCTGACTGAAACAAGAACATGAAACGTATGACAGGGATAGTGTATAGATATATCAGCAAATATAAAAGAGAAATTTACTAGCTTGGTAACCTGCAATTTGGCAACAAAAAGGATAACACATGGGAATATATACTAAGACTAATGTCCGTTAACGAAGTATTTGCAGGGCATTGGAAAATAAATTAGAATTATTGTAAAAAATGATGATAAAAGTGTTGGTAATTTGTGGCCTACTCGAGGGTTGCATCGGCTAAATCTCGGAGCTTTTAAAGTCCAATTAGCACTTTCGACAGGCGTAAATAGATAATGAATTTAGCTAACGAATAATGATAGAATTGTGTTCTATTTAGTATAAAAGAATGTTGACATGAATACATTATCTCATATTTCCGTCGCTTTTACACGAAGAGTGTTGTCAGGTACCGTTTCTTATATTTTGTACTATCAAAGAAAATATACTTCAATATGAAGCATTTATACTTTCGGTTTAAAACAGCGACATATTAAGAAAGTTTTTCGCACACACACGGTCAGTTTCACCAGTGAGATAGTTTGTTAGTACAAGAGCTACAATAATTTTTACATTCAAAGTGCTGATGGGACTTTAAGTGGACGAGTGTCTGCTTTTCTGACTTTTTATGCTGCCTTTACTTCATTTATTATTTACCCTTTTCATCTGGATTAGTACGTTGTGAAACTGCATTCTTTCTTGGTCTGAAAGCATTCTGTACTCTCGGCGAATTCCAGGACCTCTCGTAAATTCACCACCGGGACCAACGGGGCCACCGGGACTGTTGTTACCCTTTTTATTAGCATTACGTTTGCTTCGACCACGACGAACCATCTATAAAAATACATAAAATACAAAATTTATTTTCTAATGAAATGGATGTTATTATTGTGTTAACTCTAAATTCTTTGAGTCTTGTATGCTATTTTGATAGAAAGTTACAAGTATTTTATAAAGATTGTAACTTATATACAGGTGAGTATTTGTAAACAGCATACTTTATTTTTACTAATTAATTGTTCTAAAGCTCCATTTTACAAAAGTAAATTATATACATCTTTTACCACAGACAAAAATATCAATAATATATATATAGAATAGAATACCGATGTAACCAGTGAATTCAGAAATCCTTTATCACTGTCAGTTATGTTTATTTTGCTCCAATATATGTTTAGACCCTTCCACAGAGATTGCTGTAGACAATTTACATATATTTCCTGGTTTGTCTCGTAGACTATTCCTGAATCTCCCGTGTTGTTGCCAAGTAACTGAGCGCATTCAACCAGTTCAGGAGTCGACATGCTTGCGTCTATCATTTGACAGTTTGCTACCGGAAGCAACACACAACATGCAACCAGCAACAAAACCGGCAGCTTTGACTGGAAGTAAAATTAAACGGACCGAAAGTCATAACATGTATTTAAAAATCTTGACTTTCCAAGCTTTTTTTTTCGAAAATGTGCTCGGACCTAATTTTATGATGCACCTGATTCATTCAAATGTTCACACGAAACTGGCCATCTCTTAAAGAGTAGACACCACCATTATTGATGATCAATATTTGAAATTCCACAACGTTAGAAAATTCAAACATTAAATTTATTCCATTGTAAAGAATACTTAGTCGATACGAAAAAAACAAAAACAACACAAGTCTGTATTTACTGTTGCATTTACTGAAGACATCGGTATTAAAACACAGTGTGTAAATTAGAGTTTTGAGCAATGCTTTTTAATTTCTAAATCATGTCAAAGCGCTTAAAACAGTCGAAGTTTAAGAAGAACTACTCTGGCGGTTCAGATTGTCAGGGATTGGTCTATTAGTGTATTTCAGAATTCGCAAACTGTGTTTGTTCTTACGTCATTTAATAGGGAGCCAATATCCCCGGATTTTTTCAGCCAGAAAAACCTACCTGACCCTGTCACCTTTGCAATTTAATCTTGTCAACCGAATTGCAGTCATGTTTACAGGCGCACATTATTAGTATTTACATAAATATCGTTCCTGGAAAAGTTGTCCATGGCCAAAATTGGAGAGCGGTTGTAAACAGAGTATTGCCCCCTGCTTATAAGGCCTGTGGGAAAATCGATTGTTTTTCCCTTTACACCAAAAAGTCGCGCTTATTAGCTACAATTCATTGAGCGCTATCGATTATTGGGTTTTTGTCTTATCAGCTGTCTTTATCCATGCGTGAACTGGGTCAATATTTTTCATTACATCCGAGGATTGTTTTCTTTATGTTATAAAGTTTTATTCAAAATGTTGAGAGATAAGTATTAATGTTAAGAAGAAAATTAAATAATAGGGAATCAAGAAATGATAGAATTTTTATCAATTTTATCGACTGATTTTTCGGGACCGAATGAAATTGCATTTATAAAATTCATTCTATGTACAAATGTACATGCGATCGTAATGATTTAGCTATGCTTACTATAAAACTGTGTGTACGAAATTAATGAAAAAACCTTATAACAAATACAAAATGTACACAGCAAATATTGATTTTGAAATAAAAAGTCAAGATTTTTACTTAATGACTTTGTTTACACTTCTGTACGAATTGTTTCTAATTACTTTGTAATTACAACTGCAAACTGCCTTTTTGATTTGTTTCCAAATCACGGTTAAAATATACTTAAGGACAAAAGTTTTGTCTTGTTCAAATTTGTTTTATTAAAATGTAATTGTACGTTACTTTTAATTTTTTCTTTGCCAATTCATATTTTGAGACTAATTGCTACATCACAAGGTGTTAAGAATTGTATACAAAAACATTCAATCAACCGTGACGGCATAAACCATGAATTTCAGATTTATCTAAATTTTATGTACATGAAGCTTATAATGACTTAATAAATATTGTCAGTTAAGTATAAACATGTAAATATCTCAAATGAAAAACTCATGTGAAGCTAAAAGAAACACCCTTTTCTATTGAAGTCAATGTAATTTGCTGCAAAAGTAGTTACTTTTTTTATATCAATAAAAATATATGAAATAAAGTGGAAAGAATGCAGATTACTTCAATAACTTAATAAATATTGTCAGATTATGATTTTATTACTTTTTGATGAGTTAAAGATTTTACTCCAGTATATGTCAATGTGCATAAACTGAATGCAGGAGGTTAAATATGCACTTCTGTCTTTAGATCGAGAGTTAAATCATTTATCAACGAAGCGATCACGTGATCAAGACGGTAGTTTTTGGATGAATTCAACGAAAAAGGCAACTCATGAAGACGTTATATATATCTACTAACAAATTCCAAAATATTTGAAGAAATGTGTCCGGATCCTATTTATAAGTTACGAGTAGTGTTATGCATTTGTTTGTAAAATTATTTTACAAGGACTGAATAACGAAACGGTGGATCACATGAGTGTGTAATGAAGGTAAATACCAATCGCAATCGATTACGACCGATACATGTGTGATTTGAAATTGTAGACATCTGAATCTCACAATACTTTTATGTAATAGATCATACCAGCAGTGGATATACATTTTACTTCCAAATATCAAGTAGACGGATTCTAAATCGAAACCGTTTTGAAAACAAAAAACCTTCATCTGTTCCTGTATAACTTCAGTAGACAATATGTCTTCAAAAGAACAAATAATCAAAATTGTTCATTTCATTCACCGCGCTTTCATTTGTCCTAAAAGTCAAACCCCAGTTTATTTCAGCTAACGCCGAAAGATATATGCAAGTAATTGGAATAAATTAAAACCAATATATTTCACAAATCTATATATTTCATAGTCTCCAAGTTTTCAAGCATTCTTTCAAATAATTTCGAAGTTTTCTTACCTTTAGCTGCATGATGATTTTCGTCGTGAAGCAGAGAAACTGGCGGAGGACTGAGTTCGTGCAATTTATATATCCCTCGAAAGCCGCCCCCTTTAGGTAATTTAAGGTTGTAGTGTATCCATCAAAAAAGAAATGCTCGCAAATGACATTTTTGAGTGGATAATGATTTATTATAAAATGGCACAGAAACGAGATATTTATTTGATATATCGTTATTGTTGAAAATTGCCATGTATTTTGTTATTTTACGTACATCTAGTTCACTTTTATCATTTGAAGTATGATTAGTTTGCTGATTGTAAGGTATGCTCGGGATATTAACATTTAAATATTCACGTAGGCAAATATTTAATTCTTTATTGTATTTATGAGTATAAGGGTTATACTTAAGTTTATCAAAGATGTAACTGAAGTGTAGGAAAATTAAGTTTAGTTAACACAACAAGATGTGTGTTCAAAGATTTGTTCGAACTTTTTGAAAAACTGTGCGGGTTACTGTCATTTCATTACATTTAACGGTATACACTTACTTAAATGGTTATACATTGAAATTTGTAATAACAGTTGGCTAAATCACCTACTCGTTCAACGTTCCTCATTTATAAAAAGGTAACGATGTTAAATGAACTGTGTCTTTATCAAAGGAAACAAAAAAAAATGTTATACAACATGTAACCTAACTGCCCTGCGTTGACACTAGTTTTCTGTAGTCATGTTTTTTTCTTCAAATTTCCTTGAAACCATTCTTGCAATATTTTGAAAAATTCAACGAATTATGAACAGAAACCTATATGAAATGGTGTGTGGTCGCCATGCTAGATTTACCTTGCAGAAATGTAAGATTATGGTTTTCAAAATCGGCAACAGGATACTTTCCAGTCACGGATTTTGGAACGTTTAGATGGTAGCATATTGAATCTGAAGTAGCTAGACTTTTTCACTTTACAGATCGACGATATCGCCGTTGGTACAGCGTTACAATGCTACTGGCTCTGTCTCAGACCGTCAGCGACCAAGGGCAAGGTCTGCAACGATGCAACGTCAGGATGTTTACATCCGTAAAAGTCACCTACGTAATCGGACATTGACGGCAGCATCGACGGCAAATTTTGTCATCAGCACAAGAGGACGGCCAATTCATCGAAAGTTTCGAAACGTTTGCGAGAGTACGGGATACGGTATCGTTCCAACCTAAAGGAATGGGGCCATACCCGCTATTGACAATTTTTGGAGATCTGAGATTAAGCACCCGCTCGTAGTTAGAAATGGATTTCTGTCATATAACTCATAAATTTGGTATTATATTCTGTGGTTATACTGATAATGGTACACACTGTCCTATAATGCACGAGAAGTTCGCTTGACTATTTTTGCAAACAAGTAGTTACATTTCTTACTTCTTTGGGAGACAAATGGGTTTAAGCGGCACATGTCTGTAAATCAATTTGGATGTCCGTCGGTCCGATCAGCCCATCTTCAGCATGTCCGCGCTTCATCTCTTAAACCCTTGTGAACTCTTTTGTCTTTAAGTAAAAGC
The DNA here is from genome assembly GCA_022818135.1 of Saxidomus purpurata. Taxonomy (NCBI): domain Eukaryota; kingdom Metazoa; phylum Mollusca; class Bivalvia; order Venerida; family Veneridae; genus Saxidomus; species Saxidomus purpurata. The sequence goes on from JAFMSR010000012.1 coordinate 884,456, forward strand.
TAGTCGGAAAGGAAACGTTAAAGAAGTAATCATTCCAATCGTTTTTCCAGGGTATTTCTACTGAAAGTCTGTTCAGAATCCAATGAACGTTAAGAGTGACCTTCAAAGCGATCTACGACCTTTATGCAAACCCGATGTCGATCTATGATCAAGATCTGCATTTCCGAATACAAATCTCATGTCGGTCTACAATCTTGATCTGAATTTTCGTATGCAGATTAAATGTCGATCTACGATGCCGCACTACGATCTAGATCTGCATTTTCAAATACAGTTCTGATATCGATATACGATAATGTAGATCTGATGTCGATCTACGATCTATATCTGAAAGTTGAAAACTGTGTTCAGTCTTATGACAAATGTTATCAATGTTATTTTTAAATGGTTTCACCAATCCATATCCATTAGTATGTATCTGAAACAAAAACAGTTAGAGAATAGTATGAAATGCCAGTTGGGACATGCAATTTGGTAATTGCTATTTGCCAATTGCTTATTGCTATTTGTCAATTACTTATTTGCCAATTGCTTATTGCTAATCGCTATTTCTTGTTTCTGTTTGCCAGTTGCTTATTTGCGATTTGCCAATTGCTTTTTGTTATTTGCCAATTGCTATTTGCCAATTGAGAATAGTATGGAATGCCGGTTGGGACATGCAATTTGCTAATTGCTATTTGCCAATTGCTTATTGCTATTTGTCAATTGCTTATTTGCCAATTGCTTATTGCTAATTGCTATTTCTTGTTTCTGTTTGCTAGTTGCTTATTTGCGATTTGCCAATTGCTAATTGCTTTTGTCAATTGCTCATTTGCTACTTGCCAATTACTAATTGCTATTTGCATATTGCTTATTATATTTTTCTATTTTATTGTTAAGTTTAGTGTTTAAAAGTCGGCATGATTTCAGTAACATTATTGCAATCTCGAAATGTATTCTCTGAGCTGCTATTTTTTCTTCACTCAATCATTTTCTGTTCCGGCAGCCTTTGAAGAATGATGAAAAATTTCACTTGCGCTTGAAAACCCGAGAGACATGAATCAGGTCCGACCCCCTGATATTACTTTTACATACTTAATAACTTATTTAAAAGAAAAGAAGAATAGAAACAATGCATTTCAAGGCGCTATGTTCTTTCTTGAAATAGGGCAGCAATCAAAACCTTCAAACAATAGACAGGCGCGTATAAGACCGTAGAATGGGTCGAAACGGCGATTAAATAATGATGTTTAGCAAATAGAATATAAGCAATTAGCAAATGATCAACTGGCAAATAGCAATTAGCAATTGGCAATAGCAGTTGGCAAAAAGCAATAAGCGATTGGAAAATAGCAATTAGCAATTGACAAATAACAATAAGAAATTGGGAAATACCAAATAACAAAATTGACAAATAGCTATTAGCTGTTGGCAAATAGTAATAAGCAATTGGCAAATAGCAATAAGATTGGCAAATAGCTATTAGCAACCAGCAATTGACAAATAGCAATAAGCAATTGGCAAACAGCAAATAAGCAATTGGTAACAATTGGCAAATGGCAATAAGTAATAGCAATTAGCAATAAGCAATTGGCAAAAAGCAATGGACAAACAAGCAATGGCAAATAGCAATAAGCAGTTGGCAAATAGCAATAAACAATTGGCAAATAGCAATTAGCAATTGGCATGTCCCAACCGGCATTCCATAAAATAGAGTTACAATTATGTAATAGATCACGTCTTTTTTTTGTTAATGACTCTTTAGTACAAATTGTTCCTTCTCTAGCACATATACATGGGCCTATATACGTAATACTGAAGTTTTAAGCAAATTAAGGCATTGGTAAACTGTATTTAATTGGTAACGTCAACAAGGTTTTAAATACTCCACGCACCTGTTACTGCGTCACGCTAGGCTACAGTCCAATACCTGCTTTGATATGGTCACATAATAAATTCGCGCCAATACTTCCAGCAACAATATTAGCATATTTCTACGCTGTGTAAACGGTATGTAAGTTAACAGTAAGTTATGCACGTTCATTTCAGCGTTCTGTTAAACCTGTAATGCAAACTCAAACGCATTGTCGGACGACTTCTGCAAGTTTAATGTGCAATGTCTTACTCAGTGAAGATATTGTTATATAAAGTGATGTAACCAGTAACGTAAAGATATAATGTAGCTATACGGAAAAAAACTGCTATTGGTTGATAGTTGTTTTCGTCCAATCAGCAGAGCGTATTTTCAATATGACAACGTGTAACTATAACGGAAACACACCGTAAAACAGTTTCCGGGATGTATTGTTCAGTCAAATGTGTCTGTACGAATCTGAGTGTCCCTGGGTGGGAACAATTACAAAAAATGTGCCTGCTAAGCTGCATAATATTAGAAACAAGACATTAGAAACAAGAAATATCTTATAAAAAAAATAAACGGCGTTGAGCCGAATAAGGTACCCGAGAGCTGGCAGTGCTTTCCTCCTTCTATAGCAGGAGCCGTTTACAAGGCGTCTTCCACTCAGAAAGACATGATAGTTTTTTTATGCATCCAAAGTTAAAAATATGCTAGCATATATTTGAAGGGTTGATAATTGAATAAAGAAAGAAAAAGGCAGGTGCTGCGTTAGAAATTTTGTTTACTATAGATAGATAGAACTGAACGTGTGTCTTAATGCGCACGTGACGAAACGAAAGCGTACAATACAGGGAACATATAGGTCATATTCAAACATATAGAGTGCAACAAATTTTTTCTTCTCCTTCATAATTTACCATCTCCTCAATAATTGGATAGATGGTGAAGTTTGAAAATAGAATGACTATTGATATATGCGTAGCAGTATATTCAAAGCATATAGGGGAATGACTATATCAAGCTTTAATGGATTTATAGTAAATACATTGTATATCGTATGTATAAGACTTTACACATGTATTTTTGTGTTTCTAATATATATTAACAATAAAACTGAATAGTTTACTTCAATAAAATATAATCACTCGTGTTCAGTATTTTCGCGGATATGGCTCATGTTCGGTATTTAATCATACCGTAATCAACGCTTACATCCAGGCTTTCCCATCCAGTCTATCACATACAGTAGCTGCTGACCCATTCATAGTATCCAGTTCGGCGTTCATCAGGGTATATGCTTGGCTCCAAGTCTCTTTTTGTATTATATCAATGATATACCAGATGGCAGTGAAGTTGCAGTGCGTCTGTTTTGCTGATGATACCATGACCTACCTTTCTATCGAACCTTGTTTAAAATAAGCCGAATCGGATACGGTTCTGGCAGATGAATGTACTGCACTCTTCATATCCAAAATGCAAAAAACAAAACAAAAAAACCTGCACATCTACATACTTCATGGTCATACCCTGAAACATACAGAATCTGCCAAAAACGTACCATAAATAAAGGATTAGACTGAGACTAAACATTACCGACAAGGCACACCAATTATCGGCGTCATCAGAAGAAGTATCAACATCGCATCAACTAAAAGAAAAATAGCAAACCAATCACTAAACGTCTTCCCCAGAGCACCGTGTCAATCGGCTCAGCTGAGGCATTCAAGGCTCAACAAACCAACTCTCAACGTCTGTTTTATTTTTAATACTTCACTGTATATAGTCCCAGTTTCAGTCATTTTCTCTCTTGCGTAACCTGGCAGTATATCCAGCTGGATGAATGTGGCCAGTAACAGAAGTAGATGAAAATAATACCAAGGAAGATTATTGTAAGAGTGGGTTTCCCAAGGAAGATTATTGTTAGAGTGGGTTTTCCAAGGAAGATTATTGTAAGAGTGGGTTTCCCAAGGAAGATTATTGTAAGAGTGGGTTTCCCAAGGACGATTTTGTGAGAGTGGGTCCCAAGGAAGATTATTGTAAGAGTGGGTTTCCAAAGGACGATTATTGTAAAAGTGGGTTTCCCAAGGATGATTATTGTAAGAGTGGGTTTCCCAAGGAAGATTATCAAGGCAAGGATTCATGTTAAGTCGACGGAGGTTTAAACGTTAGATTAAAACAAGACTTATCACTAAATGTGATTAATACCCCCGAAAGACTGCTTTATAAACTGAGGAAGTTCGTAGTAACAGAATACCTTGCAAAAAAACAACTGAAATAGAGATATTGTTCAATGAATTAACTCTGTAATTAGTTAAGATAGAGTTATGGTTCTTGTACACTGCACTTCTTCTCATTGTGCTAGACCATTGTATGAAGTAATATTGAATTCCAACCAGTTGTTTTCAAGTAATGCTCTGGACAAAAAAAACAAAGGGCAATAACTCTGTAATTAGTCAAGATGGAATTATGGTTCTTGTGCACTGCACTTCCTTTGATTCTGCTTGACCATTGTATGAAGTTGTATTGAATTCCAACCAGTAGTTTTCGAATTATGCTCCGGACAAGGAAAAGTAACAAAGGGTAATAACTCTGTAATGAGTCAAGATAGAGTTATGGTTCTTGAGCAGTGCACTTTTTCTTAATGTACCCGACCATTGTATGAAGTTGTATTGAATTCCAACCCGTAGTTTTCAAGTTTGGCACGGGCAAGGAAAAGTCAGGGTGTATGCTACTTGCCCCCCCCCCCCCCCCCCCCTTTTTTTTTTTTTTTTTTTTTTTTTTTGGTTTTCAAAAAGGGGTTTTTAAGTTTTGCCCTGGACACGGAAAAGTAACAAAGGGCAATAGCTCTGTAATTAGTCAAGATAGAGTTATGATTCTTGTGCACTGCACTTTCTCCCAATGTACTTGATCATTGTATGAATTTGTATTGAATTCCAAACAGGAGTTTTCAAGTTATGCCCCGGACAAGGAAAAGTAACAAAGGGCAATAATTCTGTAATTAGTCAAGATAGAGTTATGGTTCCTGTGCACTGCACTTCCTCTCAATGTACTTGACCATTGTATGAAGTTGTTTTGAATTCCAACCAGGAGTTTTCAAGTTATGCTACGGACAAGGAAAAGTAACAAAGGCTATAATTCTGTAATTAGTCAAGATAGAGTTATGGTTCCTGTGCACTGCACTTCCTCTCAATGTACTTGACCATTGTATGAAGTTGTTTTGAATTCCAACCAGGAGTTTTCAAGTTATGCTCCGGGCAATGAAAATGCAACGGACCGACCGCCCGACCGACCGACCAACCACCGGGTGACTCCTATATACCCTTCTAAACTTCGTTTCGGGGGTATAATTATCTGCCGCATGATTTGTACCACTCGATCATTTTGAAATTCATGTAACGGAGTGTCTCAATAAATGCAAAACATGATAGCGTTCGTGCGCCGACAGCTAAAAATTAGCAGGGTTGATAATTGAATAAAGAAGGAAAACGTTTTACTTACTATTCTTACCTTAGGTGAGCATTACCAGAATTGAACAATTAATTCACCTCGTGAACATTTTCTATTGATGCTTTGTACAATAATGATGCACCCTATATATCATGCAAACTCTGAATGGAAAGACATTAATATAATACTTGTATAAACTACCAAAAACATGAAAATATTTTGCAAGACTAAGAAATCCTTAAAGATAAGTAATGCAAACATGTTGAAGTCATATACTTACCTTTTCCACATATGATGAAATCAGAATTTGAGTATTGATTCCAGGAATTCCACAATGAATGTCAACATCACATGCCGTGGTATTTTAATATATTTATGTATTGTTTTTTTTTTTTTTTTTTTTTTTTTTTTAAATGTCCTATATAGAATAATTCAATTACATTTGATTTATTTACGACTGAAATTTCTTATTTTTAGCTCATTAGCTCACAAGATTTTCTAGTAGGGCGTAAAGGGGGAAATGTCGACATTTCCCCGCCGGAGGAGCGTGTCATCGGGTGAATTCATAACTCATGTAAATATTTGTTTGTTATAGGGTTATGTCTATCAAATATATAATCAATCGTACAAAACATTTTATCTTTGAGATTCTTAGATATTAATTTATTAGTGCAATATCCATAGTCCTGTAGTTTAGTTAGTGTTATCAAATACCGTAGTCAGTGTATCTAGACTAGATCAGTCATCTCAATATTTCCGATTAACACTTCTATAAACACTGCTTTTCCCCCGTCATATTAAAAAGAATTTAAACAATAGCCATTTTGTGCTGAAAACGTATATTACCATCTGCTGTACTAATACATTTATATAACTACAGCTAAACTTGTGTATTTTGTTTCTTAAAATAGTTTTTGATGAACTGTATTGTCGGTCTATGCATGCTGTTGTATTCTTTCGATGATTGTTTGTACTTGCAAAATATGTTTGAGCTAGGCTAGGCGCTTTGTTCTTGGTTAAACTAAAACATTATAATATTGTAACATTATACTGTAAAGTGTATAATGTACAATTTAGTTACATGACTAGATTCTTGCACATCGATGCATCAAGAATTGTCATATGTATGCAACTTGTACACACCTTAGTATCTAACAAACCAAGCATAACATAGTGTATGACACGCGTTAACAGAACACATCGATAGAAAGAAGTTTTGACCAATACAAGGAACGATACGAGCGACAAATAATTAGACATTTTTTACATGAATGCAATTAAAAACGTCCATTTACCAAGTTACGAGAACTCTAGAACTAACTTCTGGCTTACAATCTTAGTAAGAGTTTACTCTTCGAGAAAAAGACTTTGTAGAATTGTGTTCTATTTACTCTATAAAGCAATGTTGACTTGACAAAAACATTTTCTTTCATATTTTAGTCGCTTCTCCGAGTTATCAGAAAGCGTTTTCTTTTTTTTTTTTTGCAATACCATTGAAAAGATCCTGCGTTTTATTTATAGCATGTACTAATGGTAGGAATGTTTTTAATTAGGATTAATAACGGTTAATTTCGCCGGTGAAACATCTCCCTTGGTTATGTTAGAGGTACAAGTAACTTTACAACAAAATCCTAATGGGACTTTAATGAAAATACACAAAAAACAGGTTTAAATAACAGCCTAGTGTCCAATTTTAAATAGTTTTACGGAGAACTACCCGAAACACATTTCCACAGTATTGGTACAGATTTCTTACTTCAGATGCAAAGGACAAAGGGATTTTCTATTACAGATCTTAAGTTGGCAGTAGAATAGTCCCTGATTATATACAATTCCAAACGCCCAACCCTAGCGCTAAACCTTAGCCCAAATCATAAACCTAACCCAGTAAGAGTCCGAGTGCAGACAAGGTAAGGCGAACAATTACATTGAAGCGGAGATGCGGAAAGACAAATGAACAAAACACGCTCTGCTCAGTATACTTTTACTTGTAAGGTTTATTAAGCTACAGTGTGAACTGATACAATTAATAAGCAAAAACTAGCAATATATATTAAAGGTGTCATTTTGATCTCCGTGTGATCTGTAACACACACAAACACGCACGCACGCACGCACGCACACACACACGCACACACACACGTTGTAGTATGATGGAACTGATATGTCATTAAAAGTATTCATAAATTTTGTTATGCAATTTGCAAACACATTCAAAAGAAACTTTTTGGTTTTTGAACAAAACATTAATTTTCTGGTATTGTGTTTATTTTTAGTAAATGCTCTGAACTAAATACATTCAGTACCTTCACTCGACTTAAGAAAATTGGCAAGCATTGTAGGTCGAAATTATACGCAATTATTAAAATACTGTCCGATTTGAAAATGTCTTATTTCGAATGGTCACATCAGTATTGAAGCAGTTGAAGACAACTCTCAGATTTTCATTCTGCACACTTGCATAAAAAACAACCCCTTGCTTATCCCTTTTTTGCATGTGCCTCTCTATATCCTCCCCTTCCGTCCATAGTTCCAAATGGCATTCCTAAACGTGCATCCTGTGTCCGAGGCTCTGCGGCAGGGGCAATAACTAGTTGACCCATGTTTATCTTAGACTCTTTTGCACGAGCTGCTGCTTCTACTGGCGATAATCTACCACCATACGCCCCAAAAGGCACTCCTTTTCCAACTACATGGTGGGGTTTCCTTCGCGCCACTGATACACATCGCTTTCGATATATATCACAGCGCAGATATGGACTTCCGCAGAAGGGTCGCCATGTGGAGCACGTTGGTGAGAGTTCGTATCTGTATCGAACATTCGTCCAGTAATTGCTGTAGCCATCAATACCACGTGTCGGAAGATGTGGTCTGCTAGATGGAGGGTGATCGGTATCTGGATTCACACCGCAAAATTTAGCTTGTCGCTGTCTAAACATTTCCCAGATATAATCAATGAACGTGTGGTGGAGATAGAACGCTGGATCATATGATGTACTATATGTGGACATATGCCCACCTACCCAGACATGTGGACCACCATGATACAGTTCTAGGTTATACTTGGACTTTGCAGTAGGATAGGAAATATCTCTCACATAACATCTGGATAACACTGCTAGGATTGATTCATCGGAGAATAGTGTACTGCCGCGATTTATATTTCTTCTTAACTTGCCCCCGGGCATTGCTGTCCACTTAGCAAAAGGTCCAGTTACAACAAGCCCGTGACCATTTCCAAGAAATGCTGATGTCCAGATTATTGAATTTGCAGGGTTTTTCATATAATAATCTAGTCTTGAGTCCCAGTAAGGTAACGAAATCCCAGGTACATATGTACGCAGCGCCTCTTCAAATCTGAAATAAAAATTAAAGATAACAATTTACGTGTACACTTGTTGTGATTTTAGAAATATTAATTTCCATGTCCTACATAATTCATCAATTTTTCAATTACATTTAAACATTCTTACTCTAATAGCAGATAGAACAAATGCAAGACTGGGTATGTGTTTTTATTCTTGTGTGCATGCCTATCGTTGCTGTGTCTTGCATGTTCATGTTATCTGTCATAGCTTGTACACGTTCGACCAGTGCACGTTCTGGCGCTGAAGTACCATACCTATTTTCTCTAGGATAAAAGACGGTATTGTTATGCTATTTTTCAATGTTTTGTGATGTTGATAGGTTCTTTGTGAATTTGATTCGATATGTAGTATATGTAAAGAACTCTTTGGCGTCATTTAAATTTGTTCCTTATATCCGGAGTATTATATCCAGCATTTTCATATCAAATAAAGAAGTGTGTGTGTGTGGGGGGGGGGATTACTGTTTACTGTATTTGTATTAGACTTACACGGACGTGGACTTCGGACTGCTGACTAGTGAATATTCTCAGGGGAATTCTCAAGCGTGTGTGTCATCTTGTAATTAAAACAGTATTGCAGTTAAATGGTCGTACCCTATAACTGATGTCAAACTAAATAACCTCCAAAACATAAATAGTATAATCGTTGGAAGGATTATAACTTAAGGTAGTACACCCCTAATAGAAACCTCCATTTGAAACTCTTCAATTTTAATGAGCTAGCCTAGGTTGTTAAGCATTGGACTGAACACTGTGAATTTTTGGCATGCTGTTCCCAAAATGTTATAGATAATTTTTAATATACAAAAAGTCATGCCCCATTTCTAGAAAATGTTGATTTTTCCTAAAAACTTTGATGTTCAAAATTGAACATGGCCAAAAAAGTACAAAAAAATGTACATGAAAATTGTAATACTATCTGATTATTTCATAAAAGTTTTATAAAACTTGTTGATTATATAGTAAATGGTGTGTAAATACTAAAAGAAAACATAGTTCTTGTTACTCTGATACCAAATCTGTACCAAAGTTTTGAATAATAAATGAAATGCATGTATTTTCTTATCTCTTGTGTGATGTCATTTTATAGATAATTCCAAAATGGGGGTAGGGTTATTCAAATTCCTATAAAAAAAAATTTCACGGTAAAATTCTTTTAAAATTTGTTTTTAAATCCAGGAAATGATACAGATTAAGAAAATATTAAGCCTATAATGATTTGAATAGGTGCCCATTAGGGGTCTACTACCTTAACCTAAAAGTTTCAGCTATGCATTCCCAGTCATTATCGATAAAATCAGCGGTTTAAAATAAACTGCAGTACCGTAAACCATTCAATAATCTATGTAGAGTTGTTGTTGTACAATTAATGGGTGGATGCGATTTATTACAGAAAGCCTTTATATTGATTAATTGTGGTAAAATGAGGCATTTTTCGCCATTGGTTCTTCTTTGAAATTGTATTCATTTATCGTTTTACGTTCATTGAACACATAATCTATGTTTCGAGAATATAATCTGCTAGATGTAGGGAGTGCAACTTTAAAGTGTATTTAAATGAACATTGACAAAAATATATAAATCAATCACTTTTTACTTCGACAATTCAATTTCATTTCTTTTACAAACAAGCCCAGAACATATGCATCGGTCTTGGGTGCCGCCAAACAGCACGTATAGAACTTTATGACTTAATTTTTTAAGCTCTGAAATTGCAAGTGAAACACTCAACTCTATATAAGTGTACATATATGTTAAATTTGCTACAAAGTCTTATTGCTATATTCATAAACCTTTCTCGACCCGAATTTTACCATGTAAGGCTCCGTTACTTGCCGTTAATTGGTCAACTAATTATTAAAGTTACTTAGACTTGGTAGATTCATGACTTTAAGTATTCACTGTCCAATCAGATATGCCTAACGGCCCATTCCTTGGTCGAGGTTTAGTCGTGGAACGTTTCTGAATATAGCCATAAAGTCTCTTCCTCGCTTCCGGATATTTGTGCAACTGTAAAGCTAGTCATCACTGGATTGCTATTAGCTTATATCTTATCCCTTAGGAGATAGGTGGAGCGGTTCCTCTGGACCAATAGTTTTTTCTGAATTTGGATTTCAATATGCATAGATGACCAGAATTCTTCGGATGCCAATGCTTAAGGTTATGATACAATGAAATTAATAATCCAACATTTCCCCTTTAACTCGCTGTTTGTAATTTGAATCGCAATATATGATGTATCGACAGTTTCGTGTATCAAATTTTGTTTAAAGGAGTACATGAAGTATTGCTACCATGAGTCAAGGTAATTGGCCTACTTAAGTATATAATTGTAAACTCGGTATTTTATTTAACAAAGACCTTTACATGTACTTCTTTAAACACATAAACTATCCATGTTTGCTTTGGATAATTTAATTGGTCGAACACAATATTTTACCTAGTAGAAATCAAAGAATTTTATCTCTGGCAATGTTGAGAGAAGAAGTAGAGAATATCAAGCAAGCAGAGAAGCGTTTAGTGCAGCGTTCGGAACAGACTAATCCGCCACAGGCAAAAAACCGAAGGGATGCCAAAGTCAATGTTATATCTGATCGTGAGTCCGAAAGTGATCAGATTGGTGAAGAACAAGAGAGGCAATAAATGCACCAGGTCCTGTGCGAACCCAAACGTCTGAAATACCACCTTTGTCTCATAAGTCTTGCCCCTCTAAGCATTGTTTAAAAACAAAATCTTAACAGGTTTATTTAAAAAAAACAGGTGCAATATCAGATTATGTGTGTTTACGAAACAGAAAATATGAATACATACACTGAACCCTGCTGTATAACATTTAAATCTCGGGGTTTCTATTTCTTTGTGTCATACTCTTTACGGCAACTTAGAAGTTATTGGAGTTTTAATTTTTGTACATTTTTAAGGTGCAGAGCCAATCTAGAGCCAGACGACGAGCAGCAAAGAGGCCTTTAGCTACACTCAGTTTGCCTATAAAAGATTGTTCAGGAAAAAGTATCTATGCTACTGAGAGAACCGGGCAAAAGTAGTAGGCTAAGCTCAGATGATGAGTAATATGAACTGATACAGTTTAATAAAATTCTGTCAGTGGAATTTGTTGTTTCCTGCATACCACACAAACAATAAATTAATGTGCCGCAACTGCAGATGTATTTAAGAATATTTCACTTTTGAGAAAAAAAAAAAAAATATCAAACAGGGAATGCCACGTACCAAAAACGCAGCCTCCCCAAAACGAGCCCCACAGCACCCAGAAGTGCACACCACCAACACACACACACACACACACATACACACACAACACACACACACACAATCATGTACACACACACACATATACTTACTTTATTCACTAGTCAGCAGTCCGCCGTCCGAGTAAGTTACAAAACTCTATTTAATATCAGATGAAGTAGACTAATGGTAGACAAACAAATCTGTTTTTACTTTAAGGTTTAAAATCTTTTGAGATAAACTTAACTTTTCAGTGATTTCAGTGTCACCGTTTATAAAAATTGATTTTAGAAACTCGCATTTGATACAGTTTAGGACATTTAATAAAAGTTTTTCAAGCAATTTTGCTTTAAAAGCAGCAATTTTAATATTTTTGGTTGTTTTTGTTTATAGCGTTAGAGATTTACGTACAGAGCGATAAAGACTCGGTGATAAGCCAAAAAGTTTGGTCCAAGCTCAGCGGTCTGCGCGTGCATCCTGGCAAATATATCGTACTTTCCTGACTGAAACAAAAACATATACCGTACAACAGGGGTAGTGTATAAATATATCAGCAAATATAAAAGAGAAATTTACTAGCTTGGTAACCTGCAATTTGGCAACAAAAAGGGTAACACATGGGAACATATTGAAAATACTGTTACCAGCCGGTAAAATAAACAGTTAAAGTCCGTTAACTACATATTTGCATGGTACTGGAAAATAAATTAGAATTATTGTGAAAAATGATGATAAAAGTGTTGGTAATTTGTGGCCTACTGGTGGGTTGCATCGGCTATATCTCGGAGCTTTTAAAGTCCCATTAGCACTTTCGAAATGCGTAAATATATAATGAATTTAGCGAGCAAATAATGATAGAATTGTGTTCTATTTAGTACAAATCAATGTTGACGAATACATTTTCTCATATTTCCGTCGCTTTTACGCGAAAAGTGTTATCAGGCAACGTTTCTCATACTTTGTAATATCAATGAAAAAATACTTCAATGTGAAGCATTTATACTTTTGGTTTAAAAGCTACACGTTAAGAATGTTTTTCGCACACACACGGTCAGTTTCACCAGTGAGATAGTTTGTTGGTACAAGAGCTACAAGAAGTTTTCCATTCAAAGTGCTGATGGGACTTTAAATGGACGGGTTTCTGCTTTTCTGACTTTTTGCTGCCTTAACTTTATTCTTTAATAAAAAGAGTATAGATTAAGGCATGTTTACCCTTTTCATCTGGATTAGTACGTTGTGAAACTGCATTCTTTCTTGGTCTGAAAGCATTCTGTACTCTCGGCGAATTCCAGGACCATCGGGGCCACCGGGTCCGTTGTTACCCTTTTTATTAGCATTACGCTTGCTTCGACCACGACGAACCATCTATAAAAATACATAAAATACAAAATTCATTTCTCATGAAATGGATGTCAATTGTAGTAACTTTAAATTCTTTGAGTCTTGTATGCTATTTCGATAGAAAGTTACAAGTATTTTATAAAGATTGTAACTTATATGCAGGTGAGTTTGTTTTATCAATTACTTGTAAACAGCATACTTTATGTTTACTAATTAATTGTTTTAAAGCTCAATTTTACAAAATAAGTTATATACATCTTTTACCACAGACAAACATATCAATAAAAAATATATATAATAGAATACCGATGTAACCAGTGAATTCAGAAATCCTTTATCATTGTCAGTTATGTTCATTTTGCTCCAATATATGTTTAGACCCTTCCACAGAGATTGCTGTAGACAATTTACATATATTTCCTGGTTTGTCTCGTAGACTATTCCTGAATCTCCCGTAGTGTTGCCAAGTAACTGAGCGCATTCAATAAGTTCAGGAGTCGACATGCTTGCGTCCATCATCTGACAGTTTGCTACCGGAAGCAACACACATGTTGCAACCAGCAACAAAACCTGCAGCACTGACTGGAAGAAAAATTAAAATGAACCGAAAGTCATAACATGTATTTAAAAATCTTGACTAACCAAGCTTTTCATTTCTTTTCCGAAAATGTGTTGGGACCTGATGTTTCAAATGTTCACATGAAACCACCTCTTGAAGATAAGACGTCGCCATTAAGGGTGAACAATTTTTGAAATTCTACAACATTAGAGAATTCAAACATTAAATTTATTCCATTGTAAAGAATACTAATACTACTCGATACGAAAAAAACAACAACATAAGTCTGCATTTATTGTTGCATTTATTGTTGCATTTATTGTTGACATCGGTATTAAAACACAGTTTGTAAAAAAAAAAAAATTTGAGCAATGCTTTTTTTATTTCTAAAACATGCCAAAGCGCTAAAAGCGTAGAAAGGTTTGGACCACTATACAAGAATATGTAAAATCATGTGATCCCCTCCTCCCCGCCAAGTTCATGCTTTGATAAATCTTTGTATATATGTTCACTAGACAAAGCTACATTCCAAATATCTTAGTTCTATGCTTTGTGGTGTCAGAGAAGATTTGTCAAATTAAGTCACTTTTTAGGGCGGTTGTTGAAAGACAGTCGTTCCAGAGTGAACAAACTCACAGATCAATAAATTGATAAAAGGATTATTTTGCGTTACGACGTTCCAAAAAATAAAATAAAGGCAACTCCGCTGAAAGAAATAGTTCGAGGCGGAGAAATATCTACAGTCTCTTTGCCTAGCCCCAATGAAATCGCTTGTTCGCAGAAATGCAATGTGTTACCGACATAAAACTTACATGCGGCAAGTGTTCAATTTTCTGCTTCAGAACGCGTGTGTTTTACATAAATTAGCATTCCGACAGTTATTAACCTTGCTGTTTTCCATACTCGGAAAAAATGTATATAAAAATGTGTACACAAAGTGTAAAGTGGTATACTTGGTCCAGCTTGTCTGTCCGCCTGTCCGCACGCATGCTGGATACTTTAAGTGTTAGGAAGTGCAGTCTAAGACAATAGAAATCTTTTGTCCCTTAACTGGTCATTCTTTTGTTACTTAAGTGGTAATTCTATTGTTCGAGAACAATGGAAATTGTTACCACCTGATATCACCTACGCAGCGCTGTCCGTCCGTCCGTCTGTAGACGGAATATTGTGAACATCTCCAAAACTCCTTGTCAGAATATACTTCAAAAAAGAGATTAGTACAATGCCTAGTTGTGCATAGTCCATGTTTCGGGTCACTAGGTCAAAGGTCAAGGTCACAGGGGTTCGAGATAGTAAAATCTTGCGGACGCTTCATCTCCAGAATTCCTGGTCAGAATATAATGATACTTCACAGAAGTGATAAGTACCATGCCTACTTGTGCATGGTCCATGTTTCTGGTCACTAGGTCAAGGTCACAGGGGCTCGACATAATAAATTCTTTTGCGCTCTTAATCTCCAAAACCCCTGATCAGAATTTAATTATTAAGTTATGCAGGTCCAATAACTAAAGCATCAAATCTTACATAAATTTTATATACTGTGTCAGTGGGATGTTCTTGGGCGGAGGGGAGGGGGGGGGGGTATTCATCCCTTTCAGTGATAGTTCTAGCTGGTTTCTGGATAGTACCAGATGAAGCAGATTCCAAAAGTATAACAATCTGACTTGTTCCTGTCCGTACAGTCATTAACCGAACAGAAGTCACTTTTGGTATGCATTAACCACTTCCGGTTTAAAATAAACATCAGCACAGGTCAATTTTTGTTTACCTGAACTGAAATTATTTCATTATTATAAAAATCATCTTCTATCACTACAGTCAAATTTATAAATATTGAATGTATCTTACTTACAAACATTCTGTTGCTGGATATACATGCATGTATTTGATGTTTGTTTATTTATACTGCACACACTAGTTAATTAATCAATTTTCACTAAAGTAGTATATATGATGTTAAGTGAATACACTAGTTGTTTTACAACTTGATACATATTCTCTAGTTTGATATGCATGTATGTGTGTCTGTCACGTATCAATATATTTATTTTTCAACTTGAATCTGTAAAATGTAATTTTTATTTTTTCAAGATTCTGTTTGTTTTGCATGAATTGCCATGTTTTCTTTATTTTTATGAAGGCCGCATAGTATATAAGATGTTGTCTTAATGTGTTATCTTCGGCAAATAAAAAATTATTATTATTATTACTATTATTATTATTATTATTATTATTATTTTGGTATGCACTAACCATTTCCGGTTTGAAATAAACATCAGCACAGGCAACTGTCTATATAAAAACTTTAAAGAATTGACTTTTTATGACTTAAAATACTCATTTTGTGTTTGTGTATCATCAGCATTCTGTAGCCGTCAGTTGCACGGCTGATTTAACTGAAGTTATAAAATTCAGACTGACACTAGTTTCTCCAATCAAAACACTATAGATCTAGTTGTTTAGTACTACATTTCGAGCGCTGTATCATTGCAGGTTCATTTAAAAATTTGCTATCTGAAGCACAATTTTGCGAGAACTGTAAATCAGTTTGCATTTCCTTGACATTGGCCTTCATCTTGTGCTCACATTTTACCGTCTTGGATTTGAGCAATTAAGTTTCTTTGAGTTGAGCATTTCAAAGCCCATATAGTAGTTGAACAGTATTTCACAAAATGAATTAGTGAACATTTTAATGTATTGGACTGAACATTTCAGTATATCACTAAGAGTTGAGCATTTCAGTATCGCTTGCCTAAATTAATTTGCACATGCCAGATATTGTTCGAAGCAAACATTTGACTATGCATGACGCACGTAGCACGACGACGCATAGTGGACTCAGCTGGACCCTAAAAGATCATCTTGGCACTCCGTTACAAAAACTTATCTTCCTTCTCCAACAATGCATTACAATACCAAATAAAGAAACCACGAGGCAAAGTGGACAAACACAAAATTACGCTTTAACGTGTGTCTGGTCTGTACGTTCGCACACCTATCTGTGGCTACGGACATTTTACACAAGTTTTGACAGGGTATTGCAGTAAGGTAAACTTGACAATCGGCTGCCAAACAAACTGATTATTTTCACATACACATTTAGTCACCTTTTTGTTATAGGAGTAAATTTGTCAATAACACAAACTAAAGTAACAAATAATTGTTCTTTTATAAGTAATTTGTTTAGAAAATAAATAAATAATAATTCATAACTACAACGGTCACTTGATTGGGATCTATCTAAAAACATTAAGCAATTTGGATATTACTGTGGTATTTTCTTCAATATTTTTACAAGTACCTGCGCTATAAACACTAAAAAAAGAAACCACGAGGCAAAGTGGTTCAAGCACCAATGTACGCTGGCAACGCGTGTCTGGCCTGCAAGCTCTCACACCCATCGTTTGGCTACTGGCATTTTACACAATTTGGCTATATAATCATTACCTTTAGACAAAACTGGCTTGGTAATCTACGGAAGGCCAATAGTGCCACTTTGTTTGTTTTTTAATTGATTTTTTCAACATAACTAAGTTGAAAATTCAAGATAGTAAGTTGAATATTCAAGATACTAAGTTGAAAATTCAACTTAGTATCTTGAATATTCAACTTAGTAAGTTGAATTTTCAACTTAGTATCTTGAATATTCAACTTAGTATCTTGAATATTCAACTTAGTAAGTTGAATTTTCAACTTAGTATCTTGAATATTCAACTTAGTAAGTTGAATTTTCAACTTAGTATCTTGAATATTCAACTTACTATCTTGAATTTTCAACTTAGTTATGTTGAAAAAATCAATTAAAAAACAAACAAAGTGGCACTATTGGCCTTCCGTAGATTACCAAGCCAGTTTTGTCTAAAGGTAATGATTATATAGCCAAATTGTGTAAAATGCCAGTAGCCAAACGATGGGTGTGAGAGCTTGCAGGCCAGACACGCGTTGCCAGCGTACACATGTTGCAACCAGCAACAAAACCTGCAGCACTGACTGGAAGAAAAATTAAAATGAACCGAAAGTCATAACATGTATTTAAAAATCTTGACTAACCAAGCTTTTCATTTCTTTTCCGAAAATGTGTTGGGACCTGATGTTTCAAATGTTCACATGAAACCACCTCTTGAAGATAAGACGTCGCCATTAAGGGTGAACAATTTTTGAAATTCTACAACATAAGAGAATTCAAACATTAAATGTATTATATTGTAAAGAATACTAATACTACTCGATACGAAAAAAACAACAACATAAGTCTGCATTTATTGTTGCATTTATTGTTGCATTTATTGTTGACATCGGTATTAAAACACAGTTTGTAAAAAAAAAAAAAATTTGAGCAATGCTTTTTTTTATTTCTAAAACATGCCAAAGCGCTAAAAGCGTAGAAAGGTTTGGACCACTATACAAGAATATGTAAAATCATGTGATCCCCTCCTCCCCGCCAAGTTCATGCTTTGATAAATCTTTGTATATATGTTCACTAGACAAAGCTACATTCCAAATATCTTAGTTCTATGCTTTGTGGTGTCAGAGAAGATTTGTCAAATTAAGTCACTTTTTAGGGCGGTTGTTGAAAGACAGTCGTTCCAGAGTGAACAAACTCACAGATCAATAAATTGATAAAAGGATTATTTTGCGTTACGACGTTCCAAAAAAATAAAATAAAGGCAACTCCGCTGAAAGAAATAGTTCGAGGCGGAGAAATATCTACAGTCTCTTTGCCTAGCCCCAATGAAATCGCTTGTTCGCAGAAATGCAATGTGTTACCGACATAAAACTTACATGCGGCAAGTGTTCAATTTTCTGCTTCAGAACGCGTGTGTTTTACATAAATTAGCATTCCGACAGTTATTAACCTTGCTGTTTTCCATACTCGGAAAAAATGTATATAAAAATGTGTACACAAAGTGTAAAGTGGTATACTTGGTCCAGCTTGTCTGTCCGCCTGTCCGCACGCATGCTGGATACTTTAAGTGTTAGGAAGTGCAGTCTAAGACAATAGAAATCTTTTGTCCCTTAACTGGTCATTCTTTTGTTACTTAAGTGGTAATTCTATTGTTCGAGAACAATGGAAATTGTTACCACCTGATATCACCTACGCAGCGCTGTCCGTCCGTCCGTCTGTAGACGGAATATTGTGAACATCTCCAAAACTCCTTGTCAGAATATACTTCAAAAAAGAGATTAGTACAATGCCTAGTTGTGCATAGTCCATGTTTCGGGTCACTAGGTCAAAGGTCAAGGTCACAGGGGTTCGAGATAGTAAAATCTTGCGGACGCTTCATCTCCAGAATTCCTGGTCAGAATATAATGATACTTCACAGAAGTGATAAGTACCATGCCTACTTGTGCATGGTCCATGTTTCTGGTCACTAGGTCAAGGTCACAGGGGCTCGACATAATAAATTCTTTTGCGCTCTTAATCTCCAAAACCCCTGATCAGAATTTAATTATTAAGTTATGCAGGTCCAATAACTAAAGCATCAAATCTTACATAAATTTTATATACTGTGTCAGTGGGATGTTCTTGGGCGGAGGGGAGGGGGGGGGGTATTCATCCCTTTCAGTGATAGTTCTAGCTGGTTTCTGGATAGTACCAGATGAAGCAGATTCCAAAAGTATAACATTCTGACTTGTTCCTGTCCGTACAGTCATTAACCGAACAGAAGTCACTTTTGGTATGCATTAACCACTTCCGGTTTAAAATAAACATCAGCACAGGTCAATTTTTGTTTACCTGAACTGAAATTATTTCATTATTATAAAAATCATCTTCTATCACTACAGTCAAATTTATAAATATTGAATGTATCTTACTTACAAACATTATGTTGCTGGATATACATGCATGTATTTGATGTTTGTTTATTTATACTGCACACACTAGTTAATTAATCAATTTTCACTAAAGTAGTATATATGATGTTAAGTGAATACACTAGTTGTTTTACAACTTGATACATATTCTCTAGTTTGATATGCATGTATGTGTGTCTGTCACGTATCAATATATTTATTTTTCAACTTGAATCTGTAAAATGTAATTTTTATTTTTTCAAGATTCTGTTTGTTTTGCATGAATTGCCATGTTTTCTTTATTTTTATGAAGGCCGCATAGTATATAAGATGTTGTCTTAATGTGTTATCTTCGGCAAATAAAAAATTATTATTATTATTACTATTATTATTATTATTATTATTATTATTATTTTGGTATGCACTAACCATTTCCGGTTTGAAATAAACATCAGCACAGGCAACTGTCTATATAAAAACTTTAAAGAATTGACTTTTTATGACTTAAAATACTCATTTTGTGTTTGTGTATCATCAGCATTCTGTAGCCGTCAGTTGCACGGCTGATTTAACTGAAGTTATAAAATTCAGACTGACACTAGTTTCTCCAATCAAAACACTATAGATCTAGTTGTTTAGTACTACATTTCGAGCGCTGTATCATTGCAGGTTCATTTAAAAATTTGCTATCTGAAGCACAATTTTGCGAGAACTGTAAATCAGTTTGCATTTCCTTGACATTGGCCTTCATCTTGTGCTCACATTTTACCGTCTTGGATTTGAGCAATTAAGTTTCTTTGAGTTGAGCATTTCAAAGCCCATATAGTAGTTGAACAGTATTTCACAAAATGAATTAGTGAACATTTTAATGTATTGGACTGAACATTTCAGTATATCACTAAGAGTTGAGCATTTCAGTATCGCTTGCCTAAATTAATTTGCACATGCCAGATATTGTTCGAAGCAAACATTTGACTATGCATGACGCACGTAGCACGACGACGCATAGTGGACTCAGCTGGACCCTAAAAGATCATCTTGGCACTCCGTTACAAAAACTAATCTTCCTTCTCCAACAATGCATTACAATACCAAATAAAGAAACCACGAGGCAAAGTGGACAAACACAAAATTACGCTTTAACGTGTGTCTGGTCTGTACGTTCGCACACCTATCTGTGGCTACGGACATTTTACACAAGTTTTGACAGGGTATTGCAGTAAGGTAAACTTGACAATCGGCAGCCAAACAAACTGATTATTTTCACATACACATTTAGTCACCTTTTTGTTATAGGAGTAAATTTGTCAATAACACAAACTAAAGTAACAAATAATTGTTCTTTTATAAGTAATTTGTTTAGAAAATAAATAAATAATAATTCATAACTACAACGGTCACTTGATTGGGATCTATCTAAAAACATTAAGCAATTTGGATATTACTGTGGTATTTTCTTCAATATTTTTACAAGTACCTGCGCTATAAACACTAAAAAAAGAAACCACGAGGCAAAGTGGTTCAAGCACCAATGTACGCTGGCAACGCGTGTCTGGCCTGCAAGCTCTCACACCCATCGTTTGGCTACTGGCATTTTACACAATTTGGCTATATAATCATTACCTTTAGACAAAACTGGCTTGGTAATCTACGGAAGGCCAATAGTGCCACTTTGTTTGTTTTTTAATTGATTTTTTCAACATAACTAAGTTGAAAATTCAAGATAGTAAGTTGAATATTCAAGATACTAAGTTGAAAATTCAACTTACTAAGTTGAATATTCAAGATACTAAGTTGAAAATTCAAGTTACTAAGTTGAATATTCAAGATACTAAGTTGAATATTCAAGATACTAAGTTGAAAATTCAACTTACTAAGTTGAATATTCAAGATACTAAGTTGAATATTCAACTTACTAAGTTGAATATTCAAGATACTAAGTTGAATATTCAAGATACTAAGTTGAAATTCAACTAACTAAGTTGAAAATTCAACTTACTAAGTTGAAAATTCAAGATACTAAGTTGAATATTCAAGATACTAAGTTGAAAATTCAACTTAGTAAATTGAATATTCAAGATACTAAGTTGAATATTCAAGATACTAAGTTGAAAATTCAAATTTTCAACTTACTAAGTTGAATATTCAAGATACTAAGTTGAAAATTCAACTTACTTAGTTGAATATCCAAGATACTAAGTTGAATATTCAAGATACTAAGTTGAAAATTCAACTTACTAAGTTGAATATTCAAGATACTAAGTTGAATATTCAAGATACTAAGTTGAATATTCAAGATACTAAGTTGAATATTCAAGATACTATATTGAAAATTCAACTAACTAAGTTGAAAATTCAACTTACTAAGTTGAAAATTCAAGATACTAAGTTGAATATTCAAGATACTAAGTTGAAAATTCAACTTAGTAAATTGAATATTCAAGATACTAAGTTGAATATTCAACTTACTAAGTTGAAAATTCAAGATACTAAGTTGAATATTTAAGATACTAAGTTGAAAATTCAAATTTTCAACTTACTAAGTTGAAAATTCAAGATACTAAGTTGAAAATTCAACTTACTAAGTTGAAAATTCAAGTTACTGATTTTAGTACTTAGTATCTTGAATTTTCAACTTAGTAAGTTGAATTTTCAACTTAGTAAAGATAATTTTTAATTTAGTATCTATTGAATATTCAACTTAGTATCTTGAATATTCAAGTTACTAAGTTGAATTTTCAAGATAGTATCTTGAATATTCAAGTTATATCTAAATTAATTTTCAACTTAGTAAGTTGAATTTTCAACTTAGTTATTCAAGATACTTAGTTGAATATTCAAGATACTAAGTTGAAAATTCAACTTACTAAGTTGAATATTCAAGATACTAAGTTGAAAATTCAAGATACTAAATTTAATATTCAAGATACTAAGTTCAATATTCAAGATACTAAGTTGAAAATTCAACTTACTAAGTTGAATATTCAAGATACTAAGTTGAAAATTCAACTTACTAAGTTGAATATTCAAGATACTAAGTTGAATATTCAAGATACTAAGTTGAAAATTCAACTTATGAAATTCACTACTAAGTTGAATATTCAAGATACTAAGTTGAATATTCAAGATACTAAGTTGAAAATTCAACTTACTTAGTTGAATATTCAAGATACTAAGTTGAATATTCAAGATACTAAATTGAAAATTCAACTTACTAAGTTGAATATTCAAGATACTAAGTTGAATATTCAACTTTAACTATAAGTTGAATATTCAAGATACTAAGTTGAATATTCAAGATACTAAGTTGAAAATTCAACTTACTAAGTTGAAAATTCAAGATACTAAGTTGAATATTCAAGATACTAAGTTGAAAATTGAACTTAGTAAATTGAATATTCAAGATACTAAGTTGAATATTCAACTTACTAAGTTGAAAATTCAAGATACTAAGTTGAATATTCAAGATACTAAGTTGAGAATTCAAATTTTCAACTTACTAAGTTGAAAATTCAAGATACTAAGTTGAAAATTCAACTTACTAAGTTGAAAATTCAAGTTACTGATTTTAGTACTTAGTATCTTGAATTTTCAACTTAGTAGTTTGAATTTTCAACTTACTATCTTGAATTTTCAACTTAGTTATGTTGAAAAAATCAATTAAAAAAAAACAAATTAAGTGGCACTATTGGGCTTCCGTAGTAATCAGTGCTCCAGCTAGGATTTTAAAAAAGCAAGGTGCTTGTGGAAAAAGGGCATTTGAGAGCGTGATAAAATGTGATAAAAGTGGCATGTTCAGAAGGATGGGAGACATACTGGGGATTTCGCAAGTTCACCAGAGAGTGGGTCCCATGGTCGACCGGGACTATAAACAACAAACAACATGCCATAACATTATGCCTAACTTTTTTTTTCTTTTGACAATTATTTATCTGTAGAAGCGTTTGTCGTTTCCTTTGTTGTCAGTGTGACAATTTTATGTTAATATTAAGCATCATTCAAAACAGTTCAATGATTTTTCAGAAAAAAAAATTACTCAGAATGAAAGTCACCAGGTTAATAAGGCTTTATTTTCCATAAACGCATCATTTTCTTTAATCATACTAAAGTCTCTTTAGAACAAACTCCAACAAAGAACATGTTGAACAGATTTTTATTTAATAGAATGAATTGCTTTATCGGTGCAAATTTTGAAATATTTGCCCAATTTGATAAAAAAAATATTAATGGATTAAGTATAAGTTTTTTTTGAAACCGCAAAGAGCTTTCTAGAAAGAAATGAAATGTGAAAGTTCAATTGATGATATATTAAGTAAATAAGTATGCTTGTAATGCTAATTGAGCATTGCAATTTCTAAGATGATATATTATCCTTCAAATTATTAAAATTCACAATCATAATTTTAAGTAAAATGTTTTTTCGGCGCAGCCGTATTAAGCTCGCTTTTGCCCAGCAATTCGTAACCTTTCAACCACCAATTTGCATTTGAATTTGAAGCAAATTTTATAAAGGTCCGTCCATAAGAGCAACTATATTAGCTTGTTTTTGTGGATGAGACCTCGGCATTTCTTCCGCCAATGCCTATACCTATCAAAAGTAATCTTCTGTGTCCAAAATAGGAGAGATTTACCTGACTGCAATTTCCAGCCAGTTTCAGCCAAAGAGTGATTTGATTGGTTGCCAAAAAGTAGTTAAATCACGGCGACCAGTGAGATCTAGGGTGTGACTGACCACCAATGAAATGACGAGTAGAATGTATAAAAAAAATTGAAATAAGAAATTTACGCTGTTAGGCACCTTCTGATTGGATAATACAGGGTGCATAGAATTACCGAAAACAATCAAAAAAGACCGAATAAGACTGAAAAGGGACCGTAAAACAGTTTATGCATACCGAAAATTACTTTTTTCTTTCAAAAGATAATTTATAATTTATAATTTAAGTTTAAAATACATGAAGGAATTTGTAAATAGTCAATCACAACTAGCGATATAATATTATCTTTAGAAAAACAAGCTGTTTTCGGTCGGCAGTATTTGTTTTTCGATCTTTTTTGGTCATTTTACTTGATTTGTTATACGATATTTTCAAATTTCTTTACTTATCCACGGACCTATATA
This sequence comes from Saxidomus purpurata, assembly GCA_022818135.1. Classification (NCBI taxonomy): domain Eukaryota; kingdom Metazoa; phylum Mollusca; class Bivalvia; order Venerida; family Veneridae; genus Saxidomus; species Saxidomus purpurata. Next base: position 909,171 of record JAFMSR010000012.1, read on the forward strand.
GTGAGAATGAGAATAGACAATAAAATGTTCTTGCGTTTTCAGTTTTTCTTGAATGGGTTTATAATTTAAGTACGTTCATAATTTATAAGTATCAACATAATATGTTGTTACATCCAAATTAATGTTAATTATAAGTTTACAGTATTTATACTTTCTCGGACAGTGAATAACGGTCAATGATTCGAGTAGCCTAATTATAAGAAAAACAAGGATGAAGTTTGTACGGAAACGTATATTGACCCCCTTTATATATGTAAATTAAGTAAAAAAAAACATTCTTTTTCTATTTTGAGCCTATATATAAGTTTCAAATTATTTACCGTTCTATCTAAGAACGAATATACAAAGTTCTAATTTACTGTAGTTAATTTGTGTTTAAATTAAGAAATATGTTTTTATCAGTCATTCATACTCTTTTTACCAATTTTATTGTAGTAGATCTACATAGTGAAAAGTTATGATTCATTTATGCTGTAATGTATGTAAACTTAAAAGTGGAGGAAGTTAAAAGTGAGGAAGAAATATTTCTTTGTGTTTTCTGTCACTTTTATTTTGGCAGGAAATATTCAACTCATTAGTTTAGTACAATGTCTCAAATATTTGTCATATACTTATTCCAAAAATTATTTTTGCTGACGAAAAATATCACCAACTGCAATACATGATCTTTATAACATTCATCTACAAAAAAAACAACCAGCACAAATATCTCGTTGTTTCCCTTATGTTATACTTCAACAAATTATTTAGTCAGAAATATTTGATGACTTATATATTATACACACATATTTTGATAACTTAAGCAAATGTAGAAAATATATAAAGGGAGTCAATATATTATGTTTCCATAAGTTTGTTATCCTGATACCCATGTCGCGATAGATATTTAATTACTATTCAATCATTCAATCGTTTATTGTATAAATGTTATTTTCTTTCAGAAGGCCACATTGTAAATAAGTCAAATGTTTTGTACATTAACTTAATGTGTTTACCGTCTATAAATAAAGATTTGTATTTATTTTATTTATTCGAGAGAGATTTAATAAGTGGCCGGTTAGCTCAATCGGGAAAGCATTAGCACAGCTTTGCAAGGGAAGTTACATGGTTTCGAATCCCGGTCAAGGTCTTGTGTTTTTCCCTCACATTGTGACATTTGGCGCCTTCTGACTGAATAAAATTATTTTTTATTATAAAAATCTAGCTAACAATCGCTTTCAAATACTAAAATGTGCGCCGACTATCTTTTAATAGGTATTTTTTATCACTGATTTATACACATAGAATAATGAAGATCAACAAAGATGTGACTAAAATATATGAGTTTGTACACCATTTACAATTCTTTTGAATATAGGGAAATCTGGGATTTTCTCTTTTTTGTTTTTGACTAATCCAGTCGAAAGTTTCTAACTCGTCGTGCGAGAAATAAAACATATGTTTATTTTGTTTTATGCATCTAACTTAACGTGCAGATGGTCAATTTGAAGGGTTATTTAACTTATATACCAAACTGGCTTAGCATTAATGAAATCAACAAGTCTCAACGTTTATTTACAAAAATGCCATGCGTCCCACATAATATTGGCAGCATCAGCAAAACATACATAGATATACATGCGGAAATAAGTCACAATGACTAAATGGAAAACGGCTACATATTTAGTTGTTTTAGTAAGAAAACAGTAGATTTAGTCACAAAAAGACGAAGAAAAAAGAGAGTAAAATAGGCACAGATCAGGGATTTTTTTTATAATTATAAGGTGTAGGAATACTATACTGAAAATTATAGAAAACAAAAAAGTGTGTATATGTGGCTATATTTCTGTATTTTTTTTATAAAAGTGAGAAAGGAAAAGAAATCTTTTGATGTAGTCTATATTAATGTGAATGACATCCCGTGAATCTCGTGAAATTTACTATTAACGGAATATTCGTGCCTTTTCATTCATATATATGTAATTATTGAAAGAAAGGAATGTCATTGACGATTTGTTACAAAATTAAAGAATAAGCGTGTTTGGTGTTGTTCTAGCTAAATTAGATTTTATTTCGATTGGATATATCAAAAACTAACTTTGGTAAGTATTTTGTCTTAATTCTTTATTCCAGATGTGTTAAGAAACGAAATGTGGGTAAGCTTGGAAGAAATGTTATCTTCCCTGCGCGAAATTTTTTGTCGAAATTCGATATTGAAATAATATCGATACAGTTCCAACACGAGTGTTTTATATATTTAAAGTATTGTTTACACGTGTTATATACGAGGAAAAATATGGAGTACGAAAGAGCCACTTGATATTTACAGTTATCCATTGAGGTTACAATGAGCAAAATAAGTTTATAAAAAATGTTCTTTACAAAAAAGTTACTCCGGTTGGCTTATCTCTTTTTGATATTGAACAAGTTATAGTCAGGACATTAATCAGTCTCGAGCAATCATCTGAAGAGGTGTAAATACATGACAAAAATATATGCAAACAAGTGGTATAAATTGCAAGGAATAAATTTAATAAATCTAAACATTTCATAAACTCCAAGTTTTCAAGCAATCTCTCAAATAATTTCGAAGTTTACTTACCTTAAGCTGCATGATGAAGGTCGTCCTAAAGTAGAGCAGCTAGCGGATGACTGAGTTCGTGCAAGCAGAGATCAGCATTTATATATTCCTCGAAAGTATATTAAGGTTGTAGTGTATCCATCAAAAAAAGAAATGCTCGCAAAAGACATTTTTGGACGGATAAAGATTTACTATAAAGAGTAGAAACGGGATATTTATTTGTTGTTGAAAAGTGCAAATATTTAGTCATTTTACGTACTTCTAGTTCACTTTTATCATTTGAAGTAAATAATTTGCTGATTGAAGGGTATGCTCGGGATATGAGCATTTAAACATTCACGTAGGCAAATATTTAATCCTTTATTATCTTGTTATGGTGTTGTCCGTCTGTCGATCCGTCCGGAGCCATAACAAAGGAACCAATGGATAGAATTTCATGAAACTTAAAATAAGTATACAATAGCATAATTCTGCGGCGCACGCGCAACTTTCGTCAAGATTGGCTTAGGTTCTCCAGAGTTATTGCCCTTTAATTGTTATGTTCTTCTACATTCCATATGACAATATTAAAATTCTATGTCTCTGGAACCGATTATCAAAATTTAATTGTAATTGGCTGAGATAATTTAATGATCACTCTTTCTAATATCCACCACCAACGCCCCGTTGTGATGGGGCCAGATATTTAAAGGGACTTCTTTTTCTGAAAGGGTTGTCAGAATTTGATTTTTTGGGCAAAAGTAATCAACTTTGTAGTTTCGAAAATGGACTTTTTTTTAGAAATGAGGCACACAAGGGAGTGTAGCGCTTTTCTTACATATTCTATTTATAGAAACTTGGTTTCTGAAACTTATAGTGCTAATTTAATTTAACTTGCTTGCAACAATTGAGTTCTGCGTGACTGTAAGATGCAGAAAAAAGAATTACCCCTCAGCAATGAAACCCCTGGAATGTGGTGGTCAAATTTTAAAAGTTATTTTCTTAAATAGAAGAATTTGTTTTTGTCTTAAACTAGTAGTACTGATTTAATCTTACTTACAACAGTTAACTTGTCCATGACTGTAACTTGAAGAAAAAAATATCCCCTCGGTGATGAGGCCCCAGTAGGGTGGAGAAATTTTTAAAAAATGCTTTTTTTCTGAAACAGGCAAACCAATACACTTTCCAGTTGTTCTTTTTCAATTATTTGCTTCATTTGGCGAGGAATGTAAATCCACTGAATTTGCACAGATGTATGAATAAGGGTGATACTTAAGTTAATCAAATATATAACCGAAGTGTTAAGAAGTGGAAAAAATAAGTTTAGTCATATTGGCAGAATTAGAACCATCGCCGCAGCGCACTCGCGGCTAAAAAATCATATAGAACATAGAAGGACACTTTCACCTTTTTTTTAACTGTGAAAACACTATAAAAGATAAATTCGCTGTGCAAACGGTTTTGAAAAATTATATATCTTGACTTTACAAATATATTAATGACTTTAATGTATTTTGAAAGTAAAATAGTCTGTTTGGGTGATTTTTGTAAGAAGCACGCTATTTTTTACTGAAGAGGATCATTTTCTTAGTCAAATATCCAGTCACAGAAATAAGTGTTTGTACCTGTGCAAACGTATTCGTAATGCACAATAATTAAGCTTTTAAAAAATATACATTTTATAAATATCCTTTAGTAATAAAATTGTCTGTTTGCGAATTGTTTTCAGTGAGTACAATTTTTTCATATCGCTCGGAAATTGCCGAGCACTTCCGATCATTCAGTCCGTAACTTCGGGAAATCTTACGAAGGGATACAGACAGCAGACGAATTTATGCGTTTATATTTTGGTATGTTTATGCATGTGAGAAAGATAATATGTTATGTAAAATACAAAACATAAGATTAAATGCATACTGACTAGGAAAGCGAAGAAAACATTACGTGAATTATAATGAAATAAAACATAGAAATATTAAAAAAGCGCAGTGCGACGATTAATCTCAAATGTATTTATTAAAATATTTATTTATTAATGTGTAAGCAAATCATGTTTTCACGGTTTGTAAAGCATTTAAAGTCTTGCATGCATTATCATAATTTTGATAATTGCTAATTGACATACATGAAAATTTATGCAACTTGAACGGACCGTCTGAAATTAAATTACATCACTGTTTTCTAAGCATTTAGCTTACCCGGTCATTGCAATCTGTTTTAATAGATTTTGAAATATTACTGAAACACTGACAGGTGTTTGTAGGATTTCTCAGGTGTCAGTTTATACTACATGTATGTATATGAGAAAGACTTAAATATACACATTGTAAAGATCACAATTCTGATATTTCGATGCAGCCAAAGATAAACCGAATTAAATTTAATTTTTCTTTAAAACAGATCTTCAAATTTAATGCATTTTTAAAAATGTAACTGTTACTTTCTAAATTACATAGAATTAACAGTAAAACAACAAGAAATTTGTTTAAAGATTTTTTTCCGGATTTTTGCAAAAATGGGGTTACAGTACAGTCATTTCATTACACTTATTCTAATGATTACAAATTAAAGATTTTACTAGCAGGTAGCTACATCACCTTCTCTTTATGCATTTATCAAAATGTTGATAAATTGTGTCTTCATCAAAGGAAACAAACAAATGCAATAACCCATCTGTCCGTAGTGGACACTAGATGTCTGTGCCATGGTATTTTTTTCAAACCATACTTGCAATACCGGTATTTTGAAAATTCAGCAAATTAAGAATGGAAAAATGGTGCCATAAGGTTAAAAAGCGTATAAAAAAATGTTATTAAATTAATTGCAGTGTTTATAATCAATAATATTTTTAATTCAACACTCACGATGAAAGATAAATCTCATTTTAAATACGTCTTCATCAGTCTATATCCATTAGCATGTTAAAATAAGTAAACAAAATTACTTAGAAAAGCCGGTAAATGCTTTTTGTCACCTTCAATTACGTAATATATCACGTCATTTTTTGTAAATGACGCGTCCGTATGATAATGTGCCTGCAAATTAGTCTAATTAATTATTCCCCGCGAAAGGCGGAGGGATACTGATCTGTTCATTCAGAGTCATAAGAATGAGTCACATGTCATATATTATACAATTATATACTATTTTTGAGGTCAATACATAGTTTTGCGGACCTGTTAAAAGTGATATTGACCGAGAACTATGTATATTGACCGAAATATTAGTCTATAATTACTATATCGTATACTTCATAAAGAGAAGTGAAAATCATGCGAAATGGCGTCTTTAAATCCGTGCAGGTCTGCACATCATTTTCAAGGTCTACACATACTTTTGCGGACCCGGCGGCCAATCAGGAATAAGTTTTTATGACAGGTATACGATATAAATCTTTATTAGAGTCTCATCAATGTATATTACAAGACAAATTCACAAACGGATTAACACTAAAATTATGTACATTGCCATACATTATTGAATTATAAGAGACTAATCATTAAAACAAAAGCACATTAGTTTACATATAAATACAAGATAAAAGCAAGGAGAAGCTGCTAATCGTTACATTAAACATTCACAAATGAAATAAAATACTGAATGTAGAAAAAGGTGCTAGAACACTAGCTAAAATATTTTACAAAATCATATATCACCTCGGTCAGACCGTAGATGAACTGCCGATTAGCAACTACTTCTTGGAAGCTGTAAAAGGAAGTTTTTGATTAAAGAAATACAATGTACATGGCATACATAAGGCATTATATACATATACATAGACAAAACATCCTTCTATTTAAAATAATGAAAGAGTTGTTGGTGAAAAGTATATTGAACTTAACCACATTTGACAGGCTTATGAAGTTTAGCACTATTGAAATTGCTTTTTGAAATATATTGACGTATATCATCATAATAATCACAGTCTAATAATGCATGACTCTCATCCTTTACTACATTACAAAAAAAGCATTTTCTTTCATCAACTTTTAATTTTTCATATCTCACTGTCTCAATTCTAATAGGAGCTACACCGCAACGAAATTTACTAAGAGCTGCTCTATGTGTAGGGGGCAAAATAAGTTTGCAGTAATCTTCTACCTTTAAAATCTGTTTTAAATGTGCAATAGGTTTTAAGCTTATTGCGTCCCCTGCTATTCACATTTTATCATATGTACAGACTGTATGTTTCCTTTCAGTAATGTACTTCTGTATATTGAAACTGACAATATGATTTACAATAATATCTTTAGGTACACGGTTAATAAAAGAGATTAGACTCAGCTGATTGTTGCCTAACTGTAAAAACCCCAAGTTTTTGCTAGACCAAAGGCAGTGGCGTTGGCCGTCCGTCCGTCCGGAATCATAACTCACGAACCAATGGATAGAATTTCATGAAACTTAAAATAAGTGTACAGTAGCATAATGGCAAAGAGCACACACATCTTTTGTCAAGATCAGATAAGTATCTCCAGAGTAATTGCCCTTTAATTGTTATTTTCTTCTAAAAACAGTATTCTATTTCTCTGAAACAAATTATAAAAATTAAATTGTAATTTGTTCAAACAATTTAATGATCACTCTTTCTAATATCTACCTCTTACACTTCCTGATTCTTTTAGAAATGAGGCCCCTTAAGGGGGTGTAATGCTTTTCTGAAATACTCTATTTAGAAACTTTAAACAAACATTAATAGTACTGATCTAATAAAACAGATAAGAATTGAGTTCTTTATCACAGTGAGAGGCTGAAAAAATACCCATCAGAGAGAAGGCCCTAATGGGGTTGTGAAATTTTTAAAATGCTTTTTTTCTGAAAAGGCTTGTCAGAAATTGTTTTTGTTTGGCACAAATCATCAACTTTGTATTCTCAAACAACAGAAAATTCAGAAACTGGATTTTTACAGAAATAAGGCCCTTAAGGGGATGTAGTGCTTTTTGTTGTCTGAAAGAAGTAGTACTGATTAAATTTTAATGTTTAGTTTGATTACAACAACTGTAACTTAAAGAAATAAAATAACACCTCGGAGATGAGGTCCCAGTGGGGTGGTGAAATTTAAAAAATGCTTTTTTTCTGAAACAGACAGACCAATACACTTTCCAGTTGTTCTTTTTCAGCTATTTACTTAAATTGGCGGGGGATATAAATTCACTGAATTTGCTTGTTGTTTTAGAAATTACTACAGCGCTTTTCCAAAATATTCTATATAGAAACTTAGAATATTTTGTTTTCTGAACCTAATAGTGCTGATTTGCAGAAATCAGCAACCATAGCTAAAGAAGAACCAAAGAGCTATAGACCAATAAATCTCCTTCCAGTAATATAAAAATTATTTGAACGTGTTGTTCATGTGCGTCTAAATAAGTGGACTGCATGCAAAAATTCAACTTTCCAAGTGTGCAACAAAATGCGTATCAAAAACATCTCGGTCCAATCACGGTCTCCTTTAATTTGCATTGAAAATAATTCCAGCGTCTATGCAGCGCTGTTAGACACTGTCGGTGCTTTCGATAACGTAAGACATAGCGCTATTATCGCAAAAATGAATGAGATCGGAATATATGGCAAACTCTTAAATCACTGAAAAGTGGAATAAAAGAGTATATATTCTAGTTTGTAAGCCTGAGCTTTCCCATCGGTATCTCATCGGGCTCTTTTTACAGCGTATATAAAGCTATACAGTTGTCAAAAATCAACTTTTTTCAATTAATGTAACTTTAATGTACGCGACCGCAAGTACCTGACGTTGACATGATATTACTAGTGCCCGGGTGTGCAAAACCGAGAATACAATATGTTGTTAAATAAATGATTTGATACTGGCCCTGTTATTTGTCCGAGGGCATTCATATTGGCCCGAGCCCGTAGGGTTAGGGCAATACGAATGCTAAAGGACAATTAACAGGGTCAATATCAAATTATTGTTTAATGACAATTTTATTAAATAACTTATCAAACCAGTAATGCTTCATTCTATATAGACTATCATCTTTATTGTCAGTAACTCGTCAGAACAGACAGTAACATGCAGATCTGTACATAAAAATACGTCTAACATAATTATTCATTTAAGAAATAAACATATTAATATGGATATTCAATTTTTAGTTGGAGCATTTTCTATCCTTCTAAATAGGTGTTCAGGCAGAAATTGATTAAAATCTGACTTTCAGTTTTGCTATTTAATGTTCAATACTGATTTAAAGAGATTTCAAGATGGCGGCCGTTTTCGTTTTTCGAGAAACTAAACATCTGAGCGTATCAGCCAATCGGAATGCCCAGTTTTTTCAACAGCAAATTATTCGTCAGCAATCTTTTATTTGACCGGTCAAATAACTAATATTGGGCCTGATTTTTTTTATTGGCCCTGTCTTTCAATTTTATGATAGCTCTTCCTATTTTATTACATAGGGTAGTTAACGAATGTAAGAGCCAATAATCAATAGTTATTTAATAAACATGTTTTATTTTGATTTTTCCACATCCAGAATTTTTTAGATTACTCTGATCCAACTAAGTTTATCTTCAAATGTATGACATGGGTGGACAGTGAACATTTTTTTATTTCGTAATTACGAAAACATTTCGTAAAAGAAACTTATTTTAAAAAGAAAAACATTGAAAAAGAAATAAAACAATCGGAAAAGAAATTTTTTTCGTAAAAACAAAACTATTTCGTAAAAAGAAATCTTTTTCGTAAGAAACATTACACATAACATTTCGTATTTCGAAAAGATTTGTTTACGAAATGTATTTCGTAATACGAAAAAAAAAGTACACAGTCACTTCACGGGCACCGTATGACATCGACTTTTTATCTCGAAGAAACAGGGTTAACAAGAAAAGTATCACAGCGGAAATAGAACAGTGCCTTAAATTCACTACCATTTTTGGAGGGCCTTTCGAGAGACAGCTTCCTATTTTTTTGCATAATATGAGCGAAACTGTTTCACAAATTACATTTTTTTTTTTCAAAAATAAACTTTAAATTTTAAACTTAAACGAAACATTGACTATAATTGATGATACCAGCGTTCCATTTATTGTAATGATTTCCGACATGAAATAAAAGTTAACTTTTGATGCCTGGCATCAAGATGAGACAAATAGAGTAAACATAAAAAAACTGATGTAATGGTTTGTAAATACATATATAGCCTATCTCTGCATTCGCACAACACTCAGCAATAAAAATAAATGTATTGTTTGTTCACTTCCTTGTTCAGTGATTGTACAATGACACATACTGTAAAGATCGTCACGGACTTTTACACGGAATAGTCATACATCTATTTTATCAAACAAATTTCCACAATGTCACCATATATTTATTTAAGAAATAATAAATGTGTCCCTGTATTTTATCGCTTAATAAAAGACAGTCAGGAATTCAGATGCGTAGTAATTAAATCACGAGTGCGTAGCACGAGAGATTTAATTTTTCGCATATGAACGACTGGCTGTATTTTGTTCGAAGATAAAATACAGAGATGTATTTATTATTTCGATTCTAACACGAAATTGTATTTGAAAAATACCACAAACTATGTTTGACGCGTAGCAACATTCCATAGTAACTTACAAGCACGGAATGCGATTGGACTCGTGCGACATTTACCCCACGTTTTGTCCGTGGAAAACGTGATGTATTTTATCGTAAAAGAATGTACATTTGTATACTGCAGTAGCTTCTTCACGAAAAGTTGCGGATCGTGTTAGAATAGTATTTTACAGCCACAACTAACCTTTGTGCCTTACAAACACACAGCTAACGATCTATGTGCAGAGTAGTTTCTTTTTTGGCTAATAGTTTAAACACTGAGCACAAATGCATTAAATCGACTCTTGTTATTTTTAGCTCACCTGAGGAAGTTTTTCAGGTGAGCTTTTTTATTTAGCGCTAAAAAGTTTTGTGGACAACCTGAGCCGAAAAATGGACATGTAAAATAACAAAGTTAAGTTATTTTTTTACAAAGTCGGGTTAATAATTGTCAGAATGTCTTTCTTACCTTATGTATCTAACGCTGGAAATAAAGATAACTTACTTTCATGATTTGGTGAGCCTACTTGTGATCGAAGTTTTGCAGGGGAGCCGTCGTCTGTCTGTCTATCGTCCACACTGAGCTTTTTGAATGCAAAAGACTGCATTTTTGCTTGATATTCATGAAACTTGGTCAAAATAAATGCCTTGATGAAAACTAGATCGAGTTTGAATATGGGTCATCTGGGGTTAAGAACTAGGTCACCAAGTCAACTCATATAAAAACCTTGTATATGCAGTAGAGTTTGTATTTTTCATTGGATCTTCATGAAACTAGGTCAGAATGATTATCTTGATGAAATCTAGGTCTAGATTGAATATGGTTTATCTGATGTAAAAAACTAGGTCACTCGTTCAAATAGACAAATCTTTGATATGCGGCGTAATCTGCATTTTTCACTAAAACGTCATGAAATTTAGTGCCTTGGTGAAATGAAGGTTGAATTCGAATATGGGTCATCTGAGGTCGAAAACTAGGTCACCTGGTGAAATAATAAAAAACATTGTGTATGCAATGGAGTTTGCATTTTTTAACCGGAACTTCATGAAACTGTGGTTAGAAAGGCTGTTGATAAAATCTTAATCGACTTCGAATATGGGTTATCCGAGGTTAAAAACTAGGTCAGCAGGTCAAAACATAGAAAAACCTTGTGTACGTCATAGAGGTGACATTTACAACCCATTATCATGAAAATTGTTCACAATGTTTTTCTCAATGATTTCTAGGCAAAAGTTCAAATTTGGATCACCTTGGGTAAAAAACTAGGTCACACAGCCAAATCGAAGAAACACCTTGTTAACACTCTAGAGGCCACAATTATTACCAAATCGTCATGTAAATTGGTCAGAATGTTTGTCTTGTCAAGGTCAAACAGAATGTTTGTGTTTGTGTTTCATAAATATAGTTTAGGGTTGAATTTTGGTCACATTGGGTCATAAATAGGTCTCGGCTGAGCTATATAGGGCCATCTCGGCCCTCTTGCTTATTCTTAGTTTTGTCATCAAAGTATTTTTTTCATAGTCAGACATCTATTTTATCAAGCACCGGTTGCAAGACATGTTCCTGTTCTTCAGGGCAACTTCAAATGTAGGCCATAACATAGTCCTTAAACATTAACAATAAAAAAGAGAAAAAAAAAAATAAACAAGCATGATGTGTAAAAGTTGGGACAAAGTTTGATTGTTTGAATTCTACACATTTATTCAAAAGTTGAAGAATAAATAGAATTTAAGGATTTCTTGAAAAAAAATGTTTTTATCAAGTTCATGACTCTTCAATAGCAGATATTTGATTTATTGTATGAAGTTTGGTCAGTACATGGGCTGGATTTATGTTCAGTTTATTGCAATATATATAATATAAGTCAATACTTGTAGTTTAAGAAAATGGGCATTTTTTTTATAGTCTGGTATGACTATGGTAGTAATAAGCGGTAAGGCTGTACTGGTTATTGTATCTTTTATATATGTGATAAATATCTACTCATCACAATCTGTGAAATGTTAAAAGGGGATCGGTGGTGTAGAGGTTAAGGTGTCTGCCACTTATCCTGGAGATTTTTAGTTCAAGCCCCACTGGGGTCATGACCGTACCTTCTCATATGACACTTAAGTACTGGTTTTTCAAATACAACGTACTGGTACAAAGTGGACAAGAGAGTGACTCAATAAGCTTCAAGCTTTCTTCACAATGTGACTAAAATAAATTAGTATAAACTAATCTGTGATATGTGAATTGATCATTATGTGCTAATAGCTGCAGATTCAGTTTTTGACCATTGTACTTATTTGCTTAAAGTTGAAGTTGATCATAGGACTCAAAACCTGTGATATATGGCTACATACATTGCACCAGTATTTGGTGTCCAGGCTGTAACTTCTACATGCATTAACTGATTTTGAAACAACTTTACAACTGTTGTTGTCCATATCACAAGGTGGGTCATGCACAGCACCCAGTGGGATACCTTAAAGGTCAAGGTCACACTTAGGGTTTAACTTCGTAATTAAGGGATATGTTCTAGTATTTTGTGACTGGGCTGTAACTTGTACATAATATAGACTAAATTTGAAATATTTTCTCACAGCTGTTGCCCATAACTTGCTTGCTCAAGGTCAAGGTCACACTTCAGTGTCAGAGGTAATGTTTTCTCCATAGCCCCTGGAAGGACTTGTTTGAAACTTGGGTAAATGTTAACCTCATGGAGACAAAATGCATAATCCAAGTTTCAACAAAGCCTGCTCAAGGTCAAGGTCTTATTCAGTGTTTAAGGTTATGTTTCTATATCTCCCATACATTTTAAATGAATTTATTGAAACTTTGGGTATATGTTAAACTCAAGGACAGTATGTGCAGAATCCATTTTCTCCACCACACTTGGCTCAAGGTCAAGGTCACACTTCAGGTCAATGGTCACTATTAAGGAATTTCTTAAAAATTGAGTCAAATTTTTATCTTATCATGATGACAAAGTTCAAGGTCACTCTTAAGTGTCAAAGGTTTTGAGACTATCTCTCTTTAACCTGATGAAGGGTTTAGATGTAACTTTGGTCAAATATTCATCTCCTTACTTAATATCCAGCTAGAGACTGTATTGCATGGCTAGGCAATACTCCATTCACTTGCTATAACATGTCCTTTGTGGTAGAAGTGTAGCACTCTGTATTTGGTTCCCCCAGTCCCATAAAAATCCATACCATCCCTTTTTTAAAAAATATACATAAAACATCTAACACTGTGTAAACTAGGAGCATGGCATTTCTACCACAGCAATGTTTGTGACTAATTTTCTCACATTGATTAAACTTTTGCAGCAATGTGTAATTTCTCAAGTTATTGTGCAAACAAAATTATATTTGTTACGTTCGACTCTATATACTGTCCTTGTAACAATACTGTACAAAATGTGGGTGTGGGGACGGGCTTGATCAACAATGGGAAAAATAAGTCATTTCACACATCTAAGCCCACAAATCGTATCCAGGCAGAGATCATAGACACATTCCAGTTTAGTCGTACTCATTCTTTTTGAATGATTTTTCTTAAATTGGCATCATTAAAATCGAGTGTCTCCTGGAGAAATCAGTACACTTGGTAGGCATGTGAATACCAAAATTATTATCCAACAAATTGTTAAGATTTCGATGTGCAACTTTTACAAATGCCCTTTGACACTTTAAGAAAAAGCATTCATCGCTTTATTTGTTTTATATTGAAAGCATCTGGCAAACAATCAAACTTTTACTTATCACTTCCAATCAATGGGAAAGGGTGAAAGGAAACACAAGTTAAGAATACAATAAATACATGTATTTATGAAATTTAGAAAGTGTGATAAAGGACCTTGACAACAAAACAGTCAAAAGTGGTAACAAATTGAAATGTACATGAAACATCAAAATATTTGTATTTTCAAAAGAAGTTACTATATGCATCACACAAAAATTCATAGAAATGGACAATAAAAGACAAAGTGCCCGCCATACAAAAACTAACATTTATGCAGTACGACTAGCACTATTACAGATCAGTACAGTTTTTTTAAAGAGTTTATCACATGATTTAACATATACACTAGTCAGGAGCGTATGGGCCCTGGCTTCTGTATAGCCAGATTTGTTTCACACTTTGTATACTTATCCATCGCCGGGAACCGGAATGATTTAATTACAAACTCTTTGATATTGATTTCATCTGGCATGAGTCTCAAGAGTGATGAATCAAAGTTGTAAGAACTTGTTAAATTAATTGAATTATTCAGTTTTTTAAAAATTCAAATGATGTCGATTATTTTTCGCAAAACAGTTTTGGGTAAATGGATCTTCATTAATCAGACAGCAACCACCATGTCGTAAAGTTAAGCTACTATGACCACACAACATTAAGACCAGACTCAATTTTAAGACCAAAACTTCAGGAACCAAACAGTCAATGCCTCCGTAAAAAGGTCTTAGGAAAGTAATAGGACCACTTTTTGCTGGTAGGAAAGGTGGTCTTAACACAGAAATTAAACAATACAATGGTAAAGCAGTCCTTGTGCAGTGGAAATTCAATTTTCATTACTTTACAAAAGCTCTTTTTTTTCTGCAAAATTAAAAATGCATTACCGTATCTGTCTTTAAAATGAAAACATTTATGTGAAAACATGAAAGTTAATGTCTGCAAATGCTCATCACCTGTAAAATGTGAAATTTAATTGGCGCTATAACAAGTGGGTTTCTCATATTCAGAGGTTTTATGCTGTTTATTTCTGGCATTTGATTCTCAACATTTACATCCACAAATTACACCAGACACTTACAACAGTCCTATGGTCAGAAAATTAACTTGCTTATTACTACAGTAACTATGCATATAAATTACCCCATGCTGTTAATTTGCAAGACATTATATGTCCATCACTTCTGCAATAATGCAACAAATGTCTACGTGGTCAACAGTCGTACACTGTGATACTTATTTACAGTAGAACCTGTGAGAGTGATCACCTGGCAACAGCAACCATCTGCATGAAGCTGGCAAGACCGATGTATCCAAATTGGCCATTTCTATACTGATTTCATCTTCATTTACGTAATTAAAATGGTCATTTCTGATAAACTTCTTGACTGTCTGCTCAAGACAGGTTTGACTGTAGAGTGGAAAACACTGTGTATACAGACCAACCTGTATTTAGCAGCCACCCAAGAGAAGCATCATACACAGGTTCTGATTGCTTCAGGCAGATGTCAGCTTAGTGAAGGTGACCACTCGAACAACTTCAACTTGTTAATGCAGAAAATGTAAGAAAAAATACAAAATAAACAAAAAAGCTTGCACCATTTATAAACTTGCTAACTCATTCATGACATCAGTCACAACAACAAGTGACAAAAAAACATCTAAACATGAACTTTGTGTTTGCACCAGGATCCTATTGCACGATATTGCTGACAATTTGATCAAAGTACCAATGCTGAACCACTAACACAGAGACTTTTTTCTATTCTTTTTTATTCACAACATTCCTGTTCCACATTTTACATGTACTATACATTCTTCCATTGAATTAAGAGTTGCACACATTAAATCCTTGTGTTACTGAACTTTTTTCTTTACTTTTTATAAATTGTTTTCCTTCTTCGTGATTCTCATAATTTTCTAAAAAAAACAACAAAAAACAACAGAGTAACGTTTTTTTGCGCATACAGTATTTAGGTCCTGATCTCAATGTCTGGTTCCTGCAGACAATTGAATAATATTTTTGTACACATAACAAATTTCTGTGCTTGATTCTTTATGGGTATTGCAAGTTTTCTTTTAAGAGTAACAGCTCTCTTCCCAGATTCGCTTGACAATTTTGTGTGCACAAAAATAGGTTCCCTGCCTGGTTCCCTGCCTGGTTCCCTGGACATTTGAGATGATTTTACTACAAAGATCAGACAACATTCAGCTGGTTCCCTTCTTCAATCTAGTATCACCTGAGCATCCTTCCCATTCACTTTATGTTTGACTCCATTTTTTAGATCAAATTCTCTCCGTAGAAAGGCAAATAACAAATCAGTGATCAGAAAAATCTGTAAAATAAAATGTGTACAACCTAAGCACTATAATTTTTATACATACAATATTTCTTTCCCTTGCCTCGTAAGGTATTTCTATGCTAACAAGAGATTTCTTCATCACAACAAGAACGTATGTTGGTGTACTTTCCTAAAAACACTTGTTTAAATTATTGAAAAGAATGAAATATCACCTAGGGTAATATTCTTTATGGTCATAGATGTACAGGAATCTTTAAAGCTAAACACAGACAACCCTGTAACTTAAGACCACTGGTTTGAGGAAGTTTAGGTGGTCTTTGCTGACAGGTTTTTTATGTAGTATTTATTTGGAGTTCTTTTAATTTACAATAAATAAATGCAGAACTGTCTATCTCTTGTTCATCTATATGTTAGTTAGTCTAAATGCAGAAGTGGTCATCTACACAGGTTTAACTGTTTTTTTATCATTTTATTAAAGGAATAGAATAGAAAATATATAACTGGAGCCACTGTGACCTGTTTACCTCTGGATCACAGGGTTTATGGTTCTATCCACACCAATGCCATGGTCATAATTTCCTTAAGCAAAACACTTTAATTCCACATTGCTTTGCTCTTTCTCTTTGAGGTTAATTCCATTTATAGCGAGTCTGGAGAATGATTTATTTAAGTTGTGAAATCTTATTTTGTACTCAAAAATGAATAAATTTCACTTAAAATACAACAAATATTCCATGTAAAACTTACCTGAGCTGTAGAGAATGTAAGGGCAATAGCAAAGTAGAAGTTAGCGTTGGCACTGCCAGCATATATCCATAGGTGCCACAGTATAGGAGACAGAACGGTACAACACAAGAACATGTTGGTCACGATAAACGTGTTCCTCATATCTAGAAAGTAAACACAAACATGATAACAGTTACACGTGCTATATTTGGCGGGAATATCATAGATGTGCTGCTGTAAACACTTCTGCTGAATTTCTAAAATGGACTCATCCGACCTTCAATCCAGACAGTACCATTGATTGTTCAAAGGGGTGCCAATTGACAATTTACTGAGAAGGGAACAGTGCAGATCATGATCAGACTGCATGATGTACAGGCTGATCATGATCTGCGATGGTCACAAAAGGCAGAATCACCTGTCATCAACAGGGAAAGGGTTCAGATTTTGACTTATGACTACATTACTATGTTAACTGGCAATGTGTTCCTTGCCTTAAAAAAATGAAATGAACATATTGAAGCCATTAACGTGAGGAAGCATGTGTTTTTCGTTACTAATCGTAAGTCAGTAATAAATTTCAACTTCAAAGTAATCCCAAATGGGCTTTTAAATACATAATCCATTACATAAAACGGCACATAATGAATATACCTACAATTTGGCTACCAATTTCTTGAATTAGAAAAATGACTGCTTCTATCTAGAACTGTGAATCCATGTAAATTTGTGGGCAGAATTAATTTTTGTGTACTTAATTCATGGATTTCATATCTGATAGAAAACATTAGTTTGGGATAATTATACTTTGGGAGCTTGTATTTGTCAACAGACCAAACATCACAATCCACAAATATTAGTTTCCCAGACAGATTGCTTTGAATGATTAATGGTTTCACAACACAATTTGGATACGATTCAACGTTACAGGACAGAAATTTTACACTGAGCATCCAAACCACTTATTACTAAGTTGTTACATGTGCTCTTGGTTGTTGTTGTTATGTAAGAGTTTAACACCCGTTTCAACTGTATGTCAGTCATTTTTACCGACGGGCAGTTTACCGTACCATCGTTCCTGGGAAGAATCAGTACTAGAACCCTAGCATCAACAAGAAACTGTCAACATTCTCACATAAACAGATAAGGGCTTGTGCCCATGACCCTCAGTACTATCAGAGATTTCAAGTCACCAACTCTAACCACTTGACCAGAGGCTCTCAGCAAATAATGAAATGCAGTTTTACCATACACTGTGTGCTATTTAAGTACACATTTATAAACTTACATGTAAAGACATGCCTCCACATAGGTAGTAGTGTCACAAACACTGCAACATCGGCGTAGCTCGGATATGATTTGAATATAGACATCAGTGTTACCAGAACATAGGCCAAGAATACTGGATGCTCTCTGAAATAAATATGTAGATCGTTCTTATTGCCGTCAACATCTTGTTTCAATGTATTTCAGTTATGTGCAGATGAGAATTACACCAACCAGCTTTCCTGGAAAGCAACAGTACTCCCATCCCATAGATATGTAGTCAAGTTGGAAACAGGAATCAAAACCATGATGAGAGAGAGATTAGTGAATTACAAGTCAGTAACCTTAATGACTCGGACCACACACGCAGGTAAAATGTTCATTTTATACAGTGATTAATGTGAGTTCATCAGACAGTTTCCCTAACATGTCCAGATATTTTTTGCTGTCACTTTTTAGCAGTTACATCACTTCCCCAGCTGGTTTATATCTTCTTTGCCTCAAGTCACTGTGTAGTCAAAATGAAACACTCCTATGTGTTTATGTCTACCACAGCGTCAACTGGCACTAGTTGGTCATCAAACAGACATGGTATATTAAGAACTTTCTAGCTACTATGAATTTCCATGACTGAACCAGAATTAACAAGAGTTTTGGTAAATATGCTCAAAAGTCCTAAAACTTATCCAGCTGTTGTCATAGTAAACTTAAGGTATTTTGTAAGACAGCATCTTTTTATCAGTGTTACCTGAGTTTGATGGCCAGTGGTACAGTGTACAGGAATGCGTTGATTTGAAACACACAAATGAAGAACGGTCGGAAATGTTCAAACATCTCCGTGAAGAAATACCAAAACACGCCCATATTAGGAGTAAGGTCCGGTACGCCAAGTCTATAAATAGAATAAATCCAAGTGACTGTCAATGATACAGAAACATAGTTATTGCTTTGCTTTCTGTACAAGTCCAATGAACGGCTCTATAAATTTTCCGTAAGAGTAAAAATATAGTATCATAGAATTTGTGATAGTTTAGACTAATGTTTCACAATTTAACAACAGACATGACTAAATTTTAATACACGTAAATTACACAGGTGGTTGCTTGCCATCAAAATTTTGTAGGCAAGATAAATTTAAAACTGCAAAGTAAAACTGAAAGTTGCTTGTTTGCTAAAAAAGCAAACTGAAATGTACTGAGAGTCTCTCCTGTGTTGATATTTACAGATGAACTGCTCCATTAAACAACACACCGATCATCTTAGGGCATTGTATGGTGGAATAGGGTTAAATCACAAAATTACACGATACTTAACCCTGTAAATTGTAAACATGAGAACCTGTTTTAACGTCCTCTGTCATTTTGCTAAACTTACATAAATCCTGTTGTGGCGTGCAGGAACTTTGTGGACTGTTCCATGAAGTATGATACAGCAAACAGCAATGCAGTTAAACCTACACCAATCATTGCTGTAAACCCGTAGTTTGTCAGCGGCACTGAATCCTTCGATTTCTTACTGTTGGATATATTCTGAAAGGTAAGAGGCAAACATTCTCTGTGAACTTTCCTGATTTTGTTCGTGACAAGCCATTGGTTGACAGCAACTTGTAGCCTTTTGAGTAATAGGGGAACATTGCATGATTTCATAGAAATCATGGCCACACCAAGGTGTATAGGGTAGAGCCTCATAACCAGGAAGTCACCAGTTCAAATCCAGTTAGCAGAATTTGATGTGACCTCTTTGATAACTTTTTTTCTGAATGAGTGCTTGTAAGAATTCCAGGAAGTTGTCATCAGAAGTAATTAACTTGAGACTGCAATCCAGGTAAACTAAGCAATAACTCGAGTCTACATCAAGGTAAACTATGCAATAACTGGAATCTGCAATAACTTGAGTCTATAATTAAGTTTAACTATGCAATAATTTGAGTCTACGATCCAGGTTAACTAAGTAATAACTCAGGTCTGCAATAAGTTGAGTCTACAATTCAGATAAATTAAGCAATAACTAGAGTCTTCAATAACTCGAGTCTACAATCCAGGTTAACTCAGCACTAACTTGAGTCTACAATAAGTCAAGTTTACAATCAAGGTAAACTTAGGAATAACTCGCATCTACGGTAACTCAAGTCTACAATAACTTGAGTGTACAATCCAGGTAAACTAAGCAATTACCTGATTCTACAATCCATGTAAACTTGAACAAGTTAACACTAAACTATCATGATATCTTATTTTCAATGTCAACACTTGGGGAGAAGAGAATATAAGAATATATTTTTTATACTGACAAAGGAAATTCAGATATTGCTTAAGTTGAGCCACCTTGGTGCAGTGGTAGTGTGTTTGCCTCAGGATCTGAGGGTCCCAAGTTCGTGATCCCCACCAGTGCCCAAGTAGTGGTTTAGTTTAGTGTCCTTTGGCAAAACACAGATAATTCCACATTGCCTCTCTGAGATTGATTTCATCTGGAGTGAGTCTCGAGAGAGATTAATATAAGTAGTAAGAGCTTGTTTTTCATTTGAGACAGAAGGTCCAAAGCAGTGTTATATACCAGTTATTGTATGTTGAAATCACTGAGTTGTCTAAATATTGGAATCATGTGAAATATACTCACTGTATTGAAAAAGATTGCCGCCGGTACAATCAGCATGATGGGATATAGTGACTGATACGACGCAAATGCAATGGTGGCCATGCACATCCACTTATTCCCTGAAAATATAATTAAACTAGAATATAAATTGGAAAGCAACATGTGCAGCCAACAGTTACTGTTACTGTAATGCATCATAAAGTTACCGGTATGCCCAGCCATGGTCACTGGCTTCTTTTAATGAATTCATAAGATGATTTTTCAGAAATCTCCTAGGAGGAATGGTCTGTGGTTTTAAAATTCTATGCATTAAAGACCAATTTCTTAATCTAAATTAATTACATAAAATACTTTTAACCTTTTCTCAAAAATTTCTAAAATGGACTTGACCACCTTACAAATTGGACAGTACCATTAATTGTTCACAGGTGTGCTCCCTGAAAATTAACTGACTGAATAGCAAACAGTGCAGATCATGATCAGACTGTATGGATATTGAAGCAGGCTGATCATGATCTACATCAGCAGAACCTTTCTAGAGAAGGCGGTCAATTGATACACAGCGGGAAATGACCGCACCATACAATATGGCTACTCTTCGAAGACAAGCATTTGTCATATTGCAAAGACTTTTGGGGTAAACATGTACAGTAACTGGATGTCTAGAAAAAAAAACAGTTTTTCAAAAATGGTGATATCGATTTTTCAAAAGATACAGTAATTTACTTTTGCCACCATGCAAGAGCCAGTGAATCACTCACTGACTTGTATCACTGTAAATTCTCACTGACTTGACTGAAGGTCATGGATTTGATAGGTCAAACTTGGATCTGTCAATGACATTTTATTATCAGTTTTACCATTCCAAGTTTGAGTTGCACAACTTTTAATAATAACAACGATAGTACAACTTTCATCCTACTCTAAGATATCTTTGCAAAAATACCACTGTAGTCTATGGAAGAGTCAATTTTATCTAGGTCTACTAATTCTAATGTATGTTATTTATCTTTTGTGACAATCTTTCCACTACATTCAAATAAGTATAAAGGTAAGGCAAGTTCAGCCTCATTTTAAAGGAGTCTATACCATAAATCACTTCATATTCGCAAAAACCATGGTCCCGAATTATTTCGTAGATTTATGAATATATGGCCATGGTTCATATAATATTAAATTTGTGATAACCAAAATCGGGAACGTTATGGCGCATTAAAGAATGCTTTATCTGGCATTGGTAAGCCTTATAGTGATCCGATGGGTGGCTGCGTATTCTGCAATGGTAATAACGATAATTGCAATTAATATAATTTAATTGTTAATCATACTATGCTGTGACAAACGGCCCATTTAATTCCTTCTGTCATCTTAATGAGTATGTCAAGTATATTAATAAAGGACCTACCCCTCAGGAGCATGCCCTTTGTTTGATGTACATGTTCGTATCATTATGTAGAAAAAGACTAGATTTTTACACTGTAAGCTTGAAAAGGTTTGATCCAAAACATTGAAAAGGAATTAAAATAGATACATTAATTAGCATAAAATACTGTTTGGTAACATGATGCATTTTCAGACAGTATTTTTTTCAGATAGGTCGAACGTTCTTGATATAAATTTTAGCGGATTTTTTAATTCGAGAAAATTGGCAAAAATAAAAACACTGCGAAAAATACCAGATTTACAATATGGACTTGTCACATGACTTCACCAGTTACAGGCAAGCGTTTCAGTCAGAAGTATAATACATACAGTAAACTTTGTGTATAATCAACTCTTCTAACTTTGTTCCTTATAAAATACTACAAATACTATCTGGAGTATGTTATATCCATATAGAAATTTTCATATTTAATAGGGATGTCAACGAATACCCAAATTGGTATTCGGATATTCGGTCAGCCTTCCGAACGAATATCCGGATATTCGGTCGTTTTATGTACTAAATCTAATACGTTGTTGATCAATTTGTCACATATTTTCGCGATTTTAAAATTTATAGCTTATAGTTACCCTAGCCAGGCGAATATTCTATCCCGAGAACTTACTTTTATATCTTTTAAGTCAGACAATTAATGGCTATAAGATTATATGATTCATGTCATAAAATTAGGATAAAATAAATTGCATATACATTGTTATTACGGGAGCTAACTCTGTAAGGACTGTTGTACTTTCGGTTTCGTTTTCTCCGTGACCGAGTCGTTACACGGACATTTATTTTCTTTTTCTGCTGCTTCATGCCTTATAGATCTGCAGGAAACTTAATAGGACTGAGAAAGAAAAGCTTCAATTAAGAACAACCTGAAAAGATTCTCATTTTTATTAAAAACTGTAAAATTATTTAATAAACTTGTTTAATGACTGTAAAATTATTTAATAAACTTGTTTAATGATTGTAAAACGGGGCGCTGTACAAAAGATACTTCATAATTGCAATGGCTTAAGTAAGCGCCTCTCCATATGTATCGGCGTAAACAAGGCTTTAAAACACTTGCATAATAATTTTCCTTAATCTAAATGTTTGTTCAACAATTCACACCTAGAAATTGAAACTCTTTTGTTTGCATAATCTCTTTTGTCTATCGCTAAAGATTGACTATAGAAAGTGTCATCACCAGGGCAACCGGGTATTGTAAATTGACTTTATCGGCCATAATTGAAAATTAATTATTGTCATGAAAACAACATGTAAATATTTAAGTTTTTAATTGAAATTCCTTTTTTGGACGAATTTACCGAATACTCGGATACCTATATCGTATCCGAATATTCGGAAGCTGAACGAATATTCGGATATCCGGATATTCGTTGCCATCCCTAATATTTAATGAAGAAGGAAAAAATTGGGCCCAGAAAATTTGTTCCTTATATCTGGAATTTCTCTATATCCAGGGTGGGTTCATATATAGAGTTTACTGTACAGAACTCTTAAAAGAATATAATTTAAAGTTTTTAATGATACAACTTTTATACAAAGAAATGTTTAACGTAAGAAGCCTTTTTCTCTTTAAATAGTTTTTTTTACTGCCCCCACTGAAAACTTTTGTTGACAATTACCAACACATCGATTTACAGAAATCAGAATATAAACACAAAATATCTAGACTTATTTAACAAAATTCCTGTCTAAAATTATGGCAGACTTTTGCTTTTCAGATTCTCCATGGGTTATTGACTCCACCAAGTATGAACTGGTATATTTCAGCCACTGCCCACCATGACATATCAATCCAAAATTGATGTGACAAAAGTTCTGATCCAGACAATAACTTCACAGTGCGTATGCAGAAAAAAAAAAGTGGCACAACGGTGTCTGAGGGATGTATGGAGACAGCTGAATTCTTTCACAGACATCAGTATGATCTTTGATTTTGTTTTTAAATAGTTTACAGTGTATTACAGACTTTGCAAATATTTTATTTTACCCTTGTAAAAAATTGTGTGAAAGATAAAATAATTAAATGAAAATATGCAAATTAAGTGATTAAATACAATGTATTAAAATAATTTTCATATAAAAACATAAGATTTAAAAACTTTCCAATTTTTTTCTTTGGTAGATAACTGTTAAAGCTTTTAAAAAATTCAGTTACTAGTATTTGCATACTTATATCTATGACTTCACTCCCTGTTACATAATTTCTTCATGATTACGATTGAAGCAATTGACGATGAGAATATGTAAATGAATGGAAGGATTACTGTTCTACAAAGGTGTGATATGTCACAAGAAAAATAGGCCGAATTTGAATATGTAAATTTTCAGTTAGAAAAATAAAAATAAACCTTAACTGGATTTTTTTTTTAAGTGTACGTTTTCAAGGTTTGTAGTACATTTTATACCTAGTTTATTGTTGTTATGCATTTTGTATGTGTACACAGATTTTTTTTTTACTTTGGTTTAATTAACAAAACTTTTGTAAAGATGAAGAAGTTATTAATTAGTGTGGAATAATGGGTATATGGCTGCTTCACCCTTACCATGCTAAATTTTTAAAATGGACTTGTCTACCTTACCATTTGGACATGTCCATTAGTTATTCAAAGGGATGTTCACTGAGTATTTATTGACTGAATAGTAAACAGTGTAGATCATGATCAGACTGCATGGACTTTTAGACTGATCATGATCTGTACTAGATGTAAAGGAAGAATCACCTGCCACCTTTACAACAAGTGTAGATCATGATCAGCCTGAACGTCCATGCAGTCTTACCATGATCGCAACTGTTCGCTACTCCTTTGAATAACTAATGGGCATGTCCAAACTGAAAGGTAGACAAGTCCATTTTAAAAATTGAGTGGGATCAGGATCAAAATATCATCAATTGTATTTCAACAGTTCAAGTAGCAGTTGCGTCCCAGCCTCAAAAGGAAGATGAAGTTTGACGACATTCTGCGTGAAATTGGCGAGTTTGGTTTCTACCAGAAGCGTCTGTATCTGTTGCTATGTATTCCAGCTATCAGTGTTGGTTGCTATATGATGGGAAATATTGTTCTCCTTTATACTCCAGATCATAGGTAAACATGAACTTGTTGAAAATCATGTATGTCAATTCTTACTTTCATGATTTATAACTCTCTCATTTTTTTTCAAGGGAATTAACACATACTTCAACAGTTTTTCAGTTATTTACAGGTGGGCAATTCATCATTCCTAGGACGGACCAGTACTAAACTCCTATCCTTCATAAAAAACTGCTAAATTTTTCACGTAAAGAGACAAGGTTAGTAGTGGGTTCAAACCCATGACCCACAATCAATGAGAAGTTACAGTAATTTAATGTCAACAACTCTAACCACTCAATCGCAGAGGAGAAGATCAATCACTTAATTCATGTTTTTGCTTTACACTGTATGTTTACCTACCAGTCTTATATTATCACCGAGACACGACTCTGTTTGTTCTAATGTTAAAAATGCAGGCCAACTACATGAACAACAAAGAACAATCTGTACCATCTCTGTTTCTTATAAACTTGTAAATATCCAGTTAACTTGATGGATGAGGCTATTTGTTTGCAAAATCTTTAAAACAAATATGCTAATTAATGTCCTATGCTTATTGTTGAAATGGCAGTTAGAACATCTTTGAACAACTCTGGTTAAACATGCTCTTCTCTGCAGTTGAAGTTCAAATAAAACAATTAATAAATCACTTCGAATTCTGACAGATGTAAAATCCCCAATCTTGACAATGACACGTGGGAAGTTCAGGGTGAGTGGCATGAGAAGATGGTTAACCAGTACATACCGCCGTCTTCTGACTATAGCTACGACAGATGTCATTTATATACAGAAGACGGAGGTATAGTCTACAACAATCACAGCAGACCTATCAATGCTAGCGAGTACAAGTGTACCGAGTGGGTGTACAGTACTGAAGTCTTTCATGAAACATTCACGTCCAAGGTAAATGTTAATTACACAAATCTACAAAATCTTGAGCACTGCAATATGATAACTAACCAAAATCAAGTTCTTAAAATTTTAAAACATACATGAAAAGCAACAATTTAAGGGTCTGGGAAACCAACTTCAAAAATATATTGAATGACGACTAAAGGTTATTTTATGTACAAACTGTAAATTGGGTAAACTAATATACATGATGATTTAACAATTTTAACTATTTTCGCAAATTTCACACTTCCCTTATATAAAAATCTCCAAAAGATTCATTTCACATAGAGTTACTATTCTATAGAGAACTTTCCTTTCTGGAATTTAAACGCCCAAATAGATCTGTCTGTCCACAAGTCGTCGTCACGCAAAAAAATCCCAATTTCCAATAAAACAAGAGCTGTCTCATGACAGCACGCTCGACTATTCGAAAGCTTGTCAGTAAAATGTTTTTTTTTGTCTAAGAACAGGACTGGTGTATTGTGTAATTGTCTATAAGAATTAAGGTCAAAGATATGAAACTTGTTCAAAGACCTCTGTAAATGTACATTACGTTTAAAGCCTTACCCTGGATTCTGTAAGCCAACTGGAGGGAGGAGGGGAGGGGGATGGGGGATAATTTCAAAGAAATACAGGACCTTGTATATTTGATCATGAATAACTTTGTAACATTTCAAAATTGATATGCATAAAATTAAAAAAGCATAACTGCTGCATACTGCATAATTATTTTATGACATTTCAAAAATAAGCCATTTCGAGTATTTCAGTCTGGTAAAAACTGTGAAAAAATTCTAAGTTAAAAAGGGGCATAAATCTGTCAAAAATCAAAAACAGTGGTGAAGAAGTTGATAGTAAAAATACATTTTAAGTTTCAAGTCAATATGTTCGATAGTATTCAAGATATTAGACTTTATAAAAATCTTTAACCAAAAGTTTTAAGTTAAAAAGGGGCATAAATCTGTCAAAAATCAAAACAGAGTTATGGGGATTGTTTCCTCAGGTGTAGATATTTTTTGAGTTTCAAGTCAAGACCTTTGATAGTATTCAAGATATTCGACTTAATAAAAAACTTTAACCAAAAATTCTAAGTTCAAAAGGGGCATAAATCTGTCAAAAATCAAAACAAAGTTATGGGGATTGTTTCCTTAGGTGTAGATGTTGATGGTAAAGATATATATTGAGTTTCATGTCAATACCTTTGATAATATTCAAGATATTTGACTATATAAAAAACTTTAACCAACACAGACGCCGACGCCGGGGCGAGTGCAATAGCCTCCTTATTCTTCGAATAGTCGAGCTAAAAAGTATATTGAATACCATGTATTACAAAATTTACACCTAAAGAAACTTTCTCACATTGTATTTTTCTTAATACATTAAAAATTTACTGCAGCAAAATTTTGTATGTGACGAATCACTGAAGACATCGCACATACAGTTAGGGTTCTACTTTGGAGTGCTGGTGGGCGATCTTGGTTTCGGACTACTTTCAGATGTGTGAGTAAAGTTTTACTACGCTATAACCTACGTAATGTGAACAATAATGTTACCACTATTTCATAACTTGTGTAGAACAGGAAGTCTGTTGACCTGAGAGTAAAAATACAACATTTTCAGGAACGGCTTTATAATCTGCATATAAAAATAACTTTGGTCGCACAACCTAATAACCACTATAGAAGACCATGTGGTAGAATAAGTATTTAGCCCGTGTAAGGCCAAAAAAAAGTGTGTTTCTGGTCACCTTGCCAAAAAGATTACGGTAATTGATTGGCATTTTTTATTTTGCTTTTTTGCTCTAAAAACTCCTGAAAATTGATCTGTTTTGATCAGTTTCTTAATATAAAAAAAAGTTTTAGGTTGACACAAAAGAAGTTAAGGTTGGTCGGGAGACCAGAAACATGCATATCTATTTTGTTTTGCCTAACAGACCAATTTATGTCACATATACATGTACTATGTAACCTGTGCAGATGATTGGCTTTAGTGGTACTACTTTATAAACTATATAGATGACCAACTTAAGTTGGA
Organism: Saxidomus purpurata; assembly: GCA_022818135.1. Classification (NCBI taxonomy): domain Eukaryota; kingdom Metazoa; phylum Mollusca; class Bivalvia; order Venerida; family Veneridae; genus Saxidomus; species Saxidomus purpurata. The sequence goes on from JAFMSR010000012.1 coordinate 937,304, forward strand.
TGTTGTTCCAAATTTCATTAGAATATTCAAAATTAATTGTGAACTTAAATCTAAAGAGAAATATTATTTATAAACTTGTAAGTAAAAATACATGAGACTTAAAGACACTATACAAAAGCTAGACTTCGCTCATAGTTTAAATTTGAACATCTCTTTTCAGTATAGGCAGAAAGAAGTCATTTTGTATCTCATCAGTCCTGCAGGTATGCAGTGCTGTGGCTGTAGCGTGGGCCCCGAACTTCTGGACATACCTTATCCTAGAGTTTCTGGTTGGAGCCGCGTGTCATGGCGTCTTCATGTGTGCCTGTGTACTTGGTAGTATTCTATCGATGTCATTATTTCATTTACCTATCTTTATTGCTGACATAGTGCTACATACATGTATGACTTGACTAGTTAAACAAGATGTCAAGTTGAACTGTTTATTCTAAAACACAATCTTGTTAGAAGATAATAATCAGTTATCTGCGTTAAAACCTTACTAAGCGTTTTGATAAGTGATTTTCAGGCTACCGCTAAGTTGACTTTGCTTCCCATGTGTTTCATTCAATAATTGAATTCAACTGTGGGAAAAACCCGGCATGTTGCTATTTTTAGAAACTGTTAATTTCCATCAACCAGTACCATCACTAGAAGAAACTGGCGTAACACTTTTCTCATGGCCTTGCTGATATTCTTTCTTCTTGCAGGTCTTGAAGTGGTTGGTCCAACGAAGCGTGTATGGGCTGGAGTGATCATTCATGGATTCTTTACTATCGGTCTCTGTTACCTGTCTGGCGCAGCCTGGTTACTCAAGCACTGGTCACACATACAGTTAGCGGTGGCCGCACCTTGTGTGCTCTATCTATCATACTGGTGGTAAGACGGTGTTTATTTCACACCCTGATGTTAAAAGATATTCTAACATGACCAGCACATTTAACATTGGTCAGGTATGAGTTAGTACAGGTGTAAGTTATAACGAGTTCAGATCAGGAAGCACACATCATACATTTTGACAACCCAACGTTAAAAGAGAATGCACAGGAATAACAAGTCTGATCACTCAATGTCCAAAACATCATGAGCTAGATTAAATTGTGTTAAAATAGAATGATAAATCGGTGAAAGAAAATTAATGTGTTTTAAATCATTCAATCAGGTGCATTTAATTAAACCGCTCACCCAAATGGGCTAGTGACCACATTTCTACACACCTGAGCTCCTAACATTTCTTTAGGTACAATGTATGTATATCAAATTTCAAGAAAACTTTCAGGTTTATACCTGAATCTCCTCGATGGTTGATCAGCATGGGACGAACAGAAGAGGCTGAAAAAATCATCAAACGAATGGCTGCAGTCAATAAAGCTAAGCTTCCAGAGAAATTGTTCAGCGAAGATACGGTAGAGAAAAAGAAAGGCGGTAAACTGTGGGAGCTTTTCACAAACAAAGTTCTTTTCATCAGAACTATGATTATTTTCTTTAACTGGTATGTCATTTTGCTAATCTACCCTCATATACAAAATTCTAGTCAAGCACTGTAATTTTTACAGCAAGAATTTAAACATGCTTCAAGTATTAGCTAATATAAAGCTAACAACTAAATACATGTATGAACTTTTTGTTTCCATTTATTAATCTAGGATATACTTTTGATTGGGCAATTTACAGTTGACAGCAGACAAATTTCTTTAAAATTTGCAAAGAGAGAATTCTCTCATTATAAAATATAAATCTATGTAAAATGAATCTTTGGCAAAAAAATTTAATTAGTGAAATGGGCAATTAAACAAATCTAGAGCTATCACTAAATGTGATTAATACCCCCAAAAGGATTGCTTTATAAACTGAAGAAGTTCGTAGTACATAATACCTTGCAAACAAAATAAAAAGAGATATTGTTCGTGGGATAAATGGGTTTGGCCTTGTATGAAGTTGTATTGAATTCAACTTGTAGTTTTCGAAAAATGCCCGGGCGGGGAAAAGTAACAAAGGGCAATAGGGGGGGAAGGGGAAACACTGTAATTAGTCAAGATGGAGTTATGGTTCCTGTGCACGCACTCCCACTCACTGTGCTTGACCATTGTATGAAGTTGTATTCAATTCCAACGAAAGTTTCAAATTATGCTCCGGACAAGGAAAAAGTAAAAAAGGGTAATAACTCTGTAATGAGTCAAGATTGAGTTATGGTTCCTGTGCACGCACTTCCTCTCAAGTACTTGACCATTGTATGAGGTTGTACTGAATTCCAACTAGTAGTTTTCAAGTTATGCTTCGGACAAGGAAAAGTAACAAAGGGCAATAACTCAGTAAATATTCAAGATAGAGTTATAGTTATTGTACACGCACTTCCTCTGAGTGTGCTTGATCATTGTATGAAGTTGTATTGAATTCCAACTAGTAGTTTTCAAGTTATGCTCCGGACAAGGAAAAGTAACAAAGGGCAATAACTCTGTAATTAGTGAAGATGGAGTTATAGTTCTTGTGCACTGCACTTCCTCTCAATGTGCTTGACCATTGTATGAAGTTGTATTGAATTCCAACTAGTAGTTTTCAAGTTATGCTCCGGACAAGGAAAAGTAACAAAGGGCAACAACTCTGTAATTAGTCAAGATGGAGTTATGGTTCTTGTGCACGCACTTCCTCTCAAGTGCTTGACCATTGTATGAAGTTGTATTGAATTCCAACTAGTAGTTTTCAAGTTATGCTCCGGACAAGGAAAATAAACAAAGGGCAATAACTCTGTAATTAGTGAAGATGGAGTTATAGTTCTTGCTGCACTGCACTTCCTCTCATTGTGCTTGACCATTGTATGAGTTGTATTGAATTCCAACTAGTAGTTTTCAAGTTATGCTCGGACCAGGAAAATGCAAGGGGGGGGGGCCGAGCCCCGACCGGGGCCCCGATTGCCGATCGGCCGACCGACCGACCAACCACCGGGTGACTCCTATATACCCCCCTAAACTTCGTTTTGGGGGTATAATTAGTGAAAATTGAATCACAGTTTATATATAATACCCAATTATCAATAAACATTTGATTAGCTAGGATTCTTCCTTCAGGATAATTGTGAGCATGTGTTACTATGGTGTGACAATGTACGCTGGTACCATCGGAGGAAATTTCTATCTCAACTTTTTCCTACTGGCTGTCGTAGAATTTCCATCATTCATCAACATTCCTATGTTAGACTGCATGGAGGCGGAAATGGACGCATATATTCTTTATGTGGGTGGGAGGATTCGCCTGCATAGGAACAATTTTCACTGTGGTCTATGGCGGAGATGGTACGTCAACAGCCATTTTCTTTTATTCCGTGCATTTTTAAAGAGGACTAGTCCATCTTCAGATCTGGATGATACCATTTGTTTAGGGGGTGGTCAATGACTATTTAACACATGAATATTAAAGAGTGTAGACCACGAACCGCAGTTGTCTACAATGGTTACAAGTGCAGAACGGAAGTTCTGATTCTAATACAGTAAGGTTCAATACTATGCTTAATTCAGGAAACAGGAGCCAAAGTATGCATGTATTTCAATACACTTAGATAAAGACATCATCAATCACTGTATAAGACACTATAAAGTGCTTTATCCCTATTTTCTGAAGCACTAAATGTGTTACACATTTTACATATCAAGCTTGAATATGTCATAAACTGGTATATATACATGTAGATAAATATATAAGCTGCCAAGTGAACATTACCTGGTTCTGCTAGCTTTTCTCTTTAGAGCATTTCATTGTTCTGTGTGTAAGTCTGGTTGTAAATGAATGCTGTATTTGTTGGTACTTAGGGATAACTTTGTGTATTCAATCTTTGTTTATATTTCAGACTTACACATAGCTACGTTAATTCTCTCGCTAATTGGAAAGTTAGGCCCTTCTGGAGCGTTTGCTGTGATCTATGTGTTTTCACTAGAGCTGTATCCAACCCTGCTCAGAAATGCTGGTATGGGGGCCAGCTCATGTGTGGCAAGATTTGGGGGCATGGCAGCACCTTACGTGGCAAAAATGGTATTTATAGTATTCAATGAAAGGGCACATCAATTTCTAACACATTCACACATGGAAATATGGAATTTGATTACTACATGATAGTCTTATAACCCCCAAAAATACCATTAATTTCCTTTTATTCCTCCTGGTATTTCTTTTGTCAAAAGTGATATGTGACTATTTATGTCTAACAGAAAAGTATCAGGGTAAAGAGCTGAGTCAAAGCCTAAACATTGACAAAGGTTTGTGGTAACTACTGCAACAACATGCTATTAAACTTCTATACAAGCAATTGCATAAATAGTGTGACCTCTTATGAGCAACCAGTACATGGATCACTTTAAGGAGGTAGATGCTAATGCGTGTTATTACATAGAAAATGTCCAATTTGTGATGCAGCAATATTGGCTGTTAAGATAGGTGGATGTTGAATTAATGTGACCTCCTACACAGGCACAATTGAAGAGATATTTTTCCTTAACATGATTGCTTCTAATGTAACAAATCTGACTGCTGAGAGCAGATGGCTGTGTAAGCAAGTGCAGCAACTACAATTTACCCAAAAACACAGTTTCTTTCTTCCCTTTTTCTGTATATTCTAGGGAGAATTGATTGGCGGTGATTTCGGAAAAGGTCTACCATTGGCTATTTTTGGTGTCACATCAGTGGTTGCCGGCTTGCTGTGCCTGTTTCTACCAGAAACCCTCAACCAAAAACTACCCGACACAGCTGAGGAGGCCGCTAAGTTTAAAGGGTAAACTGACTTCTCAAAAATACCTTTTAATATATTTCAGAGCTTTCATAAACCCATTTATGTCTCCTTGCACTTTTTCTAATGCTCGCAGATCATAAAAGAACAAAGTGCCTAGCAGTTCAAGAAGTGGTTGGATAATTTTCACAATTATGTGACAATTTGAATTTAACTTTCTTTGGAGTAAAAGTTATTGTTTCAGGCAAAGAACAAATAACTGAAAATTGTGTCCGTTACAAAATACAGAGATATCACACCATATTCATCGTAAACAAGCAAAATACAAAGTAAATAAGCACAATGCAAGCTAAACAAGCAAACTACATGTACAAGGTAAAACAATACAAGATAAACTAGCCTGAAACAAGGTAAGCCAGCACATTACAAGGTAAACAAACTAAATGTTTATCTGTTTCAGACTTCAAAAGAGAAAAACTGAAGAGATCTATATTCCTGAGAAAACAGAAGACATCATACAGACCAAATTCTAGGCAACGGACAAACAACCTCATCTTTCTATCTATAGTGCAACATGGACAACCAAAATAAACTGCTGTTTGGTTGTTTTATTTGCTGTTTTAGAAATTTGTAAAACATGTAGTTGACATATTATTTTCAGAATATGATTTTAAAAGTAGTTCATTGTTTCTCAGGTAGTCTGTGATTGATAAGCAAACGGTATGGATTCAGCTCCGACAGCAAAGGTGTGCCTGCTCCGTTGTGTAACGTGTGGTTGCGGGATTACGCTGGTAGGGGCTTCACCCTATTTGATTTCTAGAATAGACAATGCCTGCTGGTTGTCATCATTGGTTGTTGCCCACAGGCCAATATAACATTGTTTGTTGCCAAGTTTGGCCAGATATAACAAAGATCCAGCACTCACCTTTTAGCATGAACATGAAGGACAGGAAAATAAAGAGGTTGTTGATCACAGCTGTCGACTTGCCCAAACATATTGCTATACTGTATGGATTCAGAAAATGCCTGAAAAAACATTGATCAGTTACAACAGTTACATAATAATACTGTTATAATAAACTAGTACTACACTCCTTATAATAAAAAAGTTTTAACTTTATAGAAATAAATCCACTTCTTGTAAACCAGTAAATGTTCACTACAATACATTTTCACATTTGCTGACATCAAAAATTCCTGAAAAACTGGGTACAACAAATGTACAATAAGTTGGATTCAATTCTTTTTAGGTTTACTGTTGTGTAAACTGTATCATAATAAAAATACAGCGGCCCTGCTAGCCTGACCAGAGCAGCCATGCGGTTCCTGGTTTGAGCCCAAATCAATCAAGATAAATTGGAAAGTTGTCTTGAAGACAAAGGGCAATTGACATACTAAGCTAAATCTACCAGGTAATCTGGTTGGGGACAGAACCCCAAAGGTATCAAATGGTTCTACATATATCTTTAAGGCAAAATCAAGGAGGTTTGAATAAAATATCTTACGCGGCAAGCAAGGAGACTTGCATCATGTCAACGTCGTCTTTCTTCAGAATAATTTTCTCTACACCGAGGGCATACTGCTTTACCTCAGCCAGCTGTCTTTGTAACTGAAATACATTACATTCTTCTTATCTCAAACTCTTTTAAACTGGAATACCTTTATCTCAAACACTTTTATATTAAACACTTCTTTTTCAAATTTCTACTTATTTCAAAGTCAATTCAGGGTTCCGCAATTGTCAAAAAGTCGCACATTCAGGGAAAAATTTTTTTGTTAAAATTTTTCTGTTTAGCCAACAAAAATATTTGAAAATAAAACTTATTTCTAGCAAACTCGTGTTTTTTTTAATGAAACCTGCAATAGTTGGTTCTATGAATGTATTGTCAAATAAACTTTATAAACTGCTTTTAAAATAAAAAAGTTTTCTACTGATCCCATGAACTTTGCCATAACAAGAACCTAACATTCACCTTAGAGGGTGCAAGTGACATTTGCTATAGGTAAGTGACAAAGAGTGAAAGAATAACTATTGCCATGACCAATTGAAAGAGTAGTTAGCAAATGAACATAGATTTAACCTGACACTGAGTTATGCTGATAAGCATTTAGGCTTTAAATGGCAATAGACAAAACCTACCAGGTATCTACTAAACTGCTTCCAAAGCTGCAATTGTCCACCTGGCACATCCACTCAGCACATCCACAAACTGATATTAAAGAAAACATATCTGTAAGTGTCTATTAAAGTCAAAGGGGGGAGAAAAATTAAGGGGATACCAGGGCACTCGCTTGGCCGATTTTGGGGCCGAATATCGGCCATTTCCTCCTAAAATAAATGTTTTTCCCCTTTCTAAGAAAAAAATCCCTTTAAAAAAAAAAAATAAAATTGGAAGGGGGGCGGGGGGGGGGGGAGTTTGCCAATAAACAAGAACCTTAACATTCACATCTTATTTGATTGATGTCCAAGATCCGACAAGTGGTATTGCTACATTTAACGGGTTGACAGAGAGTGAACAAAATAATAACTAATTGCCAGTTGGCCAATTTACGAAAGAGGGGGGCTAGTTGGTCAGCAAAAGGTGTTAATTGATAAACAATCATAAAGACGAAATTTAACCTGACACTGATACGTTATTTGTAACTGGATTTAATTAGCATCTTAGGCTTTAAATGGCTACATAACACAATTCATGTAAACCCATTTTTATATCAGGTATCAAAAAGGATTTATAATTTGGTTTTTTTTTTGGGGTTAGTTACTAAAATGCTTGCTTACATTGTTATTTTCAAGTTGCAAATGTGCTGGACGAATTTTTCCCCTACATGAATATATCTATTGGCAATGCGGGCCTTCAAAACCTTCCAGTATTCGTTAATACTTATCAATACTTATTTTAAACCTTTAAACATACTTTGGACAAATTATGTTCTATCCACAAAACTGTTTTAATTAAAATCGAAGAAACATATCTGTTCCTTTCATTTCTGAGTGAAAAATGTCACATAAGTCAAATACACGGTTCATCGAAAACAGAAGATAATTGGTAAAATAGAGATCATTCACAAAAAGTTTGCATGTCACTGAGATTTTTAATTCATTGAAAAAAAAAATAAATATAGTAGAACAACTGCATACATTGTTGTATTGTCAGAAAATATTATGTAGCACAGTTGGAAATATTGAAAACAGTATTAAAAGTGTGAATAGTAGTAATATTTTAGGGGGGAAAAACCCCTATTAGTCTTAAAACGAGCCTGCAGATATTCCCCATTTCATATAGGTGCCTCTCCCGGTTTTTTGGCCTCGATAAAATACTTTCCAAAATCAAATACCAGAACTTTACACAACGAAATCTATCAAATGTTTTACAGCCTGCAATTTTTCGTTTTATAAGTTCCTTTAACAATGGCCATAAGAAATTCAGAAGTAAAACTATTCAATGAAAATCTGCCATTGAGGTCTTTAACATGAGTAACACAAGATATATAGTTATAAATATAGACAATATTGGGGGATCTGCATTTTTGATGTCTGGAAATGCACTCACCACAAAGAAGTAATGAATCTTGTTTGGCATCAGTTTGCTGATGAAACTGAACACTCTCAGCATGATTGGTGTCTGAAAAAAATGAAAATATTACTTAGCTTTGTAGAAGTGTAAAGGGAGATAATTCTGTTAAAGTAGGTCTTTAGCTTGCTCTTTGTGTATGAAGGGAGATAACTCTCCTATTACAGTTCTGAGAAAGTAGATCCTTGCTCGTTGCCTAAGAGCTTTGTTTATGTAGGTTATGATTTTAACTTAAGTGTCAGCTATTCCCATCTTATACTGTCAAGTACAAACACATTTAAGTAATGCATGAAGACTTTATTAGTACTACATTAATCGTTACTAGTTACTAGAAGTGTTTTTGCATATCCCTTAGTACTGAATCCTAACCCTATCATAAATGTTATTCTTCCAATTGTGATATTATGCTGTTTTACAAACCTCGTGGAAAAGGTCCCCATGATATGGTGAGATGTCATTGTCTGCCAGGGCAATTCCCTCCTGAGCTGCAAAGTTGGATAAAAACATTCACATTTAGTTCACAATTATGTGACATAATATATTTGTTTGCACTGATTCATTTGACATATAAGCTTAGTGTATGCACTAATTTATTTAACAATTTACACAATCAAACAATTTCAGGAAACCATATACGGAAGATGAAGTTGTAAAATGTATAAGTAAATTACAGAGCGGTAAAGCACTCCAGTCCCTTAGTAATTAAGAAATGAGAATATCAAACCAAAGATTTACTGTTAAATGTAGTCAAACTTAATGTAGTACTTGAGACTGGTTTTGTACCCAGTACATGGTTGGAGGCATTATCATCCCAATATATAACAGGAACAGTGCTAAGCCTGGTTAGCTTTGGTTAACCCCGAAAAACAACTTTTCACTACTCTTGTGTCTGCGTTGAATCTTACCAAAGTGCGGGTCGAAATGTCAGAGGCCACCATTCAATATATGACACAAATGAATATTCACAAATATATGGGTGACAGGAAGTTTGTGTTATTATGACATGTACGTTGAATGAAAAATAACTTTAAATAGTCAAGATTATTTAAAAAAAAAGCGTTTGTACAACTTCAAGCGATAAATTATTAGGAGGGATCCAAAACCAAAAAAAAAAAAAAAGAAATTGGAGGTGGGGAAAAAAAATTATTGTGTCCCAATGACAAGACCTTAAACAGAAATAAACAAAGCAATACCAGCAATGAAATATAAATAAGTATACAATGATAAAAGAGAAAACAAAAAGTTCTGGGTTACCTTGGAGTTGTAATCAGTGAAACCGTTCACGGGCATCGACATGCGCGTCCTCGATAAATCGGGTGAATTTGATCACGTTAGTTCCTTATGGGCATGACGTAAATTAACTTTTTTGAACATTATTTTTAGGTAAATAGTGCTGATATAAATACAAATTGTCAATGAAATAACCAGCGGAAATTTAAAATCAAACTACAAACTCTTATATGGAGCTCGAGGTTTTTAAATTTTTCGGGATTATGCATATGATTATCTCCGTAATCAGCTAACAGCGCATTAATTTCTAAAACAGAATTTTGGGGGAAAATTTGTAATGCGCCCGTAAGCTATATACCTTCCACGTGAAGTTTTATGTACTATTTTTATTTGTAAGAAGTTCTTATCATAGCGGCATTCAAACAAAAGAATGATCTGGTCTATTTTACTACTTCGGATACTTAATTGTGTACTTTCATAGAAAATTCTTACCGGTTTGAAGGGAAAAATTAGGCTTGGGGAAATTAAGTAGCCCAGTAGACTGAAAAAAAAAGGAGTCACCCACGAAATAAAAAAAGACCACACATAAGTTGTCTGGGCAAACTTACCTTGTCTTAATACTCACTACTTTTTTTAGAAGACAAAAGCTGGTGTTATAAGAGGGGTTCATGATCTTCATAAAACTAGGTTCTAATCACGTCTAGCCCATTTTTTCCATGTTGTACTTCTGGTAACATGCAAATACATTCTGGAACCATCCATTTATCAAAATGCCAATTTAACTTTTTTTTGCAAACATAGTGTGGCATTGGCAATTTCAAAGCTAACCAGACCTGAAGCGATTACAGTTTAAAAAGTTAAATACTTTGTTTAAAACACTGACTAGATAGAGCAGTCCATGGACTATTATCTTGCCATACCATTTGAACAAACTGGGAGCACCCTGTCCTAGTAAGTGTAAGCACCATGCAGAAAAAAATAAAATTAAATAGTCTTGAAAAAAACCAGGAGGTGAACGCCACAATCTTACTCACTTTGAAATGGATAAACTGGGGGAAACTAAGATGTAAGCAAACCACGTGTGCACTCCTATTTCTTTAAATTCAGTCTTACTCTTAGGGTAACATCTTAAATGTATAAAAATTTCAAATGACAGGTAACTTTTGATCCGGGAAACATTTACATAGAAAATAATATTTTGTTAGGAGACCTTGGTTACTTAAAATAAAGATTGTAATATTAGGAATATACAGTTCCCTGAAATTCATTTGCGCCAGCATTCGGAAATGTAAGCATATCGATCCCACTTCGTTAGGGCTGATATGAGACAAAATAGGCTGATATAAAACGAAATATACCAGCATACGCTGGAGTGATAAATGTATACCAACTGTATAGCCAACTGTAAAATAGTCTGGGGAATGAAGTTTGGGCCGAAGTTTGATCATTTATAAACCAAAACAACGACCAAATCAGATAAAAAAACACCAATAAATTTTGAGCAAAACAAATTAGTAAAAATCGAGTATCGCGAAAATATATGTCACAAGCATTTATTAAACTCAACTAGTGCCTGACCTTTCTGCCAAGACGTCAATGCATTGCTAATCTCAACACGGTTTGAAAACCATTTTGGAATGTCTGTTCTGAAGAGAGATAATCGTATAACAACCCCAAATGCAAGGCAAACACCGATGCCGACATTGGAACCCATACTCTTCAAATGAAGGTAACACCAGAGTGCATCACAAAACTATTAGCCATTAAAGATTATTGGAGGAAATTACGTATTACATGTCCGAGGAAATTCATTAAAAGTTCAAGAAGTATGCCCTAGACTTGTTTGAGATTTAAAATAATTGAAATTGATTTTGAATTTGCATTTCCACTACTTGTATTCATGTGTCAAGTTTTCAAGATTTGGTAGTTTTGTGAGATTTTCTGTTCCAATGTTTACATTTGCAGTTGGGGAGGGCAAGGTAGACGACTGCAAAACTTCATTATTTGTTTGTATTTTGCAGGTGACACATTGATTCCTTCTTGAACACTTGTTGAAAAATGTGTAGTTCTTATGTTGAACGCGTTGCCACATTCTTTGGAAGTTGTTATAATATAGAAATTAATCATGCAAAACACTAGTCTACAGATTTATCAGTTCCTAACTTGCAATTACCTGTAACCTGTTAACCTAGCCTATCTATATATATCTATTGATCCTGCCTAACCCCTTTTTCGGTAATTTAACTGGCAGCAGCGGGTCAGCGTGAGAAAGAGTTCAAATATATCTAAAGTGAGAGTAGTTATAAAGACGACAGCACATCATCAAGTGAGAGTTGAAAAGTTAAAAACAAGTTGGTGCGTCTTTGACATTATTCCTGTTTCTCATATATGGTCAACTGACAAAGACCAATTTAGTTATGAAAGCCAGAACTACTATTTAGGGACTGTGGAAGAAGTGCAGGGCCTGCTTGAAACTGACAAGATCAGGTTGGTGCAGGGCCCGCTTGAAACTGACAAGATCAGGTTGCCTAACAATGAGGAAATGGAGGCTTTTCAATATCACCACTGTACCTGGGAAAAATGAAAACTTAAAATAGTTAGCAGAGGTGTGAATCTCCCTGTAGGATAAGGGATGCATGTGGCAGGTCATTCTCCTAGGCCGCTCAAGGTTTGACAGCATCGGAATCTCAACCAGACAGTGAATGATTTTTTAAGTTGTGCGTCAGTTCGTCTGTTTTCTAAGGTCTGCCACACAAGTTTGTTTCTAATGGAGGTAACACACCGGATGTCGTGATATGAATAATTACTTTTTACACAATGTTTTACCCAGCTAACACTGCCCATTTTGAACTTTCTCAATTTTATCAATGTTATATTGTGTTTGCGGGCACCAGACATATTCCAAGAATATTCCAGTTGTGGTCTAACACGACTTTTATACATGCAAGCAGCTTGATCTTCACATTTATGGTGACGATGTTCCAACGAAGAAAGCCAAGAGTTTTGTGAGCATTTGAAGATATTCGATTCATGTGTTTGTTCCAAGACGTCGAGGCCTAGATATTTTGGGTCTTTGAAGGTTTCTAGAGAATGACCATAAAGTACATAGTTAAAGAGAACCTTTTGTTTATTTCTAGTTATGTTTAAAAAGTGCATTTGCTGGTATTGAAGTTTGAACTCCATCTCCCACTTCTCTTGCAATTTTCAAGCTTCTTCAGGTCATCTTGAAGTATTTGGGAGTCTTGGGTGTTATTTATTGCAAGTGAACCTGGGACCTAAGGGTTTCAAGAATGTCATTAATATAGAGTAGGTCAAAAGTAAAAGTCCAAGTATAGATCTCTATGGTACACCGGATGTAACTGGTACCTCAGATGAGTCTTCGCCTTCTATGATAACTGACTGCGTGCGACCTATTAAAAAAGATATTATCCAAGATGAAGTGATATTGTTGATGCCATGTTCTTGAAGTTTATATCATAGTTTTAGGTGGCTGACTTTATCAAATGCCTTGCTGAAGTCTTAGAGAACTAGATCAGTTGGTTGGCCTTTCATGAGATTTTTTCCTAGGTCGTCAACAAGCTGTAAAAGTTGTGTTTTGCAAGAGCGGCATTCTCTGAAGCTATGCTGTAGATTGTAAAGAATGTTATGTTCTGTAAAGTGAGCAGAGATGTTTAATGCTACAATATTATGTTAAAGAACTTTATATAAAATACCAGTAAGAGAAATAGGACGGTAATTTGCAGGATTTCCTCTGTCTCCTTTCTTGAAAAGTGGAGCAACAGTAATTGTTGCTGACGTCCTGAAATTAAAGATTTTTGAAAATTATTTGTATAGTAGGAGCAATCGGAATCCTGAATTCTTTAAGCACAAGTGGCTTGATGTTATCCGGACCTGCAGCTTCGTCAGGTCACAAGTTTGACAGTAACTTCAGTAGCCCATTGAGATCAATGGTGATGTCTGGCATGACAGCCTAAATCATTGGACTCTTTGATTCTGGTTTGTCACATCTATTCACAAACTGTCCTTCCAGTCAATACACAGCCGTAATTTTGGAGCATTTTTGCACGTCCAGCTGGTTTCCAAGTTAAATTGATTAGAGTGTACAACAACAAACATTTAAATTGATTTTTTAGGCACAGTTTATAGCTCACCTGAGCACGAGCTATTGTGATTGCCTGGTGTCCGTCGTCTGTCTGTCGTCTGTCTGTCCACACTTTACCTTGTGTATGCAATAGAGGCTGCATTTTTCACTTGATCTTCATGAAACTTGGTCAGTATGACTGCCTTGTTGAAATCTAGGTTGATCGAATATGGGTCATCTGCGGTAAAAAGCTAGGTCACCTGGTCAAATCATAGATAAACCTAGTGTATGCAATAAAGGTTGCATTTTTCATTAGACCTTCATGAAACTTGATCAGTATGATTGCCTTTAAGAAATCTCGGTTGAGTTCAAACATGGGTCATCTAGGGTCAAAAGCTAGGTCATGGGGTAAAATTGTAGAAAAACCTTGTGTACGCAATAGAGGTTGCATTTTTCATTGGATTTTCATGAAACTTTGTCAGTATGATTGTCTTGATGAAATTTAGGTCGAGTATGGCCCTCTTGTCTTTAGTATACATGTATATATTTTAGAGGTATAGAGGTAGTTTTCTTTATATATATTTTCTCTTTTATTGTCATGTATGCCCTAAAACTAAAAATTTTCCTAATCTTTAGCAAAATGTAATTGCATCAAACTTGTACATCACTAAATCTAAGGTTTTCAAACATTCAAGTAAATTTGAAAATAGCTGAATAAAAGTGCACTGATATGCATTAAATTTGATAGGTTAAAGGTAGTTTTAAATCTGTGAAATAAGTCAAAACATTTCAGTCAAGTGCATCTTTTAAAGGTTAAAAGTTCATATTTTGATTTAGATAAGTTGATAAACAACTTACACATGTTTGTAAATTATCAGTTTTAATATACAACTTAAAATTAGATATTGCATACTGAAACATTCTAAAGGATTAAAGAATGATAGTTAACTAAATCTTATATACATTATTATTAAGTTTTCAATGAAAATTTGAAAGAGCATTTTAATCCTGGCAATTTCATAAAACTAGAAGTGATGTGATTGTCAAAATACTTGCTGTCTTTTTTTCAGTGTTTTCTGATCTGAATTGAACAGTGACCATCAAAAGACCAGGGTCCCAGTTGCAAAAACCATGAGGTGTTTTCATTGTGATGTTTGTTACATGTATATTTGGATGAGATACTAGCAAAGGAATGGTTTGGTCTACCAAGAAACGTGTGGTGGTTGCGTCAGTTGTTGGATTGGGCCTGGCAATTATAGGAGCCATAATGATACCCCTGATGGAATATATCATAAAAAGGAAAATAGAAAATGTAAGTATCTACTCTAAATCAGGTTATATTGGCAATCTTTTGTTTTGTTGCTATTTTTCACAAATTTCTACTTTGTTGTTTAAAAATTTTCCCCAAGATTCATTTCACTTAAATTTATAATAAGAAAATTCTTCTTTTTAAATTTGGAAATAAGTGACCTGTCTTCTATACTGTTAAATTGTGAACACTATTTGTCTCACAAAAATTATCTATGTTACAGTACATTCCCGTGCTAAGAAATCCTTTATATGCAAAACTGTTTCTTTTGTTAAGAAAATCTTGCAGTATTACACGACAATATTGAACTGGCACTCATGAATATTTCGTATGTGATCGGTAATCTTCGGATAAAAATATAACAAGCGATTGATATAAAATATCAAATTCATACTGTACCATATATTGCATTAGGCAATGGTGTAGTGGATCAGGCATTTGACTACCAATCAAGCGTATGTAGGTTCGAGTCTTGCTTGATGTTTTGTTACATTTTTTAATCGTTTCGATGCATTAAATGTTTTCGGTATTGTCTTGGTTCATCACCGGGTTTCAAGATTTTTTAATGACTATTTGAGTATTCTTTCTCCGTCGTCCTGCAAACAATTGTATATATAACTGAAAATGCCAACGAGCAAATCATCAAAACAGCTACGCTCTAAAGATAAGATTGCCTCGGCTAATATATCGGAGGCTTCCGAAGATAACCCAGGGACAGACGGAAAAACATTCATTCAACGGAATTTTATGTAATTTCTGAAATGCCATGAATATCAATGATAAGTATTAAAATATAAAAAAAAGTAAAAACACAGAAAACAAAGCAAAGGTAAACAACAATACAAAAATAAAGAACAGAAATCATAGAATATATAAAAGCAAAAACGGTGCATAAGACAGTGTCACAAATTCAATAAAAATAGCCATACTCCCATAAAAATTAAAATTATCTATGCAGGATTCGAACCTATGGAACCGTGCATACAAGTTAGGCATTTAATCACTACGCCACTGTCTCTGCGGTGTGAGCTTCAGTTGGTTAAATGTATTTGTTCGATATGATAATCAATTGAGCCAACAAACACATACCCGAACGTACCCGAAGCTATTGGCAAAGATTAATGAGTGCCAGGTAAATATTGTCGCACAATAACTGTAAGTATTTCAAACTACCTTGGTACATATTGTCATTAAAATGCATTTGTCCATTTTTAATTTGGACACTCCCACTAATTGTTCATAGGGGTGTTTGCTAAAAATGAACACACAGTTCTTATCACAATCGGGAAATTTATACCATCTGTAAATCATGCTACCAGATATGTGTTGACTCAGGTGAGATTTGTTACAACTCCATCTTGACCCACTTGTTTTATAATTCACAGACTGTGATAATTAAAGAAGGTGGGGAAGTATACGATTACTGGTTAGATCCTCCAGTCCCGATCTACCTACAGATCTACATGTTCAACCTGACAAACAAAGAAGAGTTCCTTAATGGACAGAAACCCAGTCTCAATCAAGTAGGCCCTTATACTTACAGGTATTGTTTGATTTATATTTGATTAATATTTGTGCATAATGTATAATTACAAAAGAACCAAGAAGGTTCTTATACATACAGATAGATTTTGATTGATATTCATGGACTGACAAGCAAAGAAGAGTAACTTGAGGGACAGAAACCCAGTCTTACTGAAGTAGGCCTTTACAGTCTAATAAATTGCTGGATATCAGATACTTCACATAGATAAAAGCAGAAAACTAGATACATGTATGATGTTTAAATATTTGAACTCTACTGAGTTGAAGGCGAAAGATATCTGTTGTTACTATCACTATCTGTCTGTGTATTGTTTGTCTGTGTATTTGTTTGTCTGTGTATTTGTTTGTTTGTCTATTTGTTTGTCTGTATATTTGTTTGTGTGTATTTGTCTGTGTATTTGTTTCTTTGTCTGTGTGTATTTGTTTGTCTTTCTTGCTGACTGTTGGCAGTATTATTTTATATGTAGAGAAGAGATTTCCATTTTTCTGTTTTAATTAACAAAACATTTTGTATCACCTAGACAGTGTATGTTTCATTCTAGCTAATCTGTTTTTGCCCAATTTTGTTTAAACATAGCTGAATATGACACAGCTGTAACGGAGCTAAGACTGTCTTCAAATCACAGCTCTCATTGCATTTCAGTGAAAAGCGTGTCAAATTCAATGTCATTTTCAACGACAATGGAACAGTTTCGTATAGACAGAAAAGGATTTTTAAGTTTCTACCGCACATGTCAGTTGGCGATGAGTCTGATCTATTCTTGTCGCCTAATCCAGTCTACTGGGTAAGTGTATGTTAAACTGGCAAATTTTATCAAGTTACTGTAATGACCTTAAAGCTTACAGTCAAACCTGTCTAATGCAGCCGGTAAAAGGATGCATGGAAAGTGGTCGTGGAGGTGACTGCTTAGTAAGGGTATATTAATATAAAATGGCCAGTTGGGCTATATAAATATTGGCCTTTCAAGACAGGTAGCTGTTTGAGTGAGGTGACTGCTAACACAGGTTTGACTGTACTCAAAGTTTGAATTTGCTTAAGTCTTACTTTTACACCTTCCTTGCAATAGTTTTTTACACATCATTTGTTTGAAATTTGTCGTTAATTGAGAAATATTTGAAATCGATAAATATGACCTTATAAGACTTTACTCACTTTTCTTGTAACTGATTGAAAGCTGAAAGATCAATGCGCTATAAAGAGAGAGAGAGAGAGAGAAAATAGATATTGCAATTTACGTGAAGTAACATTTTTCGCTCTTCCTCAGTTACAGTACTGTAATCATGTGGGTATAGGTCATGTTAGTGTATAACACGCATTAAAAAGATTCTGGACAGTCTGTGGGGAATTATTAATCTGTTGTATGAAACATACAAAGAATATGTATATATGTATGTATGTGTATTTTCAGGCTTTATATAATGCACTGAAGTATGAGGACCCTAAGGTACGAGAGGTTGTTTATGCTTTAACGCAGTTATTTGGGGAGCATCCGCTGCTGACCAGACCTATGAAAGAGTTGATTTGGGGCTACAGAGATCCTATGCTGAATGTATCCAAGGCCATAGATCCCAACTGGTTTTACACAGATGTTATCGGGTACTTTATGAATGTAAGTATTTTTTATAAGCTTGAATGCACAAGTAAATTTAAGATAAAATCGGTTTTTTGTTGAAGAAAAATTAAGTGAGCCAGGTGTCTTTAGTGTGATGTTGATTAGTTTGTCATGCTATTTTTTGTGCTCCGTAAAGTTTATAATATTCTTCTGAACATATTTCACAAACTGTCAACTGTATTAATTTCTGTGTTAAATTATTTTTAACCACCTTATTGGTTGAGTGGGTAAAAAATGATACTGCATAGAAAAGGTACTTATTCATACGATTTACTGATTAGCTGGTTGCTCCATTTATTTATTGATTGTCTAGCTGCCGATTGATTAATTTATTGATTGATTTATGACTGATTTGTTGATAAGTGTGTACAGTAATTGATTTATTTGATAGAATGATTGATTGATTTCAGAAAAATGATACAGATGATGGTGTGTATACAGTATATACCGGTGCTAACAACATTTCTGCCTTGGGTATAATTGATAAATACAACGGATCAAGGTAAAAGAGAACATGCAGTGTAATGTAATACAATTCATTGTTTCAAAGAATTGTACATATGGACACAGCATTTTTTGATTTGTGTACTAAAATACAAACATACAATAGATATACAAAAATAGTTATCATAAGATATCCAGGGTCTTGAAATGAAATACAATGAACAATTTCCCTGGATTGTGTGATTCTTTAACACAAAAAAGAAAACAGTAGAACCTTTGTTAGTGGCCACATAGAATAAGCAGCCATTTGCATTAAGCACACAATACAGGTTTATCTACTTTTGTTTCTTCAAGTTAAATACATCTGCCATTTTGGATGCACCCTTTGGTTGGCTGCCTATGACAGGTTTGACAGTATTTTCTTATTTTATTTCAGTTACCTTCATTTATGGAGTACAGAATGGGCCAATATGATTAATGGATCAGGTATGTAGATTATTTGGTGATTTTAGATGCACGAATTTATGATGATTTATTTATAGGGATTGGTCCAACTCTCTAGCTATGAATCAAAGTGAATGCTAAATGGTAGCTCAGGTGAACAACTGGACAATGTTGGCTCTCTTGTAAATAGTTTCAGACAGCACTTATATGAGTTGAAGCCAGATTTAATCAGATATATGCAATACATGTAGTTTCAAAATAATTCTTTTTCAACCAGAGACCTCAGTCTACCAACTTAGTCCTAGTAATATCACAAATAATTCTCTTCAGACAGCCTCTTCCCACCATAATTTCCTTGATTTTGTCTGATTGGTGAATATTTTATTATTAATTTCGGATTCGTCCATTCATTTCACAACCATTCTGAGACTCTTGAGATGCCACCATTGTTCAACTTTACATTCAAAGAATTAATCCATCTATTTCTTTCTGATTGGTCAGTCAATTTCTCTTTAAGTTTCCGATTGGGCAGTCAACTTTCCTATTAATTTCTGAATGGCGAATCATTTTTTGGTCGACTTTTCGAAGAAAAGGGGAGCTATCCTACTCGCCTCGGCGTCCGCGTGGACACCTTGGTTAAGTTTTTCGTACCACCCCACTTTATTTCAAAACTATTAGAGGTATGGCTTTGAAACTTACCATACTTGTTAACCATCATAACCTCCATCTACAGACAAGAGTACATAACTCTGTCAAGGTTGTTTACAGAATAATGGCCCGTTTTTGACTAAGACAGTGTATTGAACTTGGTTAAGTTTTTCGTACCACCTCACTTTATTTCAAAACCATTAGAGGTATTGCTTTGAAACTAACCATAGTTGTTAACCATCATGACCTACATCAGCAGAGTACATAACTCTGTCAAGGATTTTGAAAGAATTATGCCCCTTTTTTACTTCGAAAATACATTGAATATGGGTAAAATCCACTTATTGACTTAACCCTTTGAGATATTGCTTTGAAACTTTGAATGCTTGTTTACATCATTACCCGCATCTGTAGGCAAGAGACGGTAACTCTGTCAGGGATTTGTTTTAAACATTAAGGCCCTTTATCGACTTAGAATCTTGGTTAAGTTTTTCGTACCAGTCCACTTTTTGACTAAACTGTTTGAGATATTAATTTGAAAGTTGGAATACTTGTTTACCATCATAATCCCAAAACATGGGCAGGAGAAGGTAATTCTGTCAAGGAATTTATTTGAATTATGGCCCTTTTGACTTAGAAACTCAGTTAAAATTTTCATTCTTGTCCACTTGTTGACTTAACCATTTGAGATATTACTTTGGAAGTTGGAGTACTTATGTACCATCATGACATCTATCTGTAAGCAAGAGAAGATAATTCTGTGAAAATGTTTCTTGATTTGTACTTAGAAATTCCTAGTTAAAGTCTTGTGTGCCCTTAACTGTCAAAGTTTTGTTTTATTGGCAAGCACTAAAAAAGTCGAGCGCGCTGTCCTACTGACAGCTCTTGTTTCTTTTATTCTCTGCAGATGGCACCCTTGGTCCACCATACTTGCCAAGAAATATGCTTATGCATACATTTTCTTCAGATGTTTGCAGGTAACACTTTTTCTGTCTTTTCTTGAACGCGATGGAACACCAGAAAAGAAAAAGAGAAAGAAACACTTTCACCAGTGCTGAAAATTCAGTTTGACCAAATGAGTAGATTTGCATTAACTGTACTTTGCTTTTGTCTAAAGTAGTAAAATATGCACACAAAAAACAATATAGTGTAACAAAGGTTCATGTTGTGCATCATGGCCTGCTTGCTGTGAATAAGGTTTGGTTTCTGTATATAAAAACTCTGGAAATAGCGAATTTCTGGAAATTTTCCTTGGGCTGTTTTTTTCTCTTCTTTGATTGATATGAAATTGCTTTGTGGATATAACATACTCCGGATAAAAGGAACAATTTAAGATAGTCCAAAAGAGTCCCTTATATAATGAGTTTACTGTATATGTAAATAGCAGGTTGTGCTTGTTGGGTTTTATTTTTTGCAGCATATGCATTTTTCTCTTTTCTGTTAATTTAAGTCATTGCTATGCATAGTGAGTACTGACTTTAATATTTCTATGGACTACTCAAATTAAACTAACAACAAATGAAGTATTTTTAAAATTGAAAGATTTTATATCTGCAAATTTAACCAAATTTATCATACATATACCTTATTACAGGAGTGTACCGGGAATATTCTCTAAAGATGTTAAAACGGCTCAGGGAATTAATCTATGGAGGTTTGGTGCCCAGCCTGACGGACTTGCCAATGTGTCAGTGAACCCTGACAATATAGGTTTTTGTACACCCAGAAGAGAAAACTGTTTAGGAGCAGGTTTATATAATGTTTCCAATTGTCAGACTGGTAAGTAATGCTTCATTGTGGTCTCTAAGTGCCTGTCTCTGTTGTTGTTGTTGTTGTTGTTGTTGTTGTTGTTGTTGTAGGAGTTAAACGCCTGTTCCAACCATATTTTGGTCATTTTAATATGAGGGCAGTTTACATAACCTTCTTTCCTGGGAAGAAACAGTACTAGACTCATATCCTTCTGGAAGAAACTGCCAACTTTCTCACATAAAGAGACATGGTCGGTCGCAGGGCTGCAACCCATGACGCTCAATCTGTGAGAGGTTAGAGTGACTTCAAGTCAGTGACTGTAACCACTCGACCATGGAGACGCATTCTTCCAGTGTGTTTGAGTGATTAAACTTATTGAGTTGTATTCACTGAACCCTTGTACAGTCATACTGAAGGGTTGTGAGTCCCACTGCTGACCTGATACTTTATGTGATAAGGTTGGCAGTTTTTCAGTGAGGATGGGAGTCTAGCACTGGTCCTTCACAGGACTGATGAGTATGCAAAGCTGTCTGTCTGTACAGACTGTGAATGCTGCAGAATTTGGAGTCAAACCCCAGCAATAGAATGCTTTCAGACAGAGATTTGTTCATGTACAAAAAACTAAAGTATTTACAGTTATATGCAGTGTAAGAAATAGAAAGACATGTTATAGTGTAAACACGTTTATATGTCATTACATGTGCTGTATTGGTACTCTGATTGTGTGTGTGAGATTTTTTTTAGTACAATAGGAGAATTATAAGAGCTGCCTTGGCATAGCAGTAAGTTAGATCCCAACCAATGCCAAGATAATTCCACATTGTCTCTCTGTGACTCTGTCTTCAAGGTTGATTCCTTCTTGAATGAGTCTCAAGAGTGATTAATAATAGTTGTAAGAACTTGTATTAAACAATTCGGTATAGAATAAAAAAAATCATTTTAAAAAATGTCATTTCTTATGTCATTCCATTTGAATGTTTCCGGATTTCAGTTGATTTCTTCCATTTACCGGCAGCGTTATCATTTCCACATTTTCTGTTTGGTGATCCTCGGTACATTGACGCTGTGGACGGTATGCATCCTAATGTAGAAGAACATAATCCTGCGATAGATTTAGAACCTGTAAGTAATTTAATTTATTTCTCATTCAAATTAACTATATTGAACAAACCAGTTTGTCATTTTGTACATAAACTTTTATCTGTACACACTGTTCATAAATTTTAATTGATTGTGCTGTTTTCTGTTGCATTATTATGCTTTTTGACCCTTTATCCTGTATAAATATGGCAGGCACTTTGGAGTAAGGGTAGAATGTCAGATGCTAACCCTGAGGTACAGGTTCGAATCACATCAGTCAGGAGCCCAGGAAGGCGATATTGAGAGTTGTTTATGTTGTTGCAAGAATCTTGAGTCTTCGGTCAATGTTAAAGAAGTTTTACCTGTACATATACACAATGTCATATCTGTTTTTCAGTATACTGGTTTAGTGCTTCAAGCGTATAAAAGAATTCAAGTCAATATGTACTTGGAGCCCATGGCAAATATCACGTAAGTATAACGCTAGAAGAGTGCTGATCATATTGAAAAATCTCCTTAGAAATATAGTAGCCAGTTTTTGCCTATTTTTTGTACCAAATGTCTTTCATAGAACAGCATCATGGTGATATTTTCTCATAGTTCTGTGGATAGCCATGTTCTCACCATGTGATTGGTGCATTAGTCTGGCAAAGTTTTACAATGTCTAGCTTTGGTGGACTAGATACAAGAATTAAGTGTTCGTCATTTATTTATTTACCTCATCAGATCTGGACCCTTCATGTTCAGAGAACCATCTTTTAGAACCTGTGTCACATGACAGTAATGGCATACACAGCCTGTTTCCATAGTAACAATGACCATAGATATGGTTTATAATAGCTGGAAATGCACACATTTGCTTTTCACACAATTATTTAAACATTATCCCACTAAATCTTTTAAATGGACTGATCCACCTTTGAATTTGGATGGTACCATTATATGTTCAAAGGGGTACTCATGGAAAACTAACTGACTGCAGATCATGATTAGATGACAAATGACAGCAGTGTACGGTTGTTAGCTGTTCATTTCTGAATTAAGTACATATACAGTCGACTCTCGTTATCTCGATTTTTTGGGGACCAAAGAAAATAAGTCGAGATAACGAAAAATCGAGATAACCAAGGTTGAGTAAAATATGCTCGATAGAGGATAGGAGGGGTAAGGAATATTATGTTGTTAGAAAGGCGTTGCTTCTTTCTACCATCTTATGATCGTGTAATACACAGGTTGTAGAAGGAAACTAGCTCGTAGGTTTAAATCAACTAAATGTTCAATTCATCTGATTTATGTTGCCTTGCACCTCGGTGCCGAAAGATTGAATTCCCCCCGGGTCCTTCTCCAAAACCCTCAGCGTTTGCCGATCCAGATATTCTCCCGGGTTGGTTACCGGGCCCTTCACTAGATTGTTCGACTGGCGCTCGGACAAGTTCATGACTTCCGCCCTCCGACATGATTCTTCCGTCGTTTTTTTTTCCTATATCAAGATGTTATCTGTCTAATTTTTCCAGTTTTGACACAATTCAATACAAATTACCCATTCCGCATATTACACACCTAACGTCGCAAACAAAAAATTAATTAATTTTGGGTCGTTAACCGAATCACTGAGTGAATAGCCACGCGTGGTGTTTTTTGCACCTCTGACAGCAAACGACAATTGAGTGAATACAATCGCGTGCAGCTTTTTGCACCTTGTTTGGCAGGTGATAAATGTCAAATCGAGATATCGGATGTCAAAATAGAGGAAATGCATAGTTGGGGATCAAAAATTTAGTCGAGATAACGAAAAAATCGAGATAAACAAATCGAGATATCCGTAGTTGATTTATATAGAACAAGAAGGGAAAAAATCGGGACCGAGAAAATCCAGTCAAGATATCGAAAAATCGAGATAACCGTAGTCGAGATAACGAGAGTCGACTGTAGTACTATAGTATCTGTATTATGGAAAGAAAGTTTTACTGTATTTTGCCAGCAAGTGGTATCATACACCTGCTGGTAGTAGTGATACATGTAGTAATATTTTATGGCCTGCAATATTCTTTTGTAGAGAGACGTTGGGAATCAAGCCAGTATTTTTCCCAGTGTTTTGGCTAAATGAGGTAAGAATTGTGTGAAAAAAAGGTAAACTTGGTGCTGAAGGTGAGCTTTTGTGGTCAGAGGTTGTCTGATGGTGAGCATCCATTCATCAACATTTTGCTTCAAATGACTTCTAAACCACTTGGCCAATTTTGATCAAACTTACAGGAATGGCCCTTGGATGGTCTAGTACATAAAACTCTAACCCAAAGAAATATATTCCGTGCTGAACTCTGGTGGGAAAGGAAAAAATAAAAGAAGATCTCCTTTTCAAAGTAAGAATGTCCAGAGCTTAGATATTTGGCATTTAGCTTTGCCTAGATGACCCCCTCCTCCCCTCATGGTCAAAAATTGATCCCACCATATGGGTCACTTGATTTTATTTGAGATTCTAGGCATGTGTAGGACAAACTTTAAAAATCTTCTCTGAAACCATGAGGCAAAGAGCTTACATATTTGGCATGTAGCATTGTCTAATAGGCCTCTATCAAGATTGTTCAAATCATGCCTCTTGGGTCAAAATTGACCCTGCGGGGGGGACTCATTTTACAGACTTATGTAGGAAAAACTTTAAATTCTTCTTCTTCAAAGCCATTGTCTTGTAGACCTTTACCAGGATTGTTGAAATCATGCCCCTCCCCAACCCACGTTCAAAAATGACCGTCTTGGGGGTGATTTGATTTTACACAGGTTTCTATAGGAAAAGCTTCCTAAATCTTCTCTGAAACCACAAGGCCCAGAGCTTAAATATTTTGTATGTAGCATTTTCAATTGAACCTGTTCCAATTTTGTTCAAATACAGTCCCTAGGGTCAAAATTTACCCTGCTCAGGGGGCCACTTGTTTTACATAGAATTAGATTTACATATATAGGAAAACTAAAAATAATTCTTGTCTAAAACCACAAGGTCTAGAGCTTAGATATTTGGTATCTAACACTGTCTAGGTGACCTCTACCAAGTTTGTTCAAATGATGCTGCCCATGGGATCAATTTTGACCAAGTCCTAATGAATGCTTGTCTGCATATAGAATTGTAGGAAAAACCTTAAAAATCTTCTTGTTTTGACATTTACTTAACATTGACTTTACAGACTTACATTGAAACAGTGACATTGGTATTTCAGACTAATATTTAGTTTTATACATCGACTTTAAAAACTTACCAAGTGCAACAATTTAAAAAGACTTTAATCAGTGGTAACATAGACTTTACAAACTGTAACATAGACTTCACAAAGTCAGTAACATCGTTTTACAGAGGTAATGTAATTTCTGTTGTAGAGTGCTGCTATAGATGACAAGAATGCAAAAAAGTTTTTCCACCTGTTGTTTACGCCGTTACTTATTATACATGTCACTGAGATTGTCCTTATTTCATTAGGAGCCTCTGTACTGATTTGTACAGTTATATATGGTGTTTACAAGTACAGGAAGTCAAGCAAGGTAGGTTACTGTACTTTCTATTTATTTAATTTCAAGGTTGCATTAGGTCTGTATAAAAATTGTGCATCCCTGATGTCTTGTAAGTCACTAACTGGTCAAAGACCATTGGGGACTATTGGTTTGCTCTTTTCCGTCTGTCAGTCTCTCGGTTTATCAGTACGCCTATCTGCATTGGACCAATTTTCAAATAACTACACACAGTTGTTGTGTCTAACACAAGGGTGTTGTCCTGGACCACACCCTGGGAACTACCTTGTAGGTCAAGATCACACTTGGGGCTCAAAACACTATGTTATATACTTTGTGTCCTGGCTGTAACTTCTATATGCATTGACTGATATTGAAATAAATTCATGTATCATGCCTAACAGCTTAGGAGTCACCTTTAGGGGTCAAGGTAAAACTTGCAATTAAGGATTATGTTCTGGTATTTTGCAACAATACTTAGCTAAAGGTAATATAAAGGTCATACTTAAGGGTCAAAGGTCACCAGACTATATCCCCTTAAAATGAATAACCCTTTGAAGGATTTTTGTCAAACTTGGGTCAAATGTTCATCTCATCATTATGACAAAGGTCAAGATCATGCTGCCAAACCCATTGAGGGATTTTTCATAAAACTTCATATGGTCATATGATCAACTCATCCAGTCCTTTCCTATTGGGAGTACTCCATCCACTTGTTTGATTTGGTTCCATCATAATTATAGCTAGATAAAAAATCATATGTTGGTGCCATTGTGAACAGTGCAGACTATGATCAGCCACATCAATACAGTCTATTCAGGGTCTACACTGTTAACTTGCGAAGTTTTCCTCTGTTATCATTAAATGGCACTGTCCAAATTCTAAAAATATTGACAAGACTGATTTAGGTATTGGGTAGGATAGGAGTTAATTTGTTAAATTTTTGGTAAGTCTGGTTGTTAAATCCGATCCAGTTTCCTTCTAAGATATCATTAGCTCATAATACTAATTCAAACATACAGTAATTTTGATATTTCTGACAATAAATACTGTTTCTAATGCGCAATTTTAACCACCCCAACTAAGGCCGCGAGTGTTTGAAATAGTAAGTACTGTTGCAAATATAGTTAGCCCTGTGTTTACAGAATTTCTCCTGTGATGGACTTGGCAAACTCAAAGTTAGAGTATATTTATTCAATTCAGGTCACTGCCTTTGCTGACAGAGAAAGGTCAAGGTCAGAGGAAGACACACAGCCAATCATTAGCTATGATGATGACATCACTGCTGGACAAACCAATCAAAATGTACTTCCAGATGATATCCAATCAGATCCAGTTACTTGAATAAATTGCTCAACCTAGCAGAGACAGCTCAAACTTTCCTGTCACTTGTATAAACTGTGATATTTGTGATCCCTTTAAGGTGTCACATATAGAAAATAAATCACATTGGACTCTTTCTAGTGTCACCTGTGACCTCACAGATTTTTTGTGTGTGACACACCCAGATGATAAATCTATCCAATGGCATTTGATTACTTGACCTTAGATATTATAATCAGACCATGTCTGTGATATGCTAATGAGTTTGTCTATGGTTGTCCCTTTGTTGAATTTGTTAGAGAAATATGCTACATAGTGTATATTGAAGAGTTTTTTTCCAAAACTTTATTCTTTTTCAAGCGATGATATGCTTTGTGGATTAATTCCTTCGTGAACATTCCTGCCAGATAGCTGATAGGACCTTGAAATTCTGATAAAGTCTTGTAATGAAATACAGTATTGATTAAAATTGTGTATTTCAGTCTTTCCAAAAAAGGCAAACTCATGTTTGTTTGTTAAGGCCAAACAAAAAATATGATGTGTTTCCGGTCTCCTTGCAAATACAGAGTAAGGTTGGCTGGCAGTTATTTATTTATTTTTATTTTTTTGCCTTTTTTGCTCTAAATCACTTGAAAATTGGTCTCTTGGATCATTTTCTTAGAAAAAATAGACGGCAGAAAAAAGGGTTAGTCAGGAGATGCAAACACATTGTTTTTGCCTACCGTATGTGTTTTAGTCTGTGATACCAAGAAAGGATGTGACTGGACATAAGGCTGTAACATTTTGTCATGTTGATGTTTATGCATTTTGTATATCTTGAAGGGAAATCCCAGACATGTATTAAAATATTGCTCAAGTCTTCCCTAGAAATATTCTCTATCATCATCAATGTCATCATAACCATTACTCACATCATCATCATCATTATTATCATCAGCGACTGTTATCATCTCTATCATCATCATGATAATAATGATTAATATTAATATTATTATAATTATGTTCTGTTATTATTACTATTAATCTCAATCCTTATACATTATACACTGCAACCCCGTTATAACGCGCGCCGTTATAACGCGAATCCCGGTATAACGCGGTTGGGTCTTGGCTCCCAAAAATTTCGGGATTGACCAAAATTATTTCTGTCAAAAAATGCAAATATCTATATAAGTGTAATAATATTGTTAACATTGACTTAGTTATATACTGACATATACTCAGGAACTTTTGCAGTGAACAATGTTATAAATTTTTTTAAATTATGCAAAATGATGTATTATTAACATTGATAGGAAATCTGTGTAAAAGTTTGTCCTGTTATGTTTTGTCTTTTACATGTATGTTCTGTTCTGGCCAATTTTTCTATCTGCTTTTTGTAATAGAAGCTATCAAATCTAACAAAAACAGGAGATGGTGCAGTGTTGCATATTGGACTCATTGAGCAATGCTTTACATTTAAACACTGCACTTAACATTGCACACACCAGGCAGTGTTTTACACTGCAAACATATTTATTTGTACACTGCAAACATCAGATGTATGTTTCATCAAACAAACTTTATGTTAACCAGAATTTGTATAAGATATTTGTTATTACATGTAATCTTTAAACTTTTAAGATGCATGTAAATATTGCTTGAATAAAGATCAAAAATCAGCTTGTAGTTTATACTTATTCATTTTGTAATGAAATGTAAGCTGGTGTAAATATAATATGGAAAAATGTGTAACATGTCAGTTTGTATGTATATTGATGTAAGGATAGTTTGACCATTGTTGTTTAAACCCATGTTAATTAAACCTCCTGGGGAGGTACCTTGGTGTAGGGGTAAGGGGTAGAGTACTGGACTCCTGATTAGGGAGGTTTTTGGTTCAAATCCCAACAGTAGGATTTGAGTGCAACCTCCGAAGCTCTTCTTTCAGTGTGAGTAAAGGTTGTAACTCCAGGCAGCAGTTCTCTAGAATAGTCAATACAAGTTGCAAGAACTAGTTCTCCATTCTATGTAAAATAAATGCATGTATTTAAAGTCTAAAACTAAACTTCATCTTAGATTTAGCTAGTATTAAACAAAAGTAATTAAGGTTGTTCCTGACCAAAGCTGAGATTTTATTTGCCAACATTTTTAGCTTGACTATTCGAGAATATGGAGAGCTATTACAGTCACTTGTGCGTCGGTGTCGGCGTCGCTTCTTTGGTTAAAGTTTTGCCTGCTAAGTACTATCGTGCACATATCTCAGTAACCACTTATGATATTGAATTGAAACTTTGTTCATGTCTTTAGGGGTGTCATACAATCAAGTCAGATAACTCTTGTATAAATTTAGTACAAATTATGGCCCTTGTTTGACTTTGAAAATTTTGTTAAAGTTTTTGGTTAAAGTTTTGCCTGCTAGGTACTATCATGCACATATTTCAGTAACCACTTATGATACTGACTTGAAACTTCGTTAATGTCTCTAGGGGTGTCACACAGTCAAGTCAGATAACTCTTGTATAGATTTAGTACAAATTATGGCCCTTGTTTGACTTTGAAAATTTGGTTAAAGTTTTGCCTGCTAGGTACTAAATTTGGTTAAAGTTTTGCCTGCTAGGTACTATCATGCACATATCTCAGTAACCACTTGTGATATTGACTTGAAACTTTGTAAATGTCTTTAGGGGTGTCACACAGTCAAGTCAGATAACTCTTGTATAAATTTAGTGCAAATTATGGCCCTTGTTTGACTTTGAAAATTTGGTTAAAGTTTTGCCTGCAAGGTACTATCACGCACATATCTCAGTAACCACTTGTGATATTGACTTGAAACTTTGTTAACGTCTTAAGGGGTGTCACACAGTCAAGACAAATAACTCTTGTTTAAATTTAGTGCAATTTATGGCCCTTGTTTGACTTTGAAAATTTGGTTAAAGTTTTGCATGCAAGGTACTATCACCACTTATGGTAGTTATATCAAACCTAGCAATAGTGTTCAGGGGTACATTTTGTATCAAACAATTAATTTACCAAAAATTAAATATATAGTGATAGATTTTGACTTTTTTTATGATTCAACTTTCCTAGTTTATACTTAATAGTTAGCAGAATTTTGTTTTGCTATTATACTGATAAAAGTTTTGTTTTATTAGCAAACACCCACAATAGTCGAGCTTGCTGTCTTATAGACAGCTCTTGTTAAACATTGTTATCATTTTTTATCATGTTTAGAAAATACGTAAACCTAGGACTTCTCAATATCTAAACCAGTAAAACAAAAGCATATGAAGGTGCACATGAGTATAAAAGAAATGAAGCTGTTAGCCTTGTACAAAAATTAAATATTTGTGCAAAATTCGAAAACATTAAGTGACCTAACCAGGTATTAAAATTTTCTTTTTATGCCCCCAAAGGGTGGCATATTAAAATCGCACCATCCGCTCATCTGTGCATCCCCACTTATAAATTCGTGTCCGGACTGTAACTCTGTCATGCATTGCAGGTTTTAAAATAACTTGGCACAAATGTCAAGCACATCAAGATGACGTGTCGCATGCAAGACCCACGTCCCTAGCTCAAAGGTCAAGGTCACACTAAGAGTTTGAAAGAAATGGATTCCTCTAATTATATGCATATGCACACATTCATGTGCCAGAGTGTAACTTTGTGTGGACCTGTATAACAATTTGTCATGGACTTAACTTTATCATGTGAAGGATTTTAAAATAAATTGGCACAAATGTCTAGCACATCAAGACGATAGTGCAAGCACCCAAGTCCCTAGCTCAAAGGTCAAGGTCACACTTAGAGTTTGAAAGTAATGGAATCCTCACATATGATATGCATGTGTCCCGATTTACTTTGTCATGCATTGAAGGATTTTAAAATAACATGGCACAAATGTCGAGCACATGGAGAGGGCACAGACTGTGCAAGACCCACTCCCTATCAAGGTCAAGGTCACACTTAGAGTTTGAAAGAAAGGATTCCTCTAATTATATGCATATAGCACATTCATCAGTCCGGACTGTAACTTTGAGTTTTATTGTAATGGAGTGATTATAATAAATGCATTTTGTAACTGGGGTATAACTTTATTATGCATTGTAAGAATTTTAAAATAAACTCTTGGGCAAAGTCTATTGTACATCAGCCCACCATTTTCTTGCAAGGGCCACAAGTCCCCTACCTGAAAGGTCACGGGCACAATTTGTGTTTAAAAGTAATGGAATACTGTATGCAGGGTTACTCTGTCATGCATGGAAGGTTTTTAAAAGTACATAGCACATTTAATGAACACATGGAAGGCCAGACTGTGAGTTGACCTTTTGGGGGCATTATACGGAGGGACTTAAACTCTTGTTTTGAGTCCACAAAGCTTCATCAATTGTTTAGTTATATTTTTGCAGAGGATTGACTAAGGCTTTTTCCAAACTTGGGGAAAATTCTTAGCATAGTAAGAAAAAAATAACTCTTGGGGGTCACTAGGTTGTACATGCTGTCCAGCATATACTTAAAAAGACATCTCCTCTGAAAACCCAAGGGCCAATGTTGATGAGACTTTGCAGAGATGTTGCTTGCATGAAGCTTTATCAAAGATTGTTCAAAGAATGCCCGATTCAATGCAGAACTCTAGGTTGTTATAGGCATACAGAAAAACTTAAAAAATCTTTTCTGAAACCACAAGGCCTAGAGCTTAGATATTTAGCATGTAGCATTGTCTTGTAGACTTCTACCAAGATTGTTCAAATTATGACCATAGAGAAACAGCGGAAAATAGATATTTTGAATGTTACTTAACATTGTGATGTGGACCTCTACAAATTATTTTTGAATCATGACCCCTTGTATTATAGCCAAGGTAGTTAGGTGAGCGATATAGGGCCATCATGGCCCTCTTGTTTACATGGTTAGAAATATGTGCATCCTAACCAGTACTCGAAACTAGGACAGGACTACTGCTCTTTGCCCAAACTGCCCTGCTGCCCTGCTGCTGACACATTTCCTTCCCCTCTGCAAAATCAAGTCCAGTATACCAAGTCAGAAACTGGGATTTCTAGTTTAATTTCATTAGTTTACTATCAATTTATCTTATCAAAATTATAAAAACAATAATACCCAATATCTATTGTTTCATAACAATGTTAGTCATCACATGACCTATTTATCTAACAATGAATATTGACGTACAGCTACTGTAGGCAATATACTTGGGGTAATTTTCCTGTCTCCAAATTTTTGTGAAATTGCTAAATACTGCATGTATATGAATTATACAGTGGGCTTGTAAATACACAAACCAGTGTCCTGAGTCAGTAGCAATGATCTGTCTTCAAAATGTTGCTAATTTTTTATAATTTCCTAAAGTTGTACTTCCTGCGTACCTGTCAATATGGCAATTCTGAAATTTGGTCATGACTGGAGCTTAAAACATAGTATGCATGTAAATAGTCGTACTGAGTTATTTCTCTTATTTACTGATTCAAGTGAAAATGTATGGTACCTGAAAAGGAATGGTGGATTTTCAATTTTTGACTAAGATAGTCAAGAAAGATTTTTTTTACAGATTTCCTCTATATTCAATGGAAATTAATCGTAACATATTCGATTATTTTGATTATAGCTTTGAGAATGTTCGTTATTCTAGGAGAACTGATCACTGAATAATGTCTTTCTTACATTTATGATGGTCTCTTATAAATATCACATCAAATTAGCGACTTCTTACTGCAAAAAGGTTAAATGTTGCAGATAAACCCTAGTTTACAGTAGTGGATTCATTTTCACTGTAATAACCTGATAACCTGATAATAATCGATTTGAAACTGTCTGTCTGTTCGCTTATTGTTTAACTTAGATAACAGCTGTATAGATGATTATTAACTTGTAGTCCTCGAATACTGTACCAGTATAATAATATTTTGTTTTAAATTTATCACCAAGCTCTGGGGTCACAAACTGTTATTCAAAAAGTGATGCGGTAAAACTTACGGAAAAAAACACTGTGACAAAAATCTTTGCATTTTATTTTGCTTCTCACTCGGATGCATTTAATTTTAATAGGAAATTTGATTTTTTCATGAACATTTCAAATTTAAGATTAATTCAAAGTGAAAATTGGTTTTCAAGGAGCCACATTTTAATGTCTGTTAAAAACTTGTGTTTGGATGTTTGCGTATTTGAATGACTAAATGGTACAGAAATGGTTTGGTCTACAAAGAAACGCGTGATTCTAGCGTCTATTGTTGGATCGGGCCTCACAATTTTCGGGATAGTTATGATTCCATTGATGAGTTTTATCATAAAAAAGAAAGTAGAGAATGTAAGTATCTGAGCAATACTGATCCTTATTTATTCTTCAATAATTTATTTGTTTACAATCATGCAACTGTTCAAAATGGCGCTGTTACTGACATTAACGTTGAAAATGGCCACTAACAATACAGCCTCTGGCGGGTTGTTAATAAACAGTTTGCCTGTAGCAGGCTGTATATTGTTTTGCAATAATCGTAATTGTAAGCTACATTATAGACCTGTGCATTCAACAATATTGCAAGTGACCGCCTAATCTTTGCAAACCACCATCCGATTTCATAGCAAGATTAATGATATGTCCATAACCAATCAGTTATAATACTACAATGACAGCATGTGTACTTTGATGGTCAGTTTTAAATTTTTAAACAATGCAGAACTTTGTTTCCTAGTTCCAAGGAGAAAAAACTCTTCAAAACTGATGCATAAACAATAAAGCTTAAATATTTTATTTTAAAACACTGCAATGGACCTTGCCAAGTTTGTTAAAACATGCCTGGGTCAAAATTTGAAACATTTTTAGAAGTTGCTTGATAATTTTTGAAAACTTTTCTACCTTGCATGATGGGCAAGGGACAAGGTGGCAGAGGCATATGCCCGTCAGGAAGAGTTACTACTTTTATGATTTGCAATTGGCTTGCACAGTGTTGATAACATGGAGATAAGAATATGGCAGGCTACTGACAGTTTAACTTTTTGTTGTTTTCTAGTTTCAGAAACTCTTCAAATGACAAAAACATTCCGCAAAAGCCGGATATTGTAGACAAGTTGTAAAAAGTTGAAATTTTAACATTCTTTCCTCCGTGCATTACATATTCTACTTATAGTCTAGGAGCAGAAATATACCATACGAAACACAAGTTTAAGACATACATTATTACGTTGCATACCATATAATCAACAACATTGTACAAAGTAATGTGTGACAAACGTTAGTATACAAGTACTTCATTTCATAAAAGTAGAAGTTCGTTTACTTCCTGACATTAATCTTTGTCATGCTTAGCACCAAGGGGAGCTGTAAGTACCAGTTTTTCCAGCACCAGGAATCAAAAAGACCTGCCAGATAAAGTACCCTATCTAGGTATGCAAGAAGGTTAGAGAAAGTAGTAGTGGTAATAATAAGTGATTATTAATAACATGTAAATATGCTTTGATATTCACAGACTGTGATCATTCAAGAAGGTGGGGAAGTGTATGATTACTGGTTAGATCCTCCAGTTCCAGTCTATCTACAGCTGTATATGTTCAATGTGACAAACAAAGAAGAGTTCCTTAATGGAGAGAAACCCAGTGTTGATCAAGTAGGCCCTTATACATACAGGTAAGTTTGATTAATATTGGTATATATGAGTTTCATAAGAATCAATACTTTTGCATATGAATTGGCGATATGAAGAATTTCATATGGAATCGAGCAAGAAAGTGTAGATGATCTAAATGCAAAACATTTAGTTTACCTTACCTTACAGATGATCAGCTTTGGTATATACATTTCAGAGACAGCAGACTTTTGAAGCTTAGACTCTTATCCCTAGATTTCTAAAATGGACATGTCCATCTTTCAGTTTGGACAGTACCATTACTTGTTCAAAGGGGTGCTCAGTAAAACTTTACTGACTAAATAGCAGTGCAGATCATGATCAGACTGCATGTATTTGAAGGCTGATCATGATCTACACTGCTTGTAAAGAGAGAATCATCTGCTACAAGCAGGTTTATTGTTTATCGTCTAACTTTTTTACTCGGTTAAGTAGACAAAGGCAAGTTTTTCCCAACTGTTATATACATTCTTCTTTATAGACATTGAAAAAACTTAGTATGAGGATTTTTAAATTGATAGTTGCTTAACATGGGTAAAACAACAAATTGGGAATCAGCCAGACACTCAATTGAATTATTTTCAGGTGAAAAAACGTTTGATTGATGGAAGAATTATTATACCACATACGAATACAGTGTTAGGGGGATGTATACTGGATTCAGCTTGTCTGTCCGTCCGTCTTGGGGGGTATACTGGATTAAGCTTGTCTGTCCTCCGTCTTTAGACGTATTCTTTGGACATCAGATCTCAATAGCCTGGTCAAATTTTAATGATAACTATCAACAACAATGGTAAGTATATATGCCTAGTTATGGATGGTCAATGTTTCGGGTCTCCAGGTAAATGGTTGGCAAGGACTCTGACAGGGGCTCAGATTGTACCAAATCCATCTATTGGGTAAGCTAAATCTCCAAAACCCTGGTCAGAACTTAATGGTAAATCACACAGTTAGGTGATCAAAATAAAAATGTCTAGTTATGTATTGTCCAGGTCTTGGGTCTCAATACCCTCAAAGGTCCAGGTCACATGGGCTCATTCTAGTAAAATCCTTTTGGTAATCTAAATACCTACAAAAGAATTGAATTGATGAGAGGTTCCTGCACTGTATAAACACTGCAGATTCATCCCCAGTCTGGTATGCAAGAAAGTAAAATTTTGTCTGGTTCTAAATGTGCAAATGATCAAAACCCGATGGTACAAGAATTTAAGTATACTACCAGTACCTTAAGTTGTGCAGATACAATAATTCAAAGCATGGCAAGTATTACATAAGTCTTAAATAATGTGTCAGTGGGATGTTGGGGGTATGAATCTTGTCTCAGTGATAGTTCAGTTTAATTTTCAAACTATGGATTATGCTTGTATATTCAGTGAACCAAGGGTGTCAAATTTGATATAACTTTTAATCAACAATGGGACTGAGGTTTCATATACCACAGAAGAAGGATTTTCAGTTAGATTCAAATATTTCCAGATATGATCAGTTGGCAAAAAGAGATCTGGAATACGATTTTTTCACCCATTATACCTATAATTTCAGTAGCTATTGTTTTAAGTATTACCAAATTAAAATGATATAAATACTCTACCTAGTAAGATCCACTCTGAGGTTTACGGCTTTGGATATGCCAAAATAATAAATTTCAGTATACCATGTTCGTACAATGGCTTGCAATATCAAGGACCCCTCAGCTCCTTCCGGCTCATCTCTTTCTAGTTCCTGTTGTTAATGGAAAAGACCTACTATGGCGTTCATTTGAAAGAAAGTCATATGGGGCTTATAGATCCACTGCTAACATTTACAAAAGCAATGATCAACTGGTTCAAGCACCACTTTCTGTCTGGTTCTCAATTTGAAAATGTTGGCAGTTTTTTTCATTATAATTACTTAGCCTAGTACCAGTTCATTACAAAAAAAGATGATATTCATTACTAACTAAATGTAAAGGGGGCTATTCATTATAACTAAATGTAAAGGTAGGATATTCATTATAACTAAATGTAAAAAAGCTTTAATTTTCAAATATTGGATCATGCTGGTCATATAAGGTTGCCAGTTAAGGAAGGTTTTCTATTATACATTTTATTCTACTGGTGCTGAGGTTTCTGTCAAAACCATGTGCCGTAGAAGACAGGTTTTACTGTTGTTAGATCAAAATTTTGGTCCAATAAGATCATTTTATAAAAGAGATAATTGGATATTAACTAAATAAAGGAGGTATTCAAACCATACCATACTAATGAAGTTTGGGAGAATAGTCATTGTGACTCAAAGCATGTTTTTATTATTAACCAAATTAAGGGATGATATAAATGTCTCTTTGACCTTAAGCATCACTCTGAGGATATTCTTTATATTATGTATGTATGTTACCAGGCTTTGTACAATGGCTTGAAATATGAGGACCCCAAGGTAACGGGAGGCCATTTACGTTGTAACAAAATTGTTTGGAGAGCACCCTTTATGACTAGACCATTGAAAGAGGTGATATGGGGCTACAGAGACCAATGCTAAATGTTACAAAAGCAAATAACGGGACTGGTTTTACAGCAGATTTAAAGGGAGGCTATTCATCATGACTAAATGTAAAGGGAGCATTTTCATTTCATTACTAATAAGCGAAGATATTCATTTTTCAGTATAACTAAATGGAGGATATTCGTTATAACTAAATGTAAATGGAGGATGTTCATTATAACTAAATGTAAATGGAGGATGTTCATTATGACTAAAATTCATTATGACTAAATGTAAATGGAGGATGTTCATTATATCTAAATGTAAATGGAGGATGTTCATTATGACTAAAATTCATTATGACTAAATGTAAATGGAGGATGTTCATTATATCTAAATGTAAATGGAGGATGTTCATTATGACTAAAATTCATTATGACTAAATGTAAATGGAGGATGTTCATTATATCTAAATGTAAATGGAGGATGCTCATTATGACTAAAATTCATTATGACTAAATGTAAATGGAGGATATTTGTTATGACTTAACTTGCTGAACATGTTTCTCACCTGGGCATAATGTCTCAGCCAAGTTCCATTGATTGAATGATTGAAATGACTAATTCATTATTTTTAGAAAAATGACACAGATGATGGTGTGTATACAGTATTTACTGGTGCTAACAACATTTCTGCCCTAGGTATCATTGACAAATACAACGGATCAAGGTGAAGATTTAGCATTCAAGTATATAGAATATTTTGAATTTCTTCCTTTACCCTTTCTCAATTTTTCAAAATAGATTTGTCTGTAATTATATTTGTATCAGTATGACCTCGTGTTTAAACTGTATTTTGGACATGTTTGCATACAAGCGGATAGTTTACCCAGCCATCATTCCTGGGAAAAACCAGTACTAGACCTCTTCCTCCGTAAGAAACTGCCAACTTCCTCAGATAAAGGGACATGGTTGGTAGCAGGGCTTGAACCCATGAGTCATGGCCCTCAATCTATGAGAGGTTACAGGGATTTAAAGTCATCGGCTCTAACCTCTGGACCACTGAGACAGACAGACTTGTCTGACTTTCAATTTGGACCAGACCATTTAGTACTATAAGGGGTACTTAACTTTCAGACCCGCAAACAATGTACACCGCAAACAGACCACACATTATGTACATGTAAATAATGACAAGAGTTACCTTGTTACATCAGGGTAACAAAGAGCAGCTTAATTCTCCTGAAACACTTTGGTCATCAGATCTGATTATTCCATCCATTGTGAATTCTCAGTATAGGCTATCTGAGAGTTATAAAATTAACTTTCATTAAAACTTGCCAGAAGGAGAAGTTGGAGTACGACAGTGCACACAGTATCAAGTATTACTGAAATATCAAGGCTCTTATTTTCTGTATTTGAGTACCTTCTGCTTTTAGAATATTTTCTGTCCAAGGATATTTCTAGACTTGGGATACCTTCTGCCTTGGTTATTTTGCTTTGGAATACTGGTTGCCTTAGAATATCTTCTACCATGGGATATCTTTTGCCATAAAATACATTTGTCTTGAGAAATCTTCTATCTTGGTATACCTTCTGCTATGGGATAGCTTCTGCTTTGGTTATATCTTGCCTTTGGTTGTACTTTAAAGTTGTACAGACCATTTTGTCTGTAATGTATTTGAGGGTTACTGCATACCACAAATTTAATTGTATATTAATTGTCACCAACAAGATTCTTTTTTTTTATTTCAGTTATCTTTCTTTCTGGAGTACTGAGTGGGCCAATATGGTAAATGGGAGTGGTAGGTGAAATCTTTAGTAATTATCTTATTAAATTAAATATTGTTTATAGTTATTTGTATTCTGTTACAAAAGTTGCATTCTTTTTGTGTGTGGCATAACATTTAGTAAAGTTATTACATTGTAGTCTTGAGTTATTATGACATAGTGGCTTGTCTGTCGTCCATCTGTCCATTAACTTTTTCCTTGATAAATCTCTACAGGTCACAATTTTCATATGACTTTTATGAAATTTGCTCAGAAGGTTGCCTTGCAACCTGTAGATTATCTGTATAGAAATTAGAGCCACATTGTGCGAAAATCAACTGCTACAGGCGATTGTTGTAGCTCTACAGGTCACGTTTTCCAAAGGATTTTCACAAAACTTGCTCAGAAGGTTGCATGCAACATGTAAATGATCTGTGTAGAAATTAAGCCATGCTGTGGAAAAAATCAATTGTGCTATTTTAAAACCTTGGTAACAGGTCATTTTTTTTTTAAAGATTTTCACAAAACTTGCTCTTCTGGGGCTCTTGTTATGTAATACAGGATTACTTCCACAGTCTGCTACATTATTTAACCAGTAATTCACTTCAGATGGCTATAACCATGCAGTTGTACTAAGTATTAACAAGTCTATTATTTTTTCAATGTAATTTTTTTCAGATGGCACCATTGGTCCACCATACTTACCACAAGATATGCTTGTGTATACATTTTCCTCCGATATTTGTAGGTAAGGTAAGATTTACAAGTTTAACCTTTACTTGAATACACATAAACAAGCTCACTTCTGGTCAAAACCTACACTGTACTTTGGCTCAAAACCTACACTGTACTTTGGCTCAAAACCTATACTGTACTTAAGCTCAAAACCTTTACTGTACTTTAACTACTGTAAATCAGCTTTAACATGTAATGTTAAAAAAAACTAAGAAACTACTAGTATTTGTATATACCAGTAAGACTTGTAGCATACTTTTAAATGGCCACTAAAACCTTAAAAAATATCTGTGAAAATAGCAAAACAAATAAATTAAATGTCATGTTTGAAAAAAAGGGTAGGTTTTGTAGCCTGCTAGTACAAAAGTCAAATTGTTGGACTAGAGTTGTGATTAAGGCAAACTTAAGTGACCTGTTACTGTTTCAAAAGAATGAAGGAGCATTTTTTATCATCAAATTTCTGTAGGTTACTCAGATGAGCAATTAAGGGCCATATTCTGTTACACCAGTAGAATAATTCTGGTGAGGCATGGTGATTTAGAGTGTTGTGTCAGTCGTAGGTTCAAATCCAACCTGTCACTATCCCCTGGTCCTACACAAATAATTGTCAGTTCTTGAGGGAGCAGTCTTCAAGTGAGTTGGATTAATTGCAAGAATAACTGATGTATGCATGACTGTACTTATTGTTTGTTGGAGTTTTAAGGCCCGTTCCAACCGTATTTTTGTGTGGAAAGTTTACCTAGCAATCGTTTCTGGGAAGAACCAATACTAGACTCTATCCTCCTTAAGAAACTGCCAACTTTCTCACATAAAGAAACATGGTCGGTAGCCGGGGTCGAACCCATGGCCCTCAGTCTATGAGAGGTTACAGTGATTTCAAGTCAGTGATTGTAACCACTCGACCACAAAGTTTGGATGACTGTACTTATGTAACGAAAATAATAAATGGGGTTCCCCTAAAAGGCCTCAAAAATAAAACATCAATGTAAAATAGATATTTTAAATTTTAACTAAAAGGAGTTTTTATTACAGGAGTGTACCGGGTTTATACCAGAAAGACGTTACAACACCTCAAGGAATACATTTGTGGAGGTTTGGTGGTCAGCCATCTGCACTGGCAAATGCCACAGTTAACCCAGATAATTTAGGCTTTTGTACACCGCAAGAAAATTGTTTAGGAGCTGGTGTGGTCAATATAAGCACTTGCCAGTTAGGTAAGTTTTTAACGAGACCTGGCCAGTTATGCACATGCTCTTAAATTGGAGGTCATGGGTTTGAAGACCAGCTGGAGCACGAGGTGTAGATACTGATGCCACACGTGCTTCAGTCCACCCAGCTATGAATGGGTAGCAGCGATGAAAATACCGGCTGCCTCACTCAGTCGAGCTAGGTAACATCTGGCACGAGTGTTTAAGAGTGATTTAATAAGCTACAGAAGCTTTCTTCATAATCAAACTAAAATTAGTTTGTATAAACTAAGATTATAGTGCAAGTACTTTTCCTAAACTTTAACTTATAAACATGTTAATTATTGCTTGTTTGTCTTTCCTCTTTGTTGTCAGTCTTACAAATTCATGTTTTTGTAATTTTCAGCTCTACTGGACAAAGTTCACAGTGACCCAAACTTCTAAAATCTTTTTGCCTCAATATCTTGAGATCTTGTAACATAAGCCACAGTTTTCAAACTTCATATCACGATTGGTCTTACTGAGTAGATGTCCCCTAATGTTTTTGGGGTCAGTAGGTCAAAGAAAAGTTGTCAATAACAGACATATCTTTTAGCTATTTTATTAATTTTTAAATGTCAAAAATTGTAGTACATGTACCAATACTTGCATGTTTTTGTGTTTCAGTTGATTTCTTCCATTTACCGATAGCAATTTCATTTCCACATTTTCTGTTTGGTGATCCTCGGTACAT
The DNA here is from genome assembly GCA_022818135.1 of Saxidomus purpurata. Taxonomy (NCBI): domain Eukaryota; kingdom Metazoa; phylum Mollusca; class Bivalvia; order Venerida; family Veneridae; genus Saxidomus; species Saxidomus purpurata. Next base: position 979,031 of record JAFMSR010000012.1, read on the forward strand.
TCACGCTGTGGAGGGCGTACATCCTAACATAGAGGAGCATAACACTGTGATAGATCTAGAACCAGTAAGTTCTGTCGTCTTTCATTTGTAACATGCTTGCAAGTTCCCACCAAAAGTTATAAATTCAGGACAAAACTAGGATTGATGTCTTCTAAGATTGCGTTCAGAGGAGTATAGGGAAGTGTATGTTTATGAAAGGGAAATAAATCAAGATTTTCTATAAACAGGTCCCTGTGACCTTGACCTTTGACTTTGTGATCACAAATTATGATATGTAGAACTAAACTTCATACGCAAGTAGTGTAGAAGAAATTTGCATAAGGTAAAGAGGCCAGCTAGTTAGTTGGCAGGGTAGGAAGCGGGTTTGAGGCGTGATAAACTACTCCTATTTCTGGAAAAAAGTGTGTATAAAGTCAAATTAAACAAATTTTTTAGGGCAAAGAGATTGTGACCAGTTGTGCATCTTGGATCAGAGCACTCTATGCTGTGTATTGTGGGAGGGTTTGAATAACCGGTAGTAAGAGGTCCAGTATTACATAAAACAAATGTTTAACACATTTTTTTTAGCTTTCACATGTCATTGATTTATTATTTGGGATTTAAGTAACTTCACACGCATTTTGTTGTTTTTCAGAACACGGGCCTGGTGCTTCAAGCATATAAACGTGTTCAGATAAATGTGTATATGGAGCCCATGCCAAATATATCGTAAGTGTAGTTGTATTTATTCAACCCTTTCCCTGCTAAATTCCTTAAATGGACTAGTCCATCTTTCAATTTGGGCTGTGCCATTAGTTGTTCAGAGGGGTGCGCACTGAAAATGTATTGACTGGATAGCAAACAGTAAGAATTTTTCGATATATTCTATAAGTCTATCTACTCTAGAAGTGCCCATAAACAACTAAAATTTCAGTATTTGTTTGACCACGTTTTTTATTCTATTACGATCAACTCGATTAACCAAATCGAACAACAGAATATGTTCTACAAAAATTGACCGACTATCTCCAAAACAGGAATCATGATGAGACTGCATAGATGGACAGGTTGATCATGATCTGTACTTGTCACAAAGGGAGAATCAACTTGCCAGTATTCCTTGTGATCATGGGGCTTTAAAATACTATTAAAAATCACTGTAAGTTCTGAGATAATATCAAAAAGCTAGGTTTAAAAGTTTGGATTGCCTTTTAGAATTAGAGCAAGTCTGTTTATATATGTACATGTATTATAAATTTACTTTTGCAGGGAAACATTGGGAATAAAGCCAGTATTTTTGCCAGTGTTTTGGTTAAATGAGGTAATTGTACAGTTCATTAGTATAATATGCATATTAAAAAAAAATTCAACCATTGTATAGAATTGTAGATCATACATGAAAGAAAATATCCTCATATTATACAATGAATTTACACAATAATACTGGATACGTCTGCTATGTCACTATCACATTATCCTGTTTGAACTGTACTAATATATCTTTTTGTAAATGATGATGACATAGTCTTAATCAGGCAACACGAGTATTTAAACGATAAATACCACATATTAAAACTAGGAATTCTCACACACTTTCATTGTCGAAGACAAATTTGAGCATTTCATACTTTGTCAAATTTCAAGGTTGTAGTTAAAATAAGGTTGTAAAATCTTTAAGAAACATTATTTATAGACAGGATAAATCCTTTTGATGATAAATGAAAGGTCAGTGCAGCTGCGACATTTTACCTAGTTGGTCTACAATTACAAGGGACATCGTCTGACCTTGATAGATCCAATAATCCTATAAGAAATGGAAGTAAACTAGCCTGTCCAGTCTGATAAGTTTGTTAGTTTTCATGGCAAAAATAAGATACAATTTCTGATTTTGTCAAAAGAATTGTGACTTGCTTCATTTGAACAGGGTCCAGCTGTTTAAAAGATGTTGTTAGGTGAGATGATGTTTGAAATGTCGCCTTGTTACATTTGACGTAAATGAAAAAAAAAAGTGTTAACATTATGTCATCTTTTATTCTGATAACCTGCTCAGCAAGTGGGTAGAAAATCGAATCGTACAACAAAACCAGTAATGAACATTTCTTCTGATAGAGTCCCTTTTTGCAAACTGGGTCATTACTAATTGTGTTTTTATGTTATTCCAGAGTGCCGCTATAGATGACAAGAACGCAAAGAAGTTTTTCCATCTGTTGCTCACACCGTTACTTATTATACATGTCACCGAGATTGTCCTCATTTCATCAGGAGCCTTGGTTCTGATTTGTACAATTATATATGGTGTTTACAAGTACAAAAAGTCGAATAATGTAGGTTACTTTCTCTTCAATCTACCTGTTAATTTTCTGAGTGATATAGCAATAGCAGCATTGGTCCTGACCCATCCTGTACTTTCAGAAAAGAGCTTTATATCGGTCCTATTTCTTTAAACAAATGTATATTTTTTTTAAATTGTTAATGCAAGAATTTATTCAAATTTCATTGTATTTAACAGAGACAAGATCCATAACTTTGCCACCTGTTGCATTAGAGTTACTGGCCTTTATTTTTAATTTCAGTCATAGCTTTGTTATTGTTTTGTGCAGGTTAAAGGCCTGTTATTATTTAATTCAGGATACAAATTTTGGAGATTGGCCGAGGACTGATAGAGAAGATGATAACCAGCCAATAGTAAATTATGATGAGGATATCACTGCTGGACAGACCAATCAGAATGGACCTCAGAACAGCCAATCAGATCCAATCTAACAAGTCGACAAGTTTACTAGAAGAACTAAACCAAATGACTGTTATTATAATTATGATTATATTTGTGCTGATGTGTCCAAGCGAATTTTTTTTGAGAAATTGAAATATTCTCTGAAACAGTTGCTAAGCAACTTTTATTCTTGTTTAGAGAATATGTGAGAAAGAAATATGAAAATGAAACATAGAACAAGTCAAATATTCTATTTGTTTGTTGCAAAATATGATTATATCAATATTTAAAAAGTATTATAATATGCATATATATACATGTATTGTACTTTGATCCATGTGACATATAAGCACAATCTTTACAAAATAAAAAGGACCAAAAGGGCCGTGATGATGGCCCTAAATCACTCAACTGATGTGTATTGAAATTTTTTCACTCCTCTAAGGATGTTTTATACCGAGGGACAAATGTCATTTTAATATCTGGTAGTCTTTCAAGGAAATCTTACTATGGATTTTTGAGAGTTTTTCATTTTTTCTCATATCATTAAAGGTAAGAGCCCCATCCTCTGGGCTCAACAGGTCAATGAGAGGTAACATACCAAGTTAGTAAAGTTACTTCCAAAGATCCTTTACAAATATGCTGTCCTTAGAAAGGAAGGGAAGTAACTAAATGTCCAAGAATCAAATCAGTAAAAGTTAGGTCCCTTGTTTATTTGCAAATGGTCCATCAGAAAAAGGGAGATAACTGTCAATGTTACAGAATTTAAGTTGGTAACATAGATGTACTTTGATATTTGCAAATGGTGTCATCAGGGGAAAAATGCATCCTTAAATTAAGTCCGAGTGTGGACTGAAGATGTTTTTACTGATGCAGTTTCTCAGCAGGTAACATGCAAATTTAGACAGCACACTAACCTATACATGTACACATGGATGGAAAAATCTCATAATTCATATACAAAACATTAACTTCTCGCAAGTAGCAAGATTTTCTGAATCATGAACGATCAGCTATATTGATTTGAAGAGCATTGTTTAAAAGAAATCATTTCAGTGGTGTTTTAAGCCCACCAGAGCATAATCCTGGAGAGCTATTGTGATCACTCATTGTCTGGCGTCCATCATTCGTTAACATTTTACTTCAAATGACGTCTTGTCCAAAACTGTATGATGGATGTTTATCATATTTGATGTGGATGATCCTTTGACAAAAGTTATTTAAATTATGGACCCGGGCTAAAAATTGGTTCCACCCGGCAGGATGACAAAGTGTTGATTTTTACCTCCTGTCAAGGGAGAAAACTAGAACTCTATGTGACAAAGGGAGACTACTCCGACAAGTATCATTTTTGTATTCATGTGCTTTTATTGATTTTCTATTTTGATTTGTTCATATCTGATCATTTTGATTCCATTGTACATTTGAGGACATTAATACATAATATTTAGTGATGTTATCACTTTGAACCCAATGTGAGGTCCCATTTCAGCCACTTTCTGCTTGGTTATTGCTATTTTTAGTCTGCCATAAGCTATTTTTAGAACAGTAGCTGACCTAAATCCTATGCATAATTCGATGTACGTGGTCAGTGTTATATCAGATATTTATTATTAAACAATTTGTAGAACTTGTTCATTTTGACAGCTACATTGTATTTTAGTTTGTTTTGCAACTGTTTCTATTCAACATGTTATTTTGCAGACTTTGATACACATAGGCTTACAGGAAAAACTTTAGAAATCTTCTCTGAAACCACATGACCTAGAGCTTAGATATTAAGCATGTGGACCTCTACCAAGATTGTTAAAATAAAGACATAAAGACCCCCCCTCCTAGTCAAAATTGACCTGCCCGGAGATCACTTGATTTTACATAGGCTTAAATAGGGACATTCAAGATCTTCTTCTGATTGTTCAAATCAAGATCCCCTGGGTCAAAATTGACCCCATTGGGGCTCACTTGATTTTACATAGATTTCTATAGAAAATATATATAGCATGTAGCAGTGCTTGTAAATCTTAAGGGAAAACTTTAAAAATCTTGACCCTCTTGTTTTCAATGTTTATCACTTGGTAGTTTGTATTTTGTCTATCTTTAATATAATGTTTGTTGTATTCCAACTTCTACATATTATTTTCACAATACAAGAACAAGGCAAATGAAACTTTCCGGAAATTACCGAGCACTGTGAGCCAAGGAAGTATGGGTACTTTCTTATACATTGTACGTTATCGTTTTATCAAATTTTGGAAGTTGCCAATCCTTGTGTATATTGGTCTGTGGTCGGCATTAGAGAGAAAAATGTCCCTGCTACTAAAAGAAGTTTAAAAATTAAACACAAAACTAAATTTGAATTGATTTTATTTATCAAAAATAAATAGAAGTAAATAATGAAAGTTTGAATATTTTCATGCTTACAATACATGACATGGAATGATTCAAATACTTAGTACAAGAATATCAGTGAATACAAAATATCTGCACATATACTTTGGTCCATGGGGCTGTACAAGAAAACATATAATTAATAAACAAAGTTCACCACAACTGAAGATGACTTGTCTGTTCTTATACCAAATTGATAGATTTACAATTTAATAAAATCCTTTATTTTTTTTTTTAAATCTGCTGTAATTCAATGAAGTACATTATTTTCAAATTTAACTTTAATACATCCAGCCAATCAAAAGTGTAGACCAGAAATTTTTATTTTGGGATAAAGGGGCCATAACTCAGAAAATAAAATATAGTCAAAATGGACTTGAAGTTATAAAGACAGCTACTATCATCTGATTATGAATTTAAATCAACAAATAATCCTCAAGTTATCAACTGGAATTACAATGTGGTGAGATAACAGACAAGAGAAACATTTACTTGTCCCATCAACATTCCGACGAGGGAAAGAAATGGAAACTACACTATAAACTGTTTGATTGCCTGCAATCAGACGGAAAGGTCACATCTAAACATACATAATAGTACATACCTTTTTTTTTTTTTTTTTTTTTTTTTTTTTTTTGGTTTTTTTGGGTTTTTTTTTTTTTTTTTTTTTTTTTTACATGAATAATCTTGGGATATATTTTGATCGTCAAGAAAAATTACATATTTAAAAAAAACCGAAATTTTCATCATTCCAGCATGTTTATCATTAACTTCCGCACCACAGAAATATGAAAATTGCAGTTTGCTACATGTATGTAAAGAATCTATAGAAAAATAGATTTTCTGGTACAATGTAACTTTTAGTTTTTGATAACTGTATACAATGTATATGTCAACCTTCCCAAAATCTCATGAAGTTGGCCATTTTAACACTACATCCAAACATATACGCACTATAAGTAATTATGAATAAAATATATGACTACATGTATTTATTATAAACCTATAAATATCCTGTCAAACATATGTATTTATCACAAGTGAGTTTATTTGGGCTGACTAGCAGCACATGTAAATATTTTTGGAAGGCACTGATATGGACAATTTTTAACCTTTACCCGGTACTATGCTCAACAATTAGTATAACAAAAACATAATCTTAAATTTCAAATGTTAATGCAAGCAAAAACAGTAAGTTTTGCGAGTTTTAAACCACTGGTATCAGTAAATGGGGACCTTACTGTGGAAAAAACCCAAAAGCAATTCACCAGTCTTATCTGGCAACCACCCATTTTACATACAGTATTTCTATGACTAAGAATCAAACGTATGCAACATGTTTGAAAAGCAAGTGTACTGACCACTGTGTTTAATTCCGCCATCATGGTCAAGCGGTTGGAGTCACTGACTTGAAATCACTATAACCTCTCATAGACTTGGGGTCATGGGTTTGAGCCCTGCTACCGACCTCTTTATGTGAGAAAGTTGGCAGTTTCTTACGAAGGGTACAGGCCTGGTACTGTTTCTTCCCAGAAACGATGGTTAGGCAAACTACCCACCTGTTTAATATGACTGAAAATCAGTTGAAACGGATGTTAAATTCATACAACTGTGTTTAATGTGACAGCAGGGTGTACATATCTCCTTGCCACCAGTGTAGATGGATAGGACACATATTCGGATCAAACATTGTTTACTAAATTTCATAAAGCATCCTTAGCACAAGTCATGTACAATCCTCATTTAAAAGGAATGTCTTGATTAAATGAATTACTAACTTACAAATTAAACATAATAAGAGCTACCTCTTTAAATGGCATAGCAACTAGTGAAAACTGACACAAATCCTGATAAAACTGGTGGATTTACATGTCAATGGCTGTCTACAGAACTGTTATAGGTATACACAGAAACAGATAAGACCATTTTTCCATCAGCCCTCTGTTTATAAATCTGTATAAAAATCAAGAAATCGATTTTCTCAAAGAGTGGTGTGTCAACAGATACAAGAGATTCGGAGCCTTATCCCATTTTTATCCAAGCAGATTTGATGATAATATCTGCAAAACGCTGTTTTATTATCCACTTGGATCCTGTATTCCCTGCATCGCTACAGTCTTAGGTCGCGGTGGGGGTCTTGACGGTTTAGAAGATTTGGGCGTGTGCTCAGTTTCCTCGACTATTTCCATATTGATATTATCTGCACCAACAGCATCTGTTTCTCTTGTGTTCAGACGTGGTGGTGGCTTTTTTGGTGGATGAAGACTGGTTACCCGCTTCACTTCTTTCTTGTCATCTAACCCGACTGGTGCCCATTCTTCTCCTTTGATAGCTGCCTGATATGTGAAAACAATCAATTTAACTGCAGTCCACTATACTAACATTCTGATGATCATATTTTAAAGTCCCAGGAGCACAATTACAAGTAGCTCTTATTTTACCAAGAAAGATGTCTTACCAGCAGAATTGACCTGTATTCGTTCCTAACATTGCTTTTTAAATCAATGAAAATGTTAGAAATATAGCACAGTATTTTTTCAATATTGTAAAAATAAGAAAGGCTTAATGGCAACTCTTTTTCATGAAGAAGTGACTTTAATATGAAAGAAAAACATTTGTCAACCTTGTTTTAAGATGAATAGAACATAGTTCTATCATTATCCTATCAATAAATTATTTTTTCTATATCAGTAAAATCAATGTGATCCTGGGACTTTAAAATGTGAAGTGTGGCCATTTTTTGGAGCTAACAGTAATTTGGGAAAAAAACTAATGTTAAAAATTGTTATCTTCTATATTTTCCTGTACAAAAACATCTTTAATTCAAAATTCTAGGGAACTATTGTCATCGCAACAAAACGGAAAATAGGTAAACAGGAATAAACAATTTCTAATTGGGTATATTTTACATCCAAGTTTTGTTTGTTCAGTACTTTAATTAATTCTTACCAAGAAATAGATGGCTGCAGTACACAACAGGCAGATACCTCCTAGAAGCGTTGCAAGAGTGAAACAACACGGAATGCACAGCCTAGGACAATAAATTTAATACAAACCGTCAACATATATTTTGAAGTTACAACTGCCAAGACATGTACAAACTTTAACAAATACATGAACTGGTTTTTGACAAATATAGCTGGCTTTAGTAAACTTTAAAAGAGCCAAGATTTTAACCTAAAAGGGTTTACCAAAAATAGAATGTACACGAAACCAGCCAGTGGATATACAGACTTAATTGTTAACAAGGGCTTCCTATTATTTTACAAAATGACATATTTCCTATGCTACTGAGATACTTGCTTTTTATTAATTTTTTTCAAGCTCTTGCATTTCATAAGTTTTCACAAATTTTAGCTAATGATGAAGTTTAAAATCATAAAATGATAATACAAAATCTACCATACATGTATACACAAATAATATACACATATATGTAAATCATGACTGTATGGATTAAAAAATACTTACACGAGGTAAACTATAAATCTAACAAAATAATTCCTTCCCAAAAGTCCAAGCTTGTCTACGACTAACGTGAAAGGTCTTTGACATCTGAAAAACAAAAACTTAAAACAGTTGCATACAATTATGTAAGGCATCACTTAAAACAAGCAGTCACCTTCATTTGGTAGCCAATACTGTTTTTACTCAATTTTGCAATACATGCATCAGTATTCCGTCTTCCGAAACAACCTGCTTTCTGCATACATTAAAGTCTTGTTAACTGAACCTTAAAGTCCATGTAGCACAATCACAAGTGGCTCTTACTTTTCAAAGAAAGATGTCTTACCAGTGGAAATGACCTTTATTTGCATCAAAAACATTCCTAACTTTGCTTTTTAAATCTTTAAGTACATGTTAGAAATATGGCACAGTATTTTTTTTAATGCTATTCGGGCAACTATTTTTTGTGATGGTTCTATCACTATCCTATTAGTCAATTAATTTTACTATACCAGTAAATTCAAAGTGATCCTGGGACTTTAATAGCCACTGAATTGTTGTATGACTTGTATCTTATCATAGTTGTATCATGTACTTTATGACGAATGAATACAATGATATGCGTTTGTTTAAAGTTAATACTTGATTTAGCTCTTGTCTGGTTGCTTAAAACTGGTACAACTATTTTATAAAAACATGTACTCTGTGCAAAGGTTAATGCCACATTATCTCGTAATTCAAATGTGTTGGGGAATGTTTCACAATGCTGTCATGTTCAAACTGGGAATGTTGAATGACTCACGGTCTAAGCACTATGTTTCCTTTTTTCCTCTTGCTTCTTGGCCATTCAATTATGAGCAAAAATACACTAGCTATGCTTCACAAGGTTAAAGATCACAAAATGTATATACATGTATGTTATAGATACTAGAGAAACAAGACGGATGATTGTTCTGCCAAATTTCTTAAGCTTCGTAACTTATTAATACATTTAATTCAGAGTCATAAAATTAAAAAAAATATTAACAAACTTAAATTATATGGATTTGTTTATATATCATAATTGTAGATTAAAATAACTAAATACAATAACCTCAATGGTTGGGAAATCCAAAACATGCCTGTGCAACCATCAACACAAAAATCTCGCTATGCCACTTATGCTACTAGTTTGATGAAATACTTCCTCACTTTATCTGTCATTACGAAAAGCTTTATCAGGTGACCTCAGACTGTCATACCCAATTAATGCTCTTTACTTGAGTGATGAAATTTATAGTCAATATGATACATGCTATTTCAACTTTAAGTTAAAGCTGAGTTTAGGCAAAGGAACAGAATATTTTGAAAAACTAGTTTTTCTTCATAAAGGATACAGTCCATATATTCCCACTTGCCATCTGTTAAACATGCCTGCAATACCAACAACACTTCCCAGCAGTAAAACTGTAATAGACATTGTGCTGTAAAGTGTATACATAACAAACTTGAGAGAATGGATGACATTTAACAAATGATGACCTAACTCCAGCCACTGAAATCACTACACATGCGATTGTGTGTTTGAAAAGGGCTACTGATCTGATTCTTTACATGAGAAAGTTGGCAGTTTCTTTCTGGAGCCTTGTTCTGGCCCTTCCCACTCCAAGGAAGTTGAAATTTGAAGTACACTGATGCAATTGAGACTTTAACTCTCCTAATGTGGTTGAAGTACTTTCTTGAGCAAAAGAATCTGTTCTCTGTGGGGCGTAAACGGATCATGATGTAGTTTTACTTGTAAACACAGGGCAAAACTAGGGTATGAAACATACATGCCACAAAGGATTGAGTTAATGCCTGGAGATTTTTTTTTTAGCAAGAAATCCTGCATTTCTAAGGTCGTATTTGACATCTTTTGAGTATTTACCAAAAAAACGCCATTTCAAACATTTTTTTTTTTTTTTTTTTTTTTTTTTTTTTTTTTTTTTTTTTTTTTTTTTTTTTTTTTTTTTTTTTTTTTTTTTTTTTTTTTTTTTTTTTTTTTTTTTTTTTTTTTTTTTTTTTTTTTTTTTTTTTTTTTTTTTTTTTTTTTTTTTTTTTTTTTTTTTTTTTTTTTTTTTTTTTTTTTTTTTTTTTTTTTTTTTTTTTTTTTTTTTTTTTTTTTTTTTTTTTTTTTTTTTTTTTTTTTTTTTTTTTTTTTTTTTTTTTTTTTTTTTTTTTTTTTTTTTTTTTTTTTTTTTTTTTTTTTTTTTTTTTTTTTTTTTTTTTTTTTTTTTTTTTTTTTTTTTTTTTTTTTTTTTTTTTTTTTTTTTTTTTTTTTTTTTTTTTTTTTTTTTTTTTTTTTTTTTTTTTTTTTTTTTTTTTTTTTTTTTTTTTTTTTTTTTTTTTTTTTTTTTTTTTTTTTTTTTTTTTTTTTTTTTTTTTTTTTTTTTTTTTTTTTTTTTTTTTTTTTTTTTTTTTTTTTTTTTTTTTTTTTTTTTTTTTTTTTTTTTTTTTTTTTTTTTTTTTTTTTTTTTTTTTTTTTTTTTTTTTTTTTTTTTTTTTTTTTTTTTTTTTTTTTTTTTTTTTTTTTTTTTTTTTTTTTTTTTTTAAAGGAAAACGGGTTTTTTTTTGGGGGGGGGGGTTTTTTTTTTTTTGTGTGGGAAAAAAATCCTTTTACTTTTTTTTTTTTTTTTTTTTTTTACCATTCAAAGAGAAAAATAATCTCCTGCAGGGATGTGCCATTTTACCGTAAATCATCAATTATGATCCAATTGACCTTTTACCCAGACTGTAAACAAATTATTATTTTTGACTGGTTTTCCAATTTGTGCAGACTGATTTATCGTATATCTCCGCTAAATCGTATACCTGTCTGCTTCCATGTGCCACCTGTTTTTGTTAATCGCATCTTCAATTAGATAATTATTTATACAAAAAAAAAAGTGTCTTGCACCTGTGGCTGACATGACCAACTACATAGTAAGTACATCAATTTATCTCTGCAAAAAATGTATCTGATATCAGGAGAAAGTCATCAACAGTATGTAATATAATATAAAGAACCTAGAAATATCTGTAATGTAACATGAATTGAGTAAAAATTAAAACAAAATGTTCCAGGTGGCTATCCGAAAGCTGGTCCATTTCATGAATTCTGGTTATCTGAATCCCAATTATTCTTATATATATACCTGCTACACTTACCAGAACAACTTGTTACAGCCTGCTCATTTGCCCACATGGCCCATTCAATTTGACTCATTGTTTCTTCTAAATTTTGAAAAGGTTAAAATAAATGTAAAATTTCGCTTCCGGGTATTTTTTTGACCATACCACCGGTTGATTAGGAATAAAATCCCGTTCCTCAGGTACCAATTCCTGCAATGCAGGATACACATCTAAATTTCAATATTGGGTGATGGTCAAAAAAAATGATGAAAACACAGTAAATGCTTTAAAATCATGTAAATAATCAGCAAAGCTGAGTTATTTCTCTTACAGAAAGATAAAAAAAACTTAAAAAACAACTAACAGAAACGGTGGATTCTCAATTTATGACTAGAATAGTCAAAAAAGATTTTCAGTGATTTTCTGTATATTCAATATGTATTAACATGTGATGAAGCTTCTCATGATTTTTGATATAAGAAAAATAATAAGAAAAATTCCGATTGTGTGATGCAGATTGTGATAAAAACGAGCGTAAAAGTCCTTGGTCCGGACACAGGTACAATTAATATGCTTCTACCATCTGGAGCCTTCACACAAACCAATATCAATACAGAAGAGATGGACCAAAGGCGTGCAATACGGTGGGTAAAATGTATTTATTAACTATCTCGAGTGTAGCAGCCATGCAGGGTGATCTGGGCTTGCGGTCACTAGAAATAGGAGATTCGCCTCTTGGCTCATTATGTTTTACAAAATTTACCACAACATGGTAAAAGTCATATTTCCATCCTACATATACACACTTATCCGACTTACTAGGCACGTGCATCCATTATCCCCAAAATAGTGATACAGGTGACCTCTGACTACGACCAGTCCTCACTTTTCTCACATAGTATCACCTATCCGACTTACTAGGCACGTGCATCCGTTATCCTTAAAACAGTTATACAAGTAACCTGTGACTACCACAAGTACTCACTTTTCACAAAAAGCATCACCATTTGGAACGAATTCCCATGTAATAGTGCTACCCTACCCGACTTTGACCAGTTAAATCAGACTGTGGTTAATATTCAGTATCAACCGGGTGAGCAATATTGTAATCTTTTCATTTTAACCAAATTCTCAAGTTTCAACTAACATTGTAACCAATGACTTCTTTCTAAGTATCAATATTCAAACAAATATACTATTTTCATTGTAAATGCATTTCCTTAAAGTCACGTGATACATCAATGTTTTCGTCTTGATCTGTACATTTGACCTCCCTATGAACTACTTTTTAGACCGACAATTTCCACGCACCTGGCCTAGAAAACGGTGATAAAATTCGTTTGCAATATAATCTTAGTTTTAAATGCATTATTACGCAGGCATATTGCCGACGGGAAATGCTTCAATTTCGATAAAGCACTCCAAGGCATAGATTATTTCGATTCTTATAAGCCGAATTTATGAAAACTATCGTAACTACTACGGACCTTTTTTCCGTTCGGCGGTAATGTGTAAAATAGCATAAATAGTGGCTGTTGGAATTCACTCCCCTATTCGGACAACCAGTCAAGATATCATACATACCTATATTATACAAACTTATTTTAGTTTAATCATCAAATACATAAAATTTAAACAAAAATACCCGATTGTGACATTATGCAGAAGACGTCAGATTGAGAACCTATCAAAGCAGACAATCGATTTAAAAGCGAACCGTTAATCTGAACTGTACAACGTGGAATAATGACGTCAGTGTGATGACGTCAACGTTTTCATTCATTGTTTTGTCTCCCGGAATCAAAACATTGTATGACGTTAATCCTGAATTTTCTTGACCTTTTTAAAAGAAAACAATGTGAAGGTATTCTGGGGCTTACTTGACGCAATCAAAAATAATATTTAGGTTCTTAAACAAAACTATTTCATGCGACTGATGTATTTATACAGATATTATTTCTATATTTTATTTTCTGCGCGGGAGTAAATTAAAAAAGTCGGAAGAACCTACTTCCATGTCCGCCTTCTTTTCCGAGTGCTTTAATCATATTATTGCACTCGAAATGACTATATAAATATACCATAGGCATATTAGAATTAGCAATAGTTATGACACAAGATGGTACCACAGAAATTTGAAAAAAATCTAGTCAATCTGAAATAATGCTTTTTATTTTTAAAGTAAATGTTTACAAACGGATAAACAGGTAGCTAACTACTGAGGATGCTTTAAAATAGTGCAACTGTGCTTGACATTTTTGTAAGTACATTTGTAATTGTGTGCACTTAGAGAAACAAATGGATGAAATGATATTCGATATCTAGGACTACAATATTTGAAACATTTGTTCCTATGGTGTTTAACATATTATCGATATTCTAAAAAAACATTTCTACAAGGTTTGGTGGGCATTGCCAATTACAACTGTTCATGCGAGTGTGTGTTAATATATGGTGTAAATATGCAACACGAACCACTGTGTCTAACAATCGCAGGTTAAACGGTTCTGGACAAAATATGTAGTGTTTATCATTCTTTCTTTCGGAGTAAGGGGAATATGTCAAATAGTTCAATTTCATTCATTTGGATTCAACATAGCATATTTATCATGCTTGTATATACTGATAATACCCTGTATCCAGGCTCATCGTATGATAGGTTCCGACTCAAATATGTGTATATAACAAAGACAAACATTGTACAATGGTGTTATTCTTTATTTTGGTATACCAAACTTAATACTAGCAAGATGTTAAGTTTCGTATTTATGTCGTCACGTGATCATAGAATATTTGATTCGGCGTCCACCATTGAAGGCATTTCTACACAATAGCTTACCGAGTCTTACCCAACCAGACCGGAAGATGGATCGAAGTGGGTAATGTCTGGTTGTGTCTTTGGGTAATTTTGTTGCTCCACGATCAGAGAAATCACGTTGGACCAAATCGCCATTCTCATTGGATAAAAATCCTCATGTATTGAGGCTGCAGACATTTGATTGGATATTTTGATATAACGGCGTGACGTCATGGTGTATTGTGGCCACAAGGTGTTGGTGATTTGAGTCACATTCATCGGCACATTAGGATTTCTGCAGTACAGATGGATTTCAATGTTACAGTTAATCACCTTAGTCTCTTTCGATATATATAATTTTATGTATATAACATTTTGTATAATAAGAAATACATGCTTAGTTGAGAAGTTTTAGCAATAAGTCATAGAACCGGTTATATGAATGATAGTATCGGTAAACTGCCTTATTCGACGCCGTCCCTTTGTCCCGGTAGCATAAAATATGTAATGTAAAATCTGTTTTAACCTGCAATCTGTTTTACCGACATGATCACGTAGTCCCAAAGGGTGCGTGAAATGGCATGGTTAATTTTATGTATATAAGCACTTATGATTATTCGCATACCCAGATTTAGCAAAATTCGACCATGACGTCATCACTGCACGAGAAATCTGTTTTTCTTCAGCTGTGCTGTTGTAAGGAGGATTCCCAATGAACGAGTTATTTCTTTTTAGGATTAACCCAAGTACATACGGCATTTCATCGCCATGATTTGATCCTGAAATGTGATTTTAACGTACATGTAAGTTATCTGTAAAACCTGTTCGTTTTAGAAATAAAGTGGGGTTGGTCTTCTTTGATTAGTTATTGCATATTAAGACTAAATTTTATTAACGTGTTTTTATAGTAAATATTTCTCTCTTAAGAAATGAAACGTTTTATCTTTGTCCATATTCATTCCTATTTAGTTGCTAAGATTATACATTGTATAAAAACTCCCAGCAAGTGTATGGCTCAATGATTGCAGTCTTGCATGTACTGGCTGTAAAGTGTAAAATAGTTTTTTCTCAAACCCCTTAACGTTATCTGGTTGTATTCTTAAAACTTAAAGCTGTTCATTCAGTTAAGGTAAATAAAAATAAAAATCAATTTCTTCACTTATTTTGGTCATTTTATGGTGCCTTTACTATATTTCTATGTCTTTTTATCGATTTATCTGTTTACATAGTTGTCTCCTTTTAGGTTATAGACATTAAAGGCGCTTTTGAAGAAACTCAATTATTCAGCAAAACATGTGGGTCAGTAACTTTGATGTTCTTTATCCTTTCTGTAATAACACATACTCATTTTATTAACCATTGAATAGAGGCCATCAGTATTTTGTTTAAAAAAATCGTCACATATACCGTCAATTATTTTTTGACGAAGATATATACTTGCCATTTAGCCATGGAGGGACCGGAATAACATGGTTTCGACTTTGAACAGCAAATTGATAGAAGTATGTCTTTCCTCGTTGTAATGTTGAGTGGGCATTGGCTACCTGTATAGCTGGTGCATAGAAGACCGCGTCGTTAACCATATCCAAGACGCCGTCACGAATATTTATGTAATCTTCCGGGTTCTTTCAATTAGTATAGAGGTTTGTAAGCACCTTTTCTAGCGCGAGTTTTGTAGCTTTATCTTTGGTGTTAAATGTATTATTTATAGCATATGGAACAATCTGTTCTCTGAACTCCTTCTTCGTTACGTTGAAAATTTGACTTGAATAGCCAAATATATATGTAAAGTATTGTAGATATCCCGAAGCATCGATATCGTTTGCACCTACAATAATATCAAGAGAAGCAAAGAAATCTCTTGCACTTGCAGTATCCCCATTCATGATTTCGCTTGGTGTGTCTACCAAAAATTCACCATCAATGACCGGCCCGAAATTTGTGATATTGGATTGAATCGCGGTTGGACTTTAGACATGTTATAAACGTCGTAGAATCGGGCAAGCAACCTTGTTCGGCAAGATACACGTCGAAATTGGAAATATCTATCATTGCCCATGATGCTAAAGGCGACCCACTTTCAGCGATTACTCTTTTAAACAATCCATCATTCCCTGGATAATATGCTTGAAAGAGAACAGATGCAGCACCCGCAGATTCACCAAATATCGTTATTTCGTCTTTGTACCCGGAAAACATATCAGTGTTGTCATGGACCCACTTGATAGCTAAATGTTGATCCCAAAGTCCCTGATTTCCAGGGAAAATTCCGTTTTTGTCTCGCAAAAACCCGAACATTCCTATACGATAATTAATGGTTACTACGATGACATTTCCAAATAGAGCCAAGATTTCCGGATTGTATATCGACGAAGCACCCTGCCAAAAGCCCCCTCCGTAGATCCAAATCATACTTGGCAGCATATCTCGTGACTGAATTATGGTACATAAATATTAAGAGTAAGACAGTCTTCAGAAAATCCAGCCAGACCATAAGTATTTCTATGTAAATCCATGCCTTGTTTAGACTGTTGATAGCAAGCTAGCGGAATCTTCCAAGCATCAAATGTTGATTGAAACGGATACTTTTACTTTTTACGTGTTTCTTCTGATTATGTGAAATAGCATACATCTCAGTGTGCCTCTCCTAAAAGTATAAAGCACGCACACACAAAAATGAATGCATGCCAACCTAAAATTTAACTTTGGCATACTGCCAGATAATGATAATGTTACGTGCACATTGATAGAAATGTCCATACTAAATGCATTTTCCTGAATGCAATATTTGATAAACAACAAGATATGAAACAGGAAATACAGGACAGAGACCAAAACACAAACACAACTAAAGCCGATATGAACTCGAGATTATTATCATACATGTACGTTGAGCTCGATATTTGTCCAGTAAAATACCTATATGGGAGAACATCTACTATAACATAACTTACCTTTGGTTTGTGGTCAGTATAATCAGTGCCATACCTATATGGAAGTATATTTGTCCACCTCTCTTTTTTTATAGATTTAAAGATCAACAAGAAAATGAACCACAAAGAGATGACATGCGAAACATAACTGAGATACACCATCACAGCTATCAATAACGGGAAATACCGGCTCTACCTAAACAATACATTTACCAGTAGATACTGGTACATATACTTTACAAGTGCCTACGATACTTGATGCTTCACAGTTGTCTTGGATACAGATATATACTACATACAACTGTCTTGTGTTCATGCCATCTTTAAACATTTTAGTATGTCGAACGCTTTTTTCCAGCAACTTTTATCTTTAAGATTGACACTGGAAGCATTTTTTTCATTTTATCATTGGTTTTCGGGTTTTATTGACCAGATAAGGAAGTGCCGTGGTAAATAGATATGCAATTATTTTTAATTATGTGTCCATAGTATTTTCTTTCTGAAATTGAATTTTTTGTAAAGTAAATTTATGACAAAATGTATCCGTATAAGAGACGTAAAAGTGCGCGACCGACGTCATGTTTGTGACGTCATTGACATGAATAACGTGAAATTAGTGTATATCTGAATCAGAAATATCGTCTAGATTCAATTTGTACCAGACACTTGAGCTTGAGAAAAAAAGTTAAAGTATGCTTTCACCTTAAGTCTTGGACTACACCTTAATTCTGTGGTATGTTTGATGCTTTGATGCCACCATTCAGAAAACCTCCGGTCACACCATTCTAACTTAGTGAATGAAAGGGCCATGCAAATTTCCTGTAGCCAAGCAGCATAGGTCACATGACTTAAATGAATTGACCAATCAGCAGACTTTGTATCATTATGTCAGGATGGAGTTATGCAGCCTGACATGGATTCGAACCCCGGACTTCCGCTAACTGCGCTACCAACAAAGCTATTAGGCTGTTTACACAGTTATCACCCTTAACCATAGATGTAAGCTCTTTTTGTTTCGTTAACATTTAATGAAACAAACTATTACCTGTACGAATTAATACAATATCAATTGATTATGATAAACGATGGAAATCATTGTTTTCTAGGCAAGGAAATATAGGATTCCGAACATAACAGATTTTGTACTACTATGGATGCACAATAAACCGGTATACTGGTATATTGATACATGTATTCGTTTGAGACGCGTTATACGTACCGGTATTGTTTCGCCCCGTACCAAGATATTTTTGTTAAAATGAAAAAGTGCAATTTCTCAGTAATTTATTATCTTTCTACAAAGTTTGGCGGAAATTGACATGTACAACTGTATATTTACTGACCGAAAACCAAAGGTAAGTTTTGTTATAGTAGATGTACTTCCATATAGGTATCACACTGATTTTACTGAGCGCAAACAAAAGGTAAGTTATGTTAAAGTAGATGTACTTCCATATAGGTATGACACTGATTTTACTAGCCGCAAACCAAAGGTAAGTTATGTTAAAGTAGATGTACTTCCATATAGGTATGACACTGATTTTACTAGCCACAAACCAAAGGTAAGTTATGTTAAAGTAGATGTACTTCCATATAGGTATGACACTGATTTTTCTAGCCGCAAACCAAAGGTAAGTTATGTTAAAGTAGATGTACTTCCATATATGGCAGGTATGGCACTGATATACAATGTGCTAATATACTGTAAAACCTGTGACCAAAGACCAGTCTTGGGAAGAAGCTTAAGTGGTCTTTGTTGACAGGTAGTCTTTTTTTCACATATGTGTACATACTATTTGAATAGAACACAGTTTTCTCCCTTTTTGTCTTTATTCGCGTTGTGGTCTTTATTTGCAGGTGGTCTTTAACACAGGTTAGACTTATGGTGTAAATATGCAAAATGAAACGCTGTGTCAAAAATTCGCAGGTTAAACGATTCTGACGCAAATAAGTAGTGTTCATCATACTTTCTTTCGGAGTAAGGGGAATATGTGAAATAGTTCAATTTCATTTTTTTAGATTCCACATAGCATATTTATCATGCTTGTATATACCGGTAATACCATGTGTATATAACAAAGAAAAAACCATTGTACAATGGTGCTATTTTGTAATAGTTTTTTTTATTTTTGTACATGTAATCTAAACTTAATACTGGCAAGACATTAGTCAAAGTTTCGTTTTTATGTCGTCACGTGATCATAGAATATTTAGTTCGGCGTCCACCATTTCTACTCAACAGCTTACCCAGTCCTACCCAACTAGACCGGAAGATGGGTCGAAGTGGGTAATGTCTGGTTGTGCCTTTGGACAATTTTGTTGTTCCAAGATCAGAGATATTACGTTGGACCAAATCGCCATTCTCATTGGATAAAAGTCCTCTTGTACTGAGGCTGCAGACATTTGATTGGATATTTGGATATATCTATGTGACGTCATGGTGTATTGCGGCCACACGGTATTGGTGATTTGAGTCACATTCATTGGCACATTAGGATTTCTGAAATACAGATGGATTTCAATTTTACAATTGATCTCTTTCGACATCTTATATATAAACATTTCTATAATAAGAAATACAGGCCTAGCTCACAGACGTATGTCCAGTCTTGGAGCCCATAAAAAACAAAACAACCAAAAAAAAACCAATTAAAACCACTGGTTATAATTCTTAAACGAAAAAAGAAAAATTGAAAAAAAAAATCTTTATGTATATCGATATATTGAAAAGGTCTCTATGTTGCCTGTAACGCTATGGGGGTTACTAGCACACACTGTGGAAGAACTAAAATATCCAGTGCAGTACCAATGCCCATTTAGCATTTTGTAAGCAACCTTAGTCTGCTTAGTCTACAGCTTTGAAGAACTCACATTTGAAGTCAAACACGGTATAGGTTTTTATACTTCCGTTTTCAACAAAATGGTCGCTCGTGGACGATGTTTTAGATATGTCTAAAAAATTGGCGTGTTTGACTTCAAATGAAAGCTTATTAAAGCATATTATACCCATGCACAGTTTCTTTTTTTCCTCTAGTATATAAGCACATATACACATACCCGGATTTAGCAAAATTTGACCATGAAGCCATAGTAGCGCGAGAAGTCTGTTTTTCTTCAGCAGTGCTGTTGAATGGAGGACTACCAAATAACGACGTATTTTTTTGTAGTATTGACCCAAATACATACGGTATATCATCGGCATGATTTGAACCTGGAAATAAATTTTAATGACCATGTATATAATCAGTTAAAGTGGTCCTCTAAGAATTATTTTTGCGGCTTAAAATTGTTTTGAAATGAGGGCTTTTACCCTGCTGGCAGGACATGACGTTGTTAGAAACCAATCTAGATCATGATATGCATGTAAATCTGTGCGGTCTGTATAATTTATACTGTTCATTATTCGATCAGTAAATGTTTTCAAAGGGCACCCCTTGAAAGAGTCAACGGTTATAATAACAATTACAATAATAAAATAGTGAATCTGAGTCTAAAATGAAAAAAGGCAAGTGTAGATTAGAGAAGCAGGATGAAGGTTATTATTCTTTGATAAGTTATTGCATTTTAGACTTCATGTTAATTACGTAGTCTTTTCAAGCATTTTGGATAAGATTTGCCTGAATAAATTCCCAATAAGTTGGAAATATTATAGGAAAATCTGTGAATCAGGTTAGAACTGAGCTATGTGAAGCTCTGGCATATATGAAGGTGATTACTCAGCAGGTTTATGAATTAACTATTTCACCTTCTTTATTCTTGCATAAACTGACTATAAAGAGTAGATACGGGTCCTATTAAGCCTAATAAAGTTTCATTCCTCAAACCAATCGCTTTTCAGATGCTTACCACTAATCCACGAAGGGACCGGCGCAAGATGGTTTCGAACTTGAACAGCAAATTGATAGAAGTATGTCTTTCCTTGTTGTAATTTCGAGTGGGCATCGGCTACCTGTATAGCTGGTGCATAGAAACCAGCGTCGTTAGCCATATCCATGACACCGTCACGGATATTTATGTAATCATCCGGGCTCTTCCAATTCGTATAGACGGTTGTTAACACCTTTTCCAGCGCGAGTTTTGTATCTTTATCTTTGGTATGAAATGTTACATTTACAACCCACGGAACAAACTGTTCTCTGAAATCCTTATTGGTCACGTTGAAAATCTGACTGGAATACCCAAATGCATCTAAAAAGCTCTGAACATATATCATACCGTCGATATCGTTTACACCTAAAATAATGTCAAGAGAAGCAAAGAAATCTCTTGCACTTGCAGTTTTAGCAGCATTTCCATTCATAATTTCGTTTGGTGTGTCTACCAAAAATTCACCATCCATGACCGGCCCAAAATCTGTGATATTGGATAGAAGCGCAGTTGGACTTTTGGACTGTAGACATGTTATAAATGTCGCAGAATCGGCCAAGCAACCTTGTTCGATTAGATACATCTCGGAATTGGAAATATCTGTCATTGCCCATGGTGCTAAAGGCGACCCACTTTCAGCGATTACTCTTTTAAACAATCCATCATTCCCTGGATATAGTGCTTGAAAGAGAACAGATGCAGCACCCGCAGATTCACCGAATATCGTTATTTCGTCTTTGTATCCGGAAAACATATCAATGTTGTCATGGACCCACTTGATAGCTAAATGTTGATCCCAAAGTCCCTGATTTCCAGAAAAAAATCCCTTTTTGTCTCGCAAAAACCCGAACATTCCTATTCGGTAATTAATGGTAATTACGATGACATTTCCAAATAGAGCCAAGATTTCCGGATTGTATGTCGACGAAGCACCCTCGACAAAGCCCCCTCCGTAGATCCAAATCATAACCGGTAGCATATCTCGTGATTGAATTCCATTTGGTATATAAATATTAAGAGTAAGGCAGTCTTCAGAAAATCCAGGCACACCATAAGTATTTCTATGTAAATCCATGGCTTGCCTTGTCTGTTGATAACAAGCTAGCGGAATCTTCGAAGCATCAAATGTTGATTGAAACGGAGCCTTTGGAACCGGTTTTCTAAACCTGTTCCGTCCTGCGGTAGATTCTGCGTACGGAATGCCGTAAAACTTGGATATTAATTTTTGTTCTCCATCGACAGAAACATATTCCTGGAATCCCGTTATACTGCCAACATTTGTGTTCACTGTAACTGGGGTTTGCGAAAAGCATACAGAAATGCAAGCAAAAACCCAGAATCCGCTATAGAACAACATGATGTTTGCAGTTTAAAGTTTTCCTCTTTCCTAACAACTCATTTTGGTATCAGTGGGGTAACTTTATTTAAGTGTGCCTTAGTAACTGAAAATTGTCAGGCTGCTTCAGATTAGATTCTTGTTTCCCCGCCCGTTATTTCAGCAACTGGATCTGTATACATGTACAAATATACTACATGTATATTCTTACATGGCAGAGATTCAAGTTTCAATAATTTTAGTGTCAGGAATTGAAATGGTAAAAGCTTGATCCATCAATTATATCTTTGTTTGATTATTTATTCTTCTTGCTAGACAGATAATTTATGTAGCCTAAACAAATACCATGTATCCGATTAAGGTCATGGCTAATAGTGTCTTATTATTTTAACCCGATTTGAGAACTGTGATAAACATCTTTGTGATGCGCTTATATTAAATTATATTTTAAAGTAGACAGCTTGAACATGTTCATGAACTTATTTTTGAACCAGCTTATCAGCGGGGACTTTGCAGTTAAATGCTATTTACACAGTAGATACTTTCACCTTTTACGTGTTTCTTTAGCAATAACTGATAACGTGAAATTGCATACATTTCAGTGTGCCTCTCCTAAAAGTATACAATGTAAAGCACACACACACAAAAAACAGGATTCATGCCAACCTAAAATTTAACTTTGGCATACTGCCAGATAATGATAATGTTACGTGCACATTGATAGAAATGGTAATACTAAATGCATTTTACTGAATGCAATGTTTGAGAAACAAGAAAAGATGAAACAGGAAATACAGGAGAGAGACCAAACACAAACACAACTAAAGCCGATCTGAACTCGAGATTATTATACATGTATATTGAGCTCAATATTTGTCCACCTCTCCTTTATAGATCAACAAGAAAATGAACCACAAAGAGATTACATGCGAAACATAACTGAGATATTCAAGAATTGCTACTAAGAACGGGAAATACCGACTCTACCTAAGCAATACATTTACCAATAGATACTGGTACATATACTTTACAAGTGCCTACGATACTTGATGCTACACAGGTGTCTTGGAAACAGATATATACTATATACAACTGTCTTGTGTTCATGCCATGTTTAAACATTTTAGTATGTCGAACGCTTTTTTCCAGCAATTTTCAAGTTATCTTTAAGCTTTACAGCGGAAGCAAGATGCGCACTTTATTAACCAATTTTGGTTTGGCTTTTTTTTTCATTTTATCATTGGTTTTCGGGTCTTATTGACCAGATAAGGAAGTGCCGTGGTAAATAGATATGCATTTTGTTTAATTAAGTGTCCATAGTATTTCCTTTCTGCAATTGAATTTTTTGTAAAGTAAATTTATGACAAAATGTATCCGTACAAGAGACGTAAAAGAGCGCGACCGACGTCATGTTTGTGACGTCATTGACATAAATAACGTGAAATAAGTATAGATCTGAATCCGAAATATCGTCTAGATTCAATTTGTACCAAACACTAAGGTGAGCTTGAGAAAAAAAGTTAAAGTATGCTTTCACCTTAAGTCTTGGACTACACCTTAATTCTGTGGTATGTTTGATGCTTTGATGCCACCATTCTGGCAAACCTCGGGTCACACCATTCTAAGTCAGTGAGTGAAAGGGCCATGCAAATTTCTTGTAGCCAAACAGCATAGGTCACATGACTTTAAATGAATTGACCAATCAGGAGACTTTGTATCATTGTGTCAGGATGGAGTTATGCATCCTGACATGGATTTGAACTCCGGACTTCCGCTAACTGCGCTACACACAAAGCTTCTAGGCTGTTTACACAGTTATCATCCTTAACCATGGATGTATGCTCTTTCCGTTTCGTCAACATTGAATAAAACAAATTATTACCTATACAAATTAATACAATATCAATTGATTATGATAAACGATGGAAATCATTGTTTTCTAGGCAAGTAAATAAGGGTTTCCGAACATAACAGATTTTGTACTACTATGGATGCACAATAAAACCGGTATACTGGTATATTGCAATTCGCTTGAGACGCGTTATACGGACCGGTATGGTTTCACCCCGTACCAAGATATCTTTGTGAAAATGAAAAAAGTGCAACTTCTCAGTTACTTATTATTTTTCTACAAAGTTTGGCGGAGATTGACATGTACAACTGTTTATACGAGTGTGTGTTAATATACAGTCAAACCTGTGACTAAAGACCACTCCTGGGAAGAAGCTAAAGTGGTCTTTGTTGACAGCTTGTCTTAATTCACAGGTGTGTACTTAATATTTCAATAGTACACGGTTTTCTCCCTGTTTTCCTTTATTCGTATTGTGGTCTTTATTTGTAGGTTGCCTTTAACACAGGTTAGACTTATGGTGTAAATATGCAAAGTGAAACACTGTGTCAAAAATTTGCATGTTAAACGATTCTGACGCAAATAAGAAGTGTTTATCATACTTTCTTTCGGAGTAAGGGGAATATGTGAAATAGTTTAATTTCATTCTTTTGGATTCAACATAGCATATTTATCATGCTTGTATATACCGGTTATACCATGTATCCAGGCTCATCGTATGACAGATTCCGACTCAGATATGTGTAAATAACAAAGAAAGACAATGTACAATGGTGTTATTCTGTATTAAGTTTTTTATTATGTTATACCAAACTTAATACTGGCAAGATATATTAGTATTTATGTCGTCACGCGATCTTAGAACATTAAGTTCGGCGTCCACCATTGAGGGCATTTCTACTCGACAGTTTTCCCAGTCTTACCCTACCAGACCGGAAGATGGATCGAAGTGGGTAATGTCTGGTTGTGCCTTTGGACAATTTTGTTGCTTCACGATCAAAGATATCACGTTGGACCAAATCGCCATTCTCATTGGATAAAAATTCTCATGTACTGAGGCTGCAGACATTTGACTGGATATTTGAATATATCGATGTGACGTCATGGTGTATTGCGGCCACACGGTATTGGTGATTTGAGTCACATTCATTGGCACATTAGGATTTCTGAAATACAGATGGATTTCAATTTTCAATTTTACAATTGATCTCTTTCGAAATCTTATATTATAAACATTTCTATACTAAGAAATACATGTCTAGCTGAGATACTTTAGCAATAAACTACAGATCTAGAATCGGTTACATCAATGTTTAAAAGTCGTGTTCCAGACAGTATAACCTGTCTTATCTGGCACCCGATGTTATCCGGGTAATTTGCCGTATCCGGCTCCTAGACTATCCGTCCCTTAGTGCCTGTAGCACAGAAAATTAATTGTGAACCTAGTTAAACCAGCAATCTGCTTAAACTGGCATAATCACGTTGTCCCAAAGGATACGTGATCACGTGGTCCTAAAGGATGCATGATCACGTGGTCCAAAAGAATGCACAGTCATGATCCGAAAGGATGCATAATCACATGGTCCCGAAGGGTGTATGATAAGACAGGTTCTACTGTATTAATATAAGCACTGGTGTTAAATAAAGGTCAGATAAAACCATGTTGTAAATTATTTTGCGATTTCTTATATATCTCATAAGTTAAAGCATATTATACCCATGCACAGTTTCTTTTTTCAGCTAGTATATAAGCACATATACACATACCCGGATTTAGCAAAATTTGACCATGACGCCATCATAGCGCGAGAAGTCTGTTTTTCTTCAGCAGTGCTGTTGACTGGAGGATTACCAAATAACGACATGTTTTTTCGTAGTATTGACCCAAATACATACGGTATATCATCGCCATGATTTGAACCTGGAAATAAATTTTGATGTGCATGTATATAATCAGT
The DNA here is from genome assembly GCA_022818135.1 of Saxidomus purpurata. NCBI lineage: Eukaryota > Metazoa > Mollusca > Bivalvia > Venerida > Veneridae > Saxidomus > Saxidomus purpurata. The sequence continues at coordinate 1,005,427 of JAFMSR010000012.1, forward strand.
TAAAGTGGTCCTCCAAGAATTATTTTTGCAGCTAAAGACTGTTTTGAAATGAGAGCTTTTACCCTGCTGGCAGGAATTGACGTTGCGGTCTGTATAATTTGTACTGTTTATTATACGGTCAGTAAACGTTTTCAAAGGACACCCCTTTAAAGATTCAACGGTTATAATTACAGTTTCGATAATGAATTTATGAATCTGAGTCTGAAATGAAAAAAGGCGAGTGTAGATAAGAGAAGCAGGATGAAGGTTATTATTCTTTGGTAAGTTATTGCATTTTAGACTTCATGTTAATTACGTAGTCTTTTCAAGCGTTTTGGATAAGATTTGCCTGAATAAATTCCCAAAAAGTTGGAAATATTAAAAGAAAGTCTGTGAATCAGGTTAGAACTGAGCTATGTGAAGCTCCTGCATATATATAGGTGATGACTCAGCAGGTTTATGACTCAACTATTTCACCTTCTTTATTCTTGTATAAACTAACTATAGAGAGTAGATACGTACGGGTCTTAAGCCTAATAAAGTTTCATTCCTCAAACCAATCGCTCTTCAGATGCTTACCACTAATCCACGAAGGGACCGGCGCAAGATGGTTTCGAACTTGAACAGCAAATTGATAGAAGTATGTCTTTCCTTGTTGTAATTTCGAGTGGGCATCGGCTACCTGTATAGCTGGTGCATAGAAACCAGCGTCGTTAGCCATATTCATAACACCGTCGCGAATATTTACGTAATCACCCGGGCTCTTCCAATTCGTATAGACGGTTGTTAACACCTTTTCCAGCGCGAGTTTTGTATCTTTATCTTTGGTATGAAATGTTGCATTTACAACCCACGGAACAAACTGTTCTCTGAAATCCTTATTGGTCACGTTGAAAATCTGACTGGAATAGCCAAATGCATCTAAAAAGCTCTGAACATATACCATACCGTCGATATCGTTTACACCTAAAATAATGTCAAGAGAAGCAAAGAAATCTCTGGCACTTGCAGTTTTAGCAGCATTTCCATTCATAATTTCGTTTGGTGTGTCTACCAAAAATTCACCATCCATGACCGGCCCAAAATTTGTGATATTGGATTGAAGCGCGGTTGGACTTTTGGACTGTAGACATGTTATAAATGTCGCAGAATTGGCCAAGCAACCTTGTTCGATTAGATACATCTCGGAATTGGAAATATCTGTCATTGCCCATGATGCTAAAGGCGACCCACTTTCAGCGATTACTCTTTTAAACAATCCATCATTCCCTGGATATAGTGCTTGAAAGAGAACAGATGCAGCACCCGCAGATTGACCAAATATCGTTATTTCGTCTTTGTAACCATTAAACATATCAATGTTGTCATGGACCCACTTGATAGCTAAATGTTGATCCCAAAGTCCCTGATTTCCAGGAAAAAATCCCTTTTTGTCTCGCAAAAACCCGAACATTCCTATTCGGTAATTAATGGTAACTATAATAACATTTCCGAACAGAGCCAAAGTTTCCGGATTGTAAACCGACGAAGCACCCTGGAAAAAGCCCCCTCCGTAGATCCAAATCATAACCGGTAGCATATCTCGAGATTGAATTCCATTTGGTACATAAATATTAAGGGTAAGGCAGTCTTCAGAAAATCCAGGCACACCATAAGTATTTAAATATAGGTCCGTATCTTGACTTGTCTGTTGATAACAAGCTAGCGGAACTTGCTGTGCATCAAATGTTGATTGAAACGGAGCCTTTGGAACCGGTTTTCTAAACCTGTTCTGTCCTGCGGTAGATTCGGCGAACGGAATGCCGTAAAACTTAAATATTAATTTTTGTTCTCCATCGACAGAAACATATTCCTGGAATCCCGTGATACTGCCAACATTTGTGTTCACTGTAACTGGGGTTTGCGAAAAGCATACAGAAATGCAAGCAAAAACCCAGAATCCGCTATGGAACAACATGTTTTCAGTTTAAAGTTTCCCCTTTTCTGACAACTCATATCAGTCTGGCATTTTTATAATAGTGTGTCTTAGTTACTTAAAATTGTAAGGCTGCTTAAGTTTTCACGATTGTTTCTCCGCCCGAAATTTCAGCAACTAGATCCTTATACAAATATAATATTTTAACTTGAATGATAAAAGTATCAGCAATTTTACTGCCAATGACAGTGCTAAAAATTGTAATGGTGTTAGCTTGAACCATCAATCACATCTTTGTTGGTTTATTAATTCTTCTTGCTATACAAATAATGTATGAAGCCTAAGCAATATTTGGTTAAGGTAATGGCTAATAGTGTCACTATATTTCAACATGATTTCAGAACTGTGATTAACAACTTTGCGATGCGTTTAATTATATCTAATCTTGTTTTAAAGTTGACAACTTGAACAATGTTCATTTAAGTTTAGCTTCAAAAGTACACTCATAATTATGAACTTATTTTTGAACCAGTTTAAAGATCTGAATTTAACAATTTTGCAATGTATGGTCCTAACACTGTGTAGAGATAAATTTGCGCATAACTGTATATCAAAGGGGACTTTTGAAGCTTGATGCTATTCACACAGTAGACAGTTTCACCTTGTACTTGTTTGTTTAGCTATAAATGATTATGTGAAATTGCATATTAATGTGTGCATCTCCAAAAAGTATTAAAATGGATTTAAGATCATTTTTTTCAAGTAAAAATCAAGCTGATATAAGTGTGTGTAGAAAGGTTAGAGGAAATAATAACTTTTAACCCAATACACCAAAGTCTTCCTGCTACCAGTACGAAATAATAACTTTCCAAATATTACTTTTCCTATTTTGATTGGGGCAGTCTTTTTAAAAAGAAAACAACTACATGCAGGAGTTGCTTCCCTTCCACTGCCGAAATATCTACCAACAACAACAACAACACAAGGGAGATCACTGCGAAGAAATGAACTATTATACGTGTGGGGGAAAAGCTTGTCCGTGGCGTGCTGTCGGCCGTCGCCTCCGGCTCGGTTTTTTTTTCCGCCAAAACTTAAGATTCCTTGACCCACAGTCTTCATATTTGGCATGGAGGTTAGTCATGATTAGTAGAAGACCCATCCATTTTGAGGTCACCAGGTCAAAGTTCAAGGTCACAGGGGCCTTGACTTCAAAAGCTTGTCCGCCCAAAACTTAAGATTCCTTTGACCCACAGTCTTCATATTTGGCATGGAGGTTAGTCCTGATTGTGAAGACCCTATCCATTTTGAGGTCACCAGGTCAAAGGTCAAGGGTGGGGGCTGGGGCCTAAAAAAAGCTTGTCCGCCCAAAACTAAGATCCTTGACCCACAGCTTCATATTTGGCATGGAGGTTAGTCCTGATTAGTAGATGACCCCTATCCATTTTGAGGTCACCAGGTCAAAGGTCAAGGTCACAGGGGCCTTGACTTCAAAAGCTTGTCCGCCCAATAACTTAAGATTCCTTTGACCCACAGTCTTCATATTTGGCATGGAGGTAGTCATGATTAGTAGATGACCCCTATCCATTTTGAGGTCACCAGGTCAAAGGTCAAGGTCACAGGGGCCTTGACTTCAAAAAGCTAGTCTGCTAATATTCTTAAGAATGCCGTCCACAATGCAGTTTGTTCAGTTTGTTCATGACCAATTCCCCCTCACAACAAAGTTGTAAGGAGGACATACTGGAATCGCTTTCTGTTTGTTTGATTTTGCTTATCGGCCCTGAATTAGTTAAAAGTCCTTTAGCCCACTGTCTTCATATTTGGGTGGAGGTTGGTGATGACAGTCAAGATCCCTATTCATTTTGAGGTCAATTGGTCAAAGGGGGTCATGGTTACAGTGGCCTCAACTCAAAAGCTTGACCTCCCAATAAATTATACAAGTACAGTCTTAGAAATTTGTGGGGCAGTTGGTGGATATGTAGAAGACCCCTATTGATTTTGAGTTGATACTGGTTGTCATGGATATGTTTCACCAATCTTTACATTACTATCATTTCCAGCCATGTTTCAACACTCCAACCCATAGGAAAGGAGGAGTATTGACAACATATATATAAACTTTGATCCAGCAGGAATAATTACTGATATGAACCTACCTATTACAGTGACCATTTTGTGCTTGGTGTAGCTATACCATTCCACCATTTTTAAACTGCAGTTTTCACTTACCTGTTATAATTTCATTCAAAGATCAATTGTGAGTATTAACATTTCATTCTCCATCTACATTTTCCATTTTCACATTTGAAGCATATAATTATGTTCTCATATATTAATTATAAAACACCCCCAGGTAAAGCTGCATGAAGGAGGGTGGGAGTATTTAAGTCATGCAGTTTCAGTTTTAGGTCAGTAGGTCAAAGGTAAGGTCACTTAGATCTTTGCCACTAAAAACATGTAGAATGCATAACTAAGCAATGCATAGGCTTACTACCCTCAGATATAACAGGAAGGTTCTCCTTGAGCTCTAAATGGCCACTGTTGATTCTGACAAAGCGGTAAGCGGGGGTATTCAAGCCATGACAATGGCAGTTCTAGTTTTATTGGTCCGATTATTTTATTTCTTAAGCACCAGCTTCAAATATTAATGCGGCATTATCATTAATTTAACACATTTAAATGCACAGCAACCGATTATTGCTTTTATAAAACTGTCACCTAAGATACACTTTGTGCAGTAATATGCGCATAGTCACTTTAAGCACACACCAAAAACCGACCAAACATCGGATTAACGCTAAATTGAATCACCTTAAACATTTTTTTTCTAAATTTCTTTTATATCTATACTCAAAATTATTCATTTTGTTCTGCTGGATGTTTTTGTTTCAAATAAACTTTCGATATCAAATACTGATGTGTTGATGAAGCTTGGCAGGGATATTCCTTGCATAAAGCTCTACCAAACTTGTGCAAAGAATTCCATTCTATGCAGAACTCTGGTTGCTATGGCAACAAATATTAAAAACTTTAAAAATCTTCCAGGCCTATATCTTAGATATTAAGCATGTTGCATAACCTAGTGGATCACTATCAAGATTGTTCAAATTATGACCCCTAGGTCAAAATTGACCTTGCCCGGGGTCATTTGATTTCACATTGGCTAATATAGGAAAAACTTTTAAAATCTTCTTCTCTGAAACCGCAAGGCCTAGAGCTTAGATATTTAGCATGTAGCATTGCCTAGTGGACCTCTACTAAAATTGTTCAAATCACAACACCTGGGTCAAAATTGACCCCACCCGGGGTTCACTTGAGTTTACATAGGTCTAGACAGGAAAAACCTCAAAAATCTTTTTCTCCGATGCAACTGTGCATATAGCTAAGATATTTAGTATACCGCATTGTGTAGTGGACATATACTATGTTTGTTAAACTGATGATTCTGGGCTTAATATTGGCCCTGACCAGGGGGTCACTTGTTTTACATAGACATTTATAGGACAACCTTTGGAAATCTTCTTCTCCTAAAGCACAATGTCTAGATATTTAACAGTGTGTAGCATACCTCTTTAAATTTTGTTCAAATCATGCCCCTGGGGTCAAAATTGACCTTAACCCGGGGTTAACTCTGAAAACAACTTAACAACAAGGCTTAGAGTAAAGATATATTTGGTATGTCACATTGTCTAGTGGTCCTCTACCACCTTTGTACAAATTATGCCCCTGGGTTTAAAATTGACCACTTCCTTAGGCTAGTGAATGGTTCTCCGGTGAACGGTATAGGGCCACCATGGTCCTCTTGAAAATCTCTTGAAAATTAAGTTATATATTTCCCTTGTCTGACGTTTTTACACTTACAGGGTGATCATTAATATATGATAGGATAAGAAATCACAGTAAATTTGTCAAATTGAGCACTAGAGGTCTCATTTTGGTATTTGGTATTTTGAAGAAAATTGATTAAATTTTGTCTTGAAGATTCAATATTTTGTCAAACGACGTCATGGTAACGTTGATGACTTCATCAATGACGTCATACTTTCCTTGGAATTCCAAAATGACAGTTAGATTCTAGTCATAAATAATCAAACTTTACTATGAATTGGAGAAAATCCAACTTTGGTAAGAAGAAAATTACAAAAAACTGTACACATCTCATATTTTGAAGTACTGAAAAGACTAAATTCCACGATGAGATGGCATTGTGCAGTGAAAAAGAGACCGTTTTGGTGGGATTTAGTGCTCACGGGACAATAGGGTCATATTTTTATTGTTGGTTTTGGAGAACTAGGGTGGCAATGTTTAACACCTGCTGTAAAAATTGGAAATGTGTTTTCATATAACTTTACACATAGGACAAAATTTGTGTATATGTGCTAAAATAATACACATTGCCCAATTGAATATCTTTAAAGATAAAGATCTTATTAAATTTTGTTATCCTATCATATATTAATGATCACCCTGTACATCAATTGAACGTTCTGGTGAACAAAAGTACTGATGTTTTTTTTTTAAATTTCGTCACTTAGGAAGTTTAATCTAACAAAGCCAGGAAGTTTAAGCTCACAAAGTTAGGCAGTGTAAAGCTACCAAAGTTAGTGAACTCAGAGATAAAGTTGAATACTGGTACATGCAGGTAATTAAATAATTTAAGAACACAAAAGGCAACTTATGGGAGTAATATGCTGTTTACATATCCGTATGTCGGGCGAAAGGAAGCGCATCACACATTTGGTTTCCGCTCAATAACTTTAGTGTGTGTGTGTGAAGTTTGTGTAGCGAAGAAGCCTAGAATTGCATTTGGAGTCACTAGGGTCAAGTTCAAGGTCACTGTTACTAAAAAAAGAAAATGGTTTCTGCTCAATAACTCGAGAATGGAGTGACCAATTGCAAAGAAATTCGATGTGAAGATAACTTGCATGGAGGGAAAGCTTATGCTTGCATTATGGTCACTAGGGTCAAGGCCAATGTCATTGTTACTAAAACATAGATTTTTACTCTTTTGTTAAATTTTAATTTTAATTTAAGTTATTTTTTTTCTATAATTTTAAGCAAAACGAGGGAAGGGCCAAGGTGACTGGTTTTTTCCACTAGGGTCAAGGTCACCGTTACTAGAAACATATTGTTTTTAAATTCTACAATTTATACAGGCGCCGTTGAATCCTGCATTGGTGGCATTGTCGTGTTTTCTTGTTTCAGACATCAGATGTGTATTTTATGATTCACAATATGATAAACCATTTTAAATCACCCTACATAGCACGGGTTAAAGTGATCGGTGCTATGTTTAAGTCGGTGAATGTACCGTTGTTCGTAATAAAGTAGGGACTACTTCGGCCCAGAATGCGATTCTACGCGCATGGAAGTGTTGCATAACGGATGCTGAAGACATCAGGTTGGATATTTTCAGATAACTTTGTGACGAACGTGTATACGTCGGCCATGTTGTATGAATACTATCTGTCAAATCCACTGGTAAATTTGGATTCCTGGAAAGACAGTTATCAGTACGTAGATGTAATATTTCAGACATTTACAACCTTATTGATACACAAGAGATAGTAATATAGTCATTCAAAATGTTTTGGTGTTTGCCAATAAATACAAGCACTTTACTTAAATTAACTTATTAAAGTATCCTAGCTTAGTCACACCTATTCTTGCATATCGGATCGGCATTTCCGGTTAGATTGCCCATCCCAGAAAAACCGGTCTGGCACCCATCCTATGTCAGACGACCGTTGTGAATTATGACGTAAAGTTATAAACAGTGTGACGTCACTTTTCTTAACACAACGTCGGAATATCGTTCGTTATATGATAATTCAGCATTTTGATATGTTTGCATTTAGAAATCTACTTTTAAAGTGCAAGACGGTATGCAAGAAAATCTTTCTATCTTGAAGTATTTAGTTCAGGTGTAAATATCCGTCACCCCGGTAACTGTTTTGCGGGAGCTCTGCAGAGCCTCGTTCCCGCAAAACAGTTACCGTTTGTTACGGATATTTGGATGCGAACCTCGTGCCATGACAGAAACAATTATTCTTACATATCGGATCGGCATTTTCAATGATTTTGCACATGTCGGAAAAAAACGGTCTGGCACCCATCCTATACCAGATGACTCTCGTGAATTACTTATGACGTAACGTTGTAAACATTGTGACGTCACTATCCCAAATACAACGTCCGAATGTGTTTTATATGATAATTCATCATGTTGACAAGTTTGCCTTTAGAAATTTACTTTTAAGTGTAAGATGAAACATTTGGTTCAATCAAGAATTGAACCGTGTGTCCATAACAGAAACTATTAATTCCGCCGTAATGAGCTTTTTATACTTTGCATAATGAAAAGTAATGGAAATAACTGTCTACATGTAAATCTGCCATGGACTCACCCGGATTTTGCGAAATTCGACCAAAATGTCATGGTCACTCGTGAAACCTGCTTCTCATCTGTTGTGTAGTTTATTGGACTGAAGTTTTGTCTGAGAGGATATCCAAGTACAAACTGCACCTCGTCAGCGTGAATAGAGCCTTTGATAAAAATTGTCATAAAATGTATGATTGCTCTTTCAAAAAAAAGGATTTAGGGTTACAATTCATTTAAACAAATGAATTAAATGAAAATTGTCTGAAATCTGTTTCCTGTTTGCTGATCCTCATTGCTGACTGTTATCAGAATATGCTACATGATATCATACGTGGTGAGGGGTGTGGATCAGACTACCGACAATTAGCAAAATTTTCACGTAAAATCACATAAAGAAAAATGGTATAATATATGTAAACGAGTATTATTCTAAATCTGTACTTAAATCCAAAACGGTTAGCATCTGTTAAAATTATTCAAAATATACACGCAAAAATAGAAAAAAAACTACACATACTCCTCAAAAGGATAAACTAGTACATGAAAAAAAAAGCTTTTTTCCTCGAAACCCAGAACGTGACATTCTGGTGACATAAAACTGATAATTGAAAACTAACCTGTTAGCCAAGAAGGTACTGGGAAAATGTGGTTTTTCGTCTGGAAAGCATATTCGTAGAAATACGTCTTGCCTTTGTTTATTGTTGCATGACCTTGTGCTGTCCGTATCACTGGAGCAAAGAAGAGTATGTCGTTTGAAAAGTCAATTACATTTCTTCGAACATTGATCACGTTATTTGGATCTTGCCAATTCGTATAAAGGAAGGCTATCATTTCATTCAACACTCTTCTTAACTCGCCGTCGCTTACATTTAATTTGTTTATCACAAACCATGGTATAATTTTTTCTGTAAAGTTCTCCCTTGTTATATTAAAATTTAGATCGGTATGACCGAGAAGATGTTGCCAGAAACCATATATTAGAAGTCCATCCATGTTGTTTACTCCTATGACAATGTCGAGTGAACCAAAAAAGTTTCTTGCCTCAGCGGTCCTTCCCGTGCCTTTCAGGATTTCTTCTGGTGATGCGAGTAAAAATTCTCCATCAACTGTAGGACCGAAAGAGGTTGAATTCGAGAGCAATGACATAATATCCTTAGTTTGCATACACGCAACGACATTGGCATGGTGTTCACAGCCAATGGCTGTTAGATAATGTTCAAAACTACTAACATTTCTTGTCGAGCGACTACTTAAAGGTGTTCCGCTCTCAGCAATTACCCTCTTAAACAGTCCTTTATTCCCAGGGTAAATCGCCTGTAGTACAACTGAGTCGCCACCTGCTGATTCTCCAAATATTGTTATTTCATCTTTATTTCCACAGAAGTTATCGATATTGTCATGAACCCATTTAATTGCAAGATGCTGGTCCCAAAGACCCTGGTTTCCCGGAAAATGACCGTTATTGTCTCGCAAAAATCCAAACATTCCCAGGCGGTAATTCACAGTTACGACTATCACATTTCCGAATATCGACAGAGTTTCGGGCATGTACATAGATGCCGTACCCTTAGTAAACCCACCGCCATGAACCCACACCATAACTGGCAATTTGCTACTCGATTTGAGACGATTTGGAACGTAAATGTTTAAGGTTAGACAGTCCTCTGAAAATCCTGGCACACCCGGGATATTGTTTAAACTGTTCATTTCTTCAACGGATTGTTGATAGCAAGCAGCTGGTGTTTTCGATGCGTTGAACGTCGTTTGAAATGGAGCTTTCGGAATAGGTTTCATGAATCTGTTGGAACCAGCGGTAGACTCGGCAAAAGGAATGCCAACAAACTTAGATATAATTTTTTGCTCATGGTCGATTGTTATGTAGTCCTCAAACCCTATGATGCTGCCAACATTTGTATTCACTGTTACCGGGGTAAAAGACAAGCATGAGTAAAAGCAGCAGAAGAACAAAGAACATTTCAAAATCACCTTTCCCATTGTCCAGTCAAGTCAGATATAATGGTAGTGACATTTGTAACCTTGTTCTTAAATATAAGATTAACAAGCCAAATAAAACTATATTTCAACCTAGTTACACAACCATGCTATCAGTTTGAAACATTTTACACGATCATACGTTTACGACTTTACACCTATGTTCATGTATTATAAGTCCTTGATACTTTGACTTGTTTCAGTCATAACTAGGTCATGATCAGGTCAAAACAGCTGTCCCTGAATACATTACAGTATCAATTTCGAACCTTATTGCATCAATATTTTACAACCTTTAAACTGGTAGGTACAACCAGTTACTTAAGTCTTAACCTCTTTTTCGAAGGTCGATAGATTAGTATTGCATGCTTCAATAAATGGGAAAACCTCGAAAAGAAATGCATATTTAAACGGGCGTTCAAAAACTCAACCTACTTTTTTCGGCAAATTGTGTCAGAAAAGCACACTTTCGAAAAGGTTGAAACCCCAAATAAGAGGTACAATGAGAATTTTAAAACGCCAAGTGTTTAAATATCTCTCTTTTTATTTAAAATTATTTGCTTATAAATGACTGATATACGTACAAAAAAGGTGAAATGCATAGTGAATACAGAAAACAAATGCTTACTGAAAACAATGCAGTGACAACCACTTTACAAATAACAATTTGATATTTTTGTTTTGTTTTGTTTTGTACATATCTAGATATGTTTGTTCTATAATTTTGAGCTGTTTTACTAAATGTCCCACTTGTCTTAGTTTCCCATAGAAATGGGGATACTTATTTTAGTTAGTTTCTGTCGTATGCTTTCAACGTATGTGTTTCTGTCTGTTTTTATCCGTATGTAACTACTCACTGTTTTTCTTAGACCAACTATTCTTATGCATATTGCTTATATCATGTGATCAATTATCTTATGTTTTATGCTGCTAAACATATTTAACAAATTGCTTAAAATTCAAATTTCTTTTACAACAAGTTTCTTTGTTACATTCGTTAATGTGTCTTTGTTTTAGTCGGTAAATAGCTTCTAGCTAATGTTGTATACTTATGTATGACAGACTTTAAATAAAGATTCTTGTATTTTGTATCTTGTATCTTGATATATAACAAATAATAGGCACAACTCTTTAAAAAAAGCTTATATAAACTAGTCTGTCATGCAGACGACTGCTATCTTACTTTGGCTTAATGTTTACTGTTTTGTGGCATTTTTGGTACTTAGTAAGGATTAGTCATGATGTAGTCATTGATTGCTCTGTAAACACCACCGTAATGAAACCAGTTTTTTGCCACAGAGAGCATTTACAGCGGGCGAAGTTAAAGCGTTTGGATAACATGTCTGCTATTGGGGTAGGTCTTCCATTCGACGTTGTTGCATCCATCTGGAATTTTTATTTACGCATTTAAAATTTGCCATTATTAGAATTTTTTCATCGTCTATATACATAAACTACTCACAGTTTGCCATACTATCAAATGTATCCATTTCATTAAAAAGAACAAGATATATTGTGTCGTATTGACTCAATAGTATGGTATATTAGGGTTTTATCGTTGGTACAGGTTTCCCATATGACCAACGCCCCCCAGAAGAGTTTAGTTATTTTAGGTTTAGTGCAAGATACAGAAAGCGTCCCAATTCCAGAGACACCCTGGTTCTTTATCATGCCAGGTTTTCACCCATACATGGGACCTCGGTTTTTAAGTCTCATCCGAAAGACTGTTAGTAATTTTAGTTGGTCAGCCCTGGGAATCGAACCCACAACCCCGAGATTACAAGTCTCGTGCTCTAACTATTGAGCTATCCGGGCTGACTATTGACTCAATACTTGCAATAGTTAACTTAAATACAGAATGGCAACATAACAGAGCTAAGCTCCGCCCTAAATCCCATTATACATTTCAATGCAAAATTGACAAACTGTAAACCGACCGGCAATGATGCTTCTTAGGCCGACTGTAAATATAAAATGATAACCTATACAAAATATATTTTTATTTTCTCTATTGAAGTATTCAATAAGCAGTTTAAAGCGGAATAAAATTCCATTTCCGCCACCACCATTTGATTATTTTCATACCGGAGGGTACCGGCATTTGTTGGTCGATACCGGCGTTTAGTATCGTGATCTACGGGTTTTAGGCCTAGGTTACCGGCAAAGGGAGGTCACTCTTTGCTTGCAGCTGACGACGGATATTTGCAGAAAGTTAGAAACTGAAAGGTAGACTATGACAAAGTTACGTATTTTTTAAAAATAATAAGTATTTTAATAATCAGGGGGGTAGGTGTTTAGTGAGTGCAAACTTGCTTTAAGTAAGAAAAATGAGAGCAAATTTTGAAAAATGGCCGTGGCACTTTCGATTTCAATTCGTGAAAGCTTCTACCTGAACCGATTCAACGTTCAATTACTTCAAAACTTAAAATCATTGCGAGTGGTAACAAAGGGTTTAGTACCAGAACGGCCGACATCCAGATTTATTGTTTTCAAAGTTTTCGATTATTTAGTTTTGATAGACGTGAATTTATTGTGATAACTTTGACGGTCACCAGGGGGGTCATTTCAGAGAAAAATGCCTTCCGTAGGTTGTCCAAGGGGTCCCTGTCCAGGGGGGTCTTCAGACACGGTTTGTCCAGGGGGGTCATTTCAGTGAGAAGTGCCTTCCATAGGTTGTCCAGGGTGTCATTTTGTAAGACGGCTTGTCCAGGGGGGTCATTTCAGAGAAAAATGCCTTCCATAGGTTTCCAGGGGGGTCATTCGTATACTTTAGTGGCATTAATGGTTTGTCCAAGGGGGGTCTTCAAAGGGTTTGTCCAAGGGGGGGTATTTTAGGTTGAAGTGCCTTCCATAGGGGGGGTGCGGATATTTTCTGGAATAGTCACAAGAAATAATACAGAAAAAAATATAACTTTCTTTCAGACTTTGAAATACAAATATTACCGAATTAAATCGCTAAATGTTATTAATACAATCAGTTTGAACTGCCAATTCATAACACTCAATTAAAAAATTAGTAAATGACTTTTGTCGGGGACACAAGTCGCAGTGGATCAAAGAGTTTTTAGACAAACAACAACAGTTTGAACTCTGTGTTTAGACTTTGTTATTTATGCAGTAATTTAAAAACTGAAAAGCTGAATTAGTACGGATTGCTATGGAAGACTGGGACTTAGATAGGGTACGCACCAAGAGATACTCTAGTCTAACTATTTTGACTTCGAAGGCAAACCAAATTTATAGGCTGATATTTTATAGTTGCTGTGAAAGAGGTCACACTGAAACGCCAAATTAATTAGGCTAGAGATACTCCAAACTGGATGATTCTATTATGAAGTGCTGGGAAAAAGACTTGTCTGATCAGATGAAAACTCCAGTTTTCCTTGTACAATTAGGAGATCTGTACAGCGTACGCTGTTGAAATGGACATTGTGTAATGAGGGTGCCTTAACATTGACAGTTTGGTATCATACAGTGAACTCTGTTGAATAGGACATACGTAGTTATCATATTTCGTCCATAAAGTTATTATAACTGTGAATAAAATGCGAATATCATGTCCTGCAGATGGTCAGGAATACTGTATAACTATAGACCGTTCCAGAGATGGTTCAGTTCTTCCTATGAAATACTTATGACTGTGAAAACTTCTATCATTATATCGACAAAACTTTTATATTTATTAAACAAAAAGTTGAATTTTAAAAGCGATAACTAACACCAATTAAATGAAAACCTAGATCGGCGACAATTTCCTTTAAAATGATTTTTTTTTTTTTTGCTATAATACAAAATTATTTTAAAATTTGACGACATATCGGAAATCCCACATCTTTGTGGCAACTGTCAAAAGGCAAATTTTAGTAATTTCGGACCTCATTCAGATTCCTTCTGAATTATTTTAATACATCCTTGAAAAATTTAAAAATCTTCTCTGAAACCACAAGGCGCCTTTTAACTTTAATTTGGGGTAACAGTGTGACCCCTTTTATAGATCTGACATTTTAGAACTGTTATAGTTTAATGCATAAATTCAACTTGATCAGTTCCTAGTGGAAAGTTTTCTCCCACTATCGGCCCATATTACACAGTCACACAATCCAATCTGACTAAAGTTCACGATAGTGTAGCGTTTTTGAGGAGATGATTTTAATCAGATTGTCACACAATCTTAAACTGAAATACTAGATTAATACAGGATTACTTTAGAAAAAAGTACTACCTTTCAATCTATGTATTTACGTATATTATTTCATCATGACATGTGATAGGAGGAAATTTGGTAAATAAAAATTTAATTATCAGGTTGTAGTTTGTGTATTACATAAAAAAAAACAATTGTAAAAATCTTAATATTTTATTTCCCCCCAAGGTAAACACAGTTATCCTGGTGGGTTATGACTGCCTACCATCTCACTTCAGAGCCATCTCACTTCTATGGAACTGTTTTGATGCAAAAATTACATTGTGCCTTCTGACATCCCATCTTGCATTGTTACATGTGTATTTGTCCATCTGATATTACATGTTTCTTTTTGATATGCTCTATGCTTAAAACTAGAGAAATGATTACTGCATTTGTCTAAATGGCAAGTGCCATTGTGCAATTGATTTGTGCCTACTTATAATTGACTACTGCATCGTGTATGCGTACAACTTTTAGTTGCCTTCCATTCATTGCTTAATGATAATTGCCTACGTTAAACTGAAAAGTACATACGCATTAATTAAATTCAATTCATTCATAATAGCAGTAAGCATAATGACGAATGCAACTTGTAAGAATGAAATAGAAAGGGAACCAATAATACTTATACCCTGCGACTGCATAAATTAACCAAAACGGGCACCAATAATACTGGTACCCTTTTAAACCACGAACGAGAATAATTCTTCTGCCTGTATGATTAAATTGAGAGATTTAATGTGTACCAATAACAAAACTAAACTGGTAAAACTTGCCTCCTTTCGTACAATTATTTTATCTCACTTCAAAAATTGACTATTCTCCTAAATTGTATGTACCTAATAAAGGTATCACACAGAAATCTACATTTTGATATATCTGTAATATACAGAATTGTGTTATTTTTCCTCAAAATATCACATGTTAATTGTAGCTAGGATATAACAAATGTACATGTTTGTATGATCACATGCTTGTAATAAGCATTGATCAGAAATAAAACTTGAAACTTGGAGCAACTAACCCACTATCACGCCGATAACAGACGAAAAAAGAAGTGAGTTTGTAAACAGGTATATAGTTTTTAGTAAATGTATTATATAATTCACATTTAACATAACCGATTAATCTATTCGCTTAAATAAATAGCCAGGGGGCTGAGGCGTATTGAGCATGTGAGTTTTGGAGGGGATCGGGAGACATCAGCTCCAAAGGGGGTCGATCGGTTGATTGAGACACGGGGGAATTTGGGATGCCCCCGCCTCGGGGTATGATTTGACACCCCGGGAGAATGAAGTTTTTACCGCGGCTTATCAACATGTTGGTCACATTCACAATGTTGAGGGGCCAACCCCTGTCAAACATTGCATTGTCAGATGTTCATCAAGCTGATCCCTGTGGCACCCCTCTGCATGTGTCTGCTCAAGTGTCACTTACCTCATCCCAGGGAAAACACACAGGGTCAGACCAGGGTGTCACCAGAGGTTGGGGACACTTAATGCCGATCAAACACAACCCATGACCTTCTCTGAAGGATATGATATCCAGTCTATGGTGTCGCCGGTACGTGCAGGAGGGGTAGCAGGGGCTGGGGGTGGCAGTCAAAGGAAGTTCATCCCGGCCACTAGTATTTATCAGAGGGAGGGCACCAAAGCTTCTGTTGATCGGGGAAAATACATCCCAGCCCCTATTAATCAAGGGGAGCATATCTCAGCTCCTATTAATGAGGGAGATTACACCCCAGCCCCTATTACTCAGTGGGAGCACATCTTAGCTCCCATTAATCATGATGACACTAAAGCTCATATTAATGAGGGGGGTTACTTCCCAGCCCCTATTACTCAGGGGGAGCACAGCCTAGCTCCTATTAATGAGGAATACATCCCAGCTCCCATTAATCAAGGTGACACCAAAGCTCCTATTAATCAGGGGGAGTACACCCCAGTCCCGGAGCACATCATAGTTTTCGATTACGCGCAAATTACGATAAGGACCTTTTTTGCTTGGCGCGGCTCATATACATCTTCCTGTATGAGATACATCTCCTTACATCTAAACTGTACGTACAGCCTTTAGTTTGTGCCCAAACACAAAAATAGCTCAAAACGACGAAATATTTACATGACTGTCCGAATATAAGCGATTATTTATTTTAGCTAATAGATTTATTAGTTATGTCAAATGTGAATTGTAACACATTTACTTAAACAATAAATACCTGTTTACTAACATAATGGTAGGGGTAGCTACTCCAGACTTCATACCAATGGCAAAAGAAATATTCGCAAGAGTTCTCGTTTGCGGTTTAAAAGGGTACCAATATTATTGGTGCCTGTTTTGGTTGATTTATGCAGTCGCAGGGTATAAGTATTATTGGTTCCCTTTCTATTTTATTCTTACAAGTTGCATTCGTCATTATGCTTACTGCTATTATGTATAAATATATACACAAACACAGTAGTCAATGAAAGTACACAAAGGGTATGAACACATAGACACTTAGTATTAATTAATGCATATGTACTTTTCAGTTTAACGTAGGCAATTATCATTAAGCAATGAATGGAAGGCAACTAAAAGTTGTACGCATACACGATGCAGTAGTCAATTATAAGTAGGCACAAATCAATTGCACAATGGCACTTGCCATTTAGACAAATGCAGTAATCATTTCTCCAGTTTTAAGCATAGAGCATATCAAAAAGAAACATGTAATATCAGATGGACAAATACACACGTAACAATGCAAGATGGGATGTCAGAAGGCTCAATGTAATTTTTGCATCAAAACTGTTCCATACACTTCAGAGTTTGCATAATTTCACAAGTATTTCCCTGTAATTTCTGTCCTTGGTAATGATCAAGATTTGGCAATAGTGGGAAAGTCTCCATAAATAAAATGAAGATCTGCTTGAAAATACAACTTTATAAGAGAAGTGAATTTAATGAATCCAAACATTTCAAAAGCATGAATAAGCAGTAGAAACCTGAATAATCAGACTGTTTTTCAAACTATATATATATATCATTTTAATATTCTTCATTAATTTTACCAGATCAGTTTAATTGCACTCGTAATATTCTGTTACAGAAGACACCTGGATTTTTAGACCCTTCTTCAACACCATCACAAAAACTTGGGCATGAACCTCTTTATTATTTCACTTACAAAATGCCACTGGCTATGATATTAAAGAAATAATGACCCTGATCATGATTAGAAATCAACATAGTGATACATGTATAATGATTTGGATGAAAGCTAGATTATGTACATGTATCAGATTACTGTCAAAGACCACAAAATTAGTTAATGTACTGTAGGCAGATATAAGTTGTTAAAAGGTGATAACAACTTTGTTATAATCAAGCGTCTTAATATGATTTTCTGTTACCATTCAATAACATTACAAATGGTCTTTCAGCCGAGACCTAAAACCGAGGTCCTATGTATTGGTGCTGTACCCTGTGCAGGGCATGTTATAGAACCAGGAGCTGTCTCTAGAATGGGACACATTCTTGCAATATCCCCCAAAAACCTGAAAACAGCCTTTCCTGGGGGGCTTTGGTCATATGGATAGTAACAATAAAACAATAAAATGTTTTGTGATATAATTTTTCTGTCTTTCAGATGAAGACATGGCAGTTGATTATTGTAGGCGTTGCCATACATACAGTGTTCTTTTATTCCATTTTTGACATATATTTCACATCACCGATTGTTCACGGAATGACTCCACATTCATCATCGTCACCGCCACCTGCTAAACGCCTTGTTCTCTTTTCGGCCGACGGGCTACGGGCTGACAAGATGCTAGAGCTGGATGAGAAGGGTCAAACAAGGATTCCTTACCTCAGGTTAGTTTGTGAATAGTTTTTTATCAAATTTTTTTTGTTATACTAGTTTATTGATTCTCAATTGCGAAACAAGTTCTTACTACTTAGATTAATCGCTCTTGAGACTCATTCCAGATGGAATCAACCTCGAAGAGAGAAAGAGGCAATGAGGAATTATTTGTGTTTTTCCTGAGAACATTACGGACATGGCTATGGTACGGATCAAACCTGGGACCCTTCGATCCTGATGCGAACATGTTAGTCTACCACTGCACCACTGCCACCCCAACATCAATTTGAATTATGAAATGAAATTTGCTTTATTTTGCTCTTTACATGTTTGAAGAGAAATCCTTTTTACTAATATTAGTTTGTATCTACAAGTGTACATCCTTTTGCTTCTATTAAAAATAAAACTGTAATTTGAATGTTTCTGAGGCCAAAATAAAAAATATGTGTGTTTCAGGTCTCTGTGATAAAAATATTACGGTCAGTCGGGTGGCAGTTTTTGAAAAAAACAATTTTTGCTCTACACATACATTTGTAATTCACTTGAAAATTGGTGTTTTTGATCATTTTCTGATGAAAAACCATCACCATCATTCTGCAGTAAACAATAAAGGTTGGTTGGCAGACCAGAAAAACACGTCTTTTCCCTAACTATTACTAAGCATTGCTAACAGTACAGATAGCGGCATATACAGACATGTCATGCAGATAGTAATATGCAAGCTTTACAGTTGAAATTGTGTGAATACTGGTACAATTTTCAATAACCTGTTTAAAATATGACCAGCCACAAAGAAATACCGGTAACATATTAGAATTACTTGCTTATTACTGTTTATTGATTTTGTTGTTGTTGTTTTTTCGTTCCAGGAGTGTGATTGAAGAGATAGGAGCCTGGGGAGTGTCCCATACACGTGTACCTACAGAGTCCAGGCCTGGCCATGTGGCCTTAATTGCAGGCTTCTATGAAGATGTTAGTGCAGTAGCTAAAGGTACATTGACCTTATTTCTTTTGTTTTAAAATATGCTGGTCCAGTAAAGTTCCTGTATTAAGACCACACTTCTTATCAAATGATCTTTTAGTGAGACAATGTTACTATGTGGTTCTGAAAAGTCTGGTCTTAATATCGAAGGCGGTCTTAATATCGGGTGGTCACAATAGTGAAACTTTACTGCATTGAAATTAAAGTTGTCTTAAGATGCCCGCCATATGAATCTCCAAATGTGGCCACAAATGAAAAGAGGTTGCAAAGTAGGTTTGAAATTACTATTTTCTTTATCCATCAAAACAGGCTGAGTAAAATCATAGCACTTGAACTATTTGTCGTGTTTCTTTATCCTCTTTTTACAGTGACTGTAAACATGAAACTAGGCCTGCATGTTATAAATACCAGGTGAACATTTTCCTGATGTAAAAACTGCTTGACTGTAGCATTTACCAACAAGATGGGAAAAAATCTTAATGCTCATATTGCATAGGTATGCAAGGGGATCATGGTCAACTTTTTGTTACAAGAATAGAAACTCAATTCCAGGCCTATTTTTCTTTTTTCTGTAGGTTGGCTTAAGTTTTTGGGTGTCAAGATTTAGCACAGTCATTAGCACGCTTGCTTCCCCTGCCAATGTGACCTGGGTTTGATTTATTGGCCTTGATGGTATGGGAGATGCTGGTAGAAGGCCATCAGTTTAGACAGATGGGTTTTCTCTACATGTAGATTGTCCATATTCCTCCAGCATTGAGGCCACCTGATACACCACTTGTGAGGACTGTTTTAAAGCATGCATGAGCTTCTGTTTGTTTTATATAAAACTCATTATTATTTTCATCATTAGGTTGGAAGGAAAACCCGGTTGAATTTGACTCGGTATTTAACGAGACAACGAACACATGGTCTTGGGGAAGTCCAGATATCTTGCCCATGTTTGCTAAAGGTGAGTACCCTGATTAATAACCCGTACCAGGTTACGTAGATTACTGGCATGAAACAAAAGGACATGTTTCATGTGTAATAGGAAAAATTTAAAGATAAAATGTCAGCAACTGTGACTATATCTCATATTGTTTTTGTATGTCTTAAGGTTTTTTCAAGATGTGTTCTTTCATGATGCGTTCTTTCAAGATGTGTTCTTTCACGATGCGTTCTTTCACGATGTGTCCTTTTCTTCTGTCAGGAGCTACTGGAGACCATGTGTTCATCAAATGTTACCCAGCTGAATTTGAAGACTTTAGTGGATCTAGTCACACAAGGCTAGATACTTGGGTGTTTAATGAGGTCAAGGTTAGTGTCATTTTGTGCTATTAAATTATAATAGCTTTGAGATTCTGTGCTATTCAAGATCATCACTATAGCTTTATCATGGTTCAGGAAATTGATTTTCAACTTCAGTTGTATGTAAAATATGTATTAGAGACAGCATTAACAACCTTCTTTTTTGTTGCTTTTTGCTGTTAAACTTCAAATTGTGCAGTCAAACCTTGATAATACAGTCAACAGGGGTATACTATAGGTCAAATTTTGTTGGTTTTGGTTTAATATCAGGTTATAATTAAATTTCACTCAGTGGGCACTAAAATTATTACGTTTGGCTATCATGAGTGAAATAAACATGATATTACATTGATACCAACAATAAATCTGTTTCTTTTATAGTTAAAAGTGTACTTTTGTTGAGTTTATTTCAATAAAATAATGGAAATCATCGGATAAATCATCAGAAAGCATAGCACAAATGATGTCATTTGAACGATGTCATCGTCATATGGTTTCCGGCATCAGTTAAGCTCTATGTACTTTTTGACATTAATACGGGTTAAAGATACTGATAATTTCACCAAGTGAACAGTGAATTTTTCAGGATGTTATCCACTATTACATTTAGATAAAACCACCAAAAACCATAAAGTAAATAGAACTGGCCACTTGAGGCAGGTGGTTGCTGTTTCTAATGGTTTTTTATTGAAAAATGTGAGAATTTTGGATTTAGATATATTGTCTGAATATCTAGTGGGGCTTAGATGTAATGGGTTCGGGGGAATGGAACACAAGGATGGTAGAAAAAGTCTCAATTTATTTTGAATAAAATGTGTGTTACCTAGACAAACCTTTCTTATGTTTCAGTCATTCTTTGAAGCCAGTCATACAGATGTTGAGTTAACAAAGAAGTTGCAACAGGAGAAAATTGTGTTCTTTCTGCATCTTCTTGGAATAGATACTTGTGGTCACTCCAGTAAACCATACTCTAAGTAAGTATGGCAATTGATACTTGTGGTCACTCCAGTAAACCATACCCTAAGTAAGTATGGAAATTGATACTTGTGGTCACTCCAGTAAACCATACCCTAAGTAAGTATGGAAATTGATACTTGTGGTCACTCCAGTAAACCATACTCTAAGTAAGTATGGAAATTGATACTTGTGGTTACTCCAGTAAACCATACTCTAAGTAAGTATGGAAATTGATACTTGTGGTCACTCCAGTAAACCATACTCTAAGTAAGTATGGAAATTGATACTTGTGGTCACTCCAGTAAACCATACTCTAAGTAAGTATGGAAATTTAACACTCATCCACTAGCAACAGATGATTCTGCCTTTTGTGACCAGTGTAGATTATGATCGACCTCCACATTAGTGCATTCTGATCATGATCTGCACTGTTTGCTATTAACCTAGGATCACTGAAACATCAATGGTATTGTCCAAATTGAAAAGATGGACAAGTCCATTTTAGAAATATTGTGGAGAGAGTGTAAAAGTATTTCAGATTATTCCACTGTGTCAAATCGTTAGTGACTGTTGATGTCTGCAGATGGAAAGAAATGAACCATCTAGAACATTTCTGAACTAACAGCAAAAAGACCTTCAGGTGTGATTAAGTCATTTTGAAGGTCTGTCACTGTTCTGAACTTAAAATTTTGTGTATAGTATGTTCAACTTGTTAATTTATCAGAGAAACAAAAGAGCTTCTTTTGATTAAACTATTAGTCTAAGTTTAATATTGTGTTGATAAGACAAGGGTTCAGGATTACTATGTCTGTTTTTGTCTGTTTTATTTTGCTAAAAAAGGGGTTATAATTTATTATTTTAGTGCGTACCTTGACAACATTCGATTGGTTGATGCTGGTATAAAGGGAGTAGTTGATTTGGTAGAATCTTTCTATGGCAACGATGGTCAAACTGCATACATAATGTCGTCAGATCACGGAATGACTGACTGGGGTAAGTATATCTATTCTAATTTATTCATGATGGCGAAACAAGTTTTTACGACTTATATGAATCAATTTAGAGACTCACTCACACAGATGGAAGCCTCGGACAGAGGGAGACAATGTGGAATGTGTCTTGCCAAAGGACATTACCACTATTGCACTGTGGGGGATCAAACCTAGAACCCTTGGATCTTGAGGCAATCACACTACTGTCTGCCATTTCTCCGTGTAATTCATTAGGTATTTTCTATATGTTCACATTGTATGTTACATATGAAGATGTACAGTAACATGTAACCTAGTACATGTAATGCATCATTCTTTCGTTGGTTATTGGTTTATTTTTTCAACAGGTTCCCATGGTGCTGGTCACCCCAGCGAGACCCTGACCCCGCTTGTTGCATGGGGAGCTGGAGTAAGAAAACCTGTGAGAAATAACTCCTCTAACAGGTTTAAAGACACCTTTTCACAGGGTAATGAAATACAATATCTTAATTGTTCACTGCAGTGCTTATTCAGCAAGATGTACACCAACCGGTGTTAAAATGGGGTTGGTGTTAAAATACATTCAGCATTTAAGAAATACAATTCCAGGTTCTCATAAAGTCAAAGTCTGCAGATACAAATTTGAATTGAAGATACAATATCAAAGAAAAGGAAGTGTCAAATTTTTCAATGTCAGCACATATCTTAGAATATTTCATACAAAACATGATGATTGGCTAGCAATATTTTCTCCAATTTCTAGCAACCATTGTAAAATAGGTATATTGAATAATAATAAAAAGAATTTGGTGGTCTTTTTGCTGTTTTGATGAAAACAGTCACAGGTTTAATGTTTATATCTCTGCAGTTTAGCAAAAGTGGCACCACATTCTTGTCAAAGTCTGATTTATGTAACATATTTTAGCCATATATTAGATGCAACATGAAAATACGCGATGAAAAATTTTACCTATCAGGAGCTTAGTATTTGGCCTTCTAACAGTCTAAATCTTTTTTAAATACAATGGCTGGAAGCGGGGAGCACCAACAGGTTTTAAGAAACACAGGAAGTTGACTTCACAGAACTCACCGTCAAGGGAGACCACTCTAACTTCTTATTTGTAAAGTATATAAATAGCCTTTGTGCTAAAAACTGGCATCCTAGCTTTCTTGAATGTAAATAAATTGTCATTAACAAAGCTTATTTATAGAAGATGATGTATTGAGCGATTTAATGTGATATTGCCATTCAAACTGACCATCATGATTTTAAGAAAGATATAAAATCTTCATAAGAAACACACCGGTGTAAAGTAACCACCTACGTTAAGTGGAAGCTTTTGGTGGCATTCCCTTTGCTGGCTGCTCATGATGGGTTTGACTGTATTTTGTATTTCAGAATGGAAGTTGGAACATTTAAAAAGAAGCGATGTTGAACAGGTACATTGTCTTATCAATTTTATCTTCTTTCTAATTGTTATCACAAAGAATAACAGAAAATACGGTCACTGAAAATTTTGAAGCTTTTGAAGACACAGTAGGTAGTACAGTAAAACCAGGTTAACCTGGCACCTGGTTTTGACGGAGTCTTATCCAGTACAGTA
Source organism: Saxidomus purpurata (assembly GCA_022818135.1). NCBI lineage: Eukaryota > Metazoa > Mollusca > Bivalvia > Venerida > Veneridae > Saxidomus > Saxidomus purpurata. The sequence continues at coordinate 1,029,526 of JAFMSR010000012.1, forward strand.
ACTTGGTACCGGTAAAATGAAGTGTATAATGGAAAACCTGGTTGCACCAGTAATCTGCTTTATCCAGCATTTATCAAGTGGTCCAGAAGGGCGTTCACGGTAATACATGTTTCACTGTATTTGTTTAGTATCAAATGTTAATGTTAAGTGTTTTCAATCAAATGTAGGTTATGACAAAAGTTTGAGTCATGAACGATTTGTAAACAAACCTGTTCAATGCTTACATGATTTATTGAATAAATTGATTGAGTTAAATTCAAAAGATAAATTGAAACTGTAATACAGAAGACTTCTAGTAAAAGTAACCGAAAATAGAAACGTTCCAGTGTGAATCTTTTTTGATAACAGCCATTAGGTGATTTGTAGTACTTTCAGTGCTTTGACTTGTATCATTGTTTCTTTTATTATCCAGGCTGATATTGCTCCATTAATGGCTGCACTGATTGGTGTCAACTTCCCGATGAATTCTGTGGTAATATAGTTGATTTATATAAACATTTCTGTTATGTGTGATTATATAAAATACCATTACAAATTTCTTGTTTAATTAATAGCTTAGGTGACATACAGTGCAAATAGTGTATATTACCAAGGTACACAGAATAAAACTGTGCAAATAATAATGTATGAGCAGTCACTCTGTACATAAAACATTTAGTCAGTATTTGAAAAGGCTTAAATTGATAAAATTTGATCTTGATATTGTTTTTCTTTCATGTTTATAAAAATGCATGGCCAGTGTCAGGCTGGTATCTTTTCTAAGGGTCCATCACTTCTTAAACAATTAATATATTTCACCATTCTGCCAGTCACACAAAGGTCACAATTCAAAACATAGTTGTTTATGTAATGCCAATGAACATGATCTTACATTAGTTCTAGTTTACTTTTGATTTACTTATCTTTCATTGGTTTTAGACTGTGTTACCTGCAGATTTATCTACTCTTAATGCCTTCTGTCTGGGGTTCTAAATTACATCAGACTTGTCTTTAACAGTCACATGAGGGACAAAAAAAACTGGCCACTGAAAGCAGAAAGCCATTGAAAACATGGTGTGTTTATGTTAGAACTGACTGGGATTTAACAATACTGGCTTTCTGTGACAAATGGCAACTAAATCTAGATGTTCAACTTAGTTTTTTTATGTCAAAATACATAGGCAGCCAGGCAACCAAGAAATGCATAAAAAATATGACAGCTCTAAGTGTGTGTAGGTGGCAGCCTAATACAGATGTAGTTAATATAAAAATGGCCAATTGAGTATTGGCTACAGACGGAAGACATTTGTCAGCTTAACTAAGGTGACCACACAGTTTCAACTTTTAAGTGTAAGTTATAATGAAACCTTGGTTTTTTTTCAATTTTCCAATTGCAGGGTATATTACCATATGAGTACCTAGATCTGTCAGAAAGTGACTTAGCGGAAGTGATGTATGCAAATACGAGACAGTTGTTAGAGCAATATCAGGTATGGTTAACATTTTAGTCCTGACCAAAGTGTAAATAAATTGTGTTAGTAGGTCAAGCTATGATAATAATGGTAATAATGACAATCATAAAGATGATAATATTGAAATAAATGATGATGATGATGGTGACGACAATAACATCGACAATGTTGATGATTCAATATATATTAATTTTTTGGTAATGTCTGTTTGTGGAGGAAGGGGCTAGGGGAGGTCACTCACAAGTTTTTAAATACTTCTTTCTTGAATAAATGTTTGGCAAGTTTTGAAACCAGTTGGTCAATCATAGAATTTGGGACCAGGTTTTATGGCTTCTAATTTGTTTTATATAGAATTAAGGCAAAAATATCATTAGGAATTTACTTTGCTGACCCAATGGCCAAATGGTTGTGATCACTTTTCTAATATCACAGTGTCTAAAGTATGAATAATATAACTGATAGTGACTCTGATCGCAGCGCACGAGGTTCGTTTTTTACACACTGATTCAGATTCTTCGGTTTTCAGTTGTGCTGCCAACCTGATTCTCTATGTAAAAGTTTTTTAGTGAGGATTTTAGTTTAGTACTGGTCCTTAAAAGGAAGGATGGTTAGGTAAACTACCTGTCTGTTAATAACTAAAATACTGTTGAAACAGGCACTAAGCCCTATGAAAAACATATCAAGCTTACCTGGGTGCAATAAGAAATAAAACTTACCTTTACCTTTCTTTCTACAAAGTGTTCTTTGTGCTACAGGTGAAGATGGAATTGAAAAAATCTACAACACTGTCCGTGGCATTCCGGCCATTTAGGTAAGAATCTTTTCCATGTCAAAATGAGAATGATCTGTAAGTGAAATGAAGGCTACCCAGCTTGCCTATTACAAATCAGACTGGGCCCAAGATGTTTTTCTGAGACCAGTGAAAAATCTTACTAATCTTATGGCATAAGATGAGTTTGGTTTAAAAACGGACCAATCAGAACAGAGATTTCAAACCAGTTTTTAAAAAGAGATTTTCTTCTTGACTTTTGGTTTCGACTGGTGTGTGATTGTGATGTATCAGCAGAGCATACAGAAATTTTTTGTAGATTTGCAGTCAGAGTGATTTTGAATATGAGGACTGACTTGAAAGCACTTTTGATGCAGCAAGTAGAACTGTCTAGGAGTCGGTTATGGTTTGAACTACTGGAAGCCATGGTCAAGTAGCTAGAGTTGCAGACTTGCAGTCACTACATTCTCTCATTGTTTGAGGGTCATTGGTTTGAGCCTTGTTACAGATGCTGACTCTTTCATGTGAGAAAGTAGGAAGTTCCTGAAAAAGGATCACAGTCCAATACTGGTCATTCCCAGGAACATTAGTTAGATAAACTGCAGGTCAGTAAATAACTGAAGTACTGGGGAAATGGGCATTAAATCCCATGGGGAAAAAATGTTTGAGTTTTTCCAAAATGACATTTGTTTGTACTTTGTTTTATCGCCTTTGCAACATAGCACCTTCAGTCACTTTATGTGATACTGTTTGTGTGTTAGTTGGTCCATTAGTGTGTCAGTTTGTTATTATTTACTTTGACATTTCTCTATATTTCAGTGCCTTGACCACTGCAAAACTGGTAAGAAATTGAGTGTTTTTTTTTCAAGTTGACTAAAAAAAAATTCTTTTGTCTACATTTGAAAAAGGATTTTGTCATTCATAGAGGAATTGAATGACAAGGTAAATGCTTCATTTAACTAGAACTGTCAGGAAATAAAGAATATATATTCTGCACTAGGTGTTAAACAATAGGTAAACTTTAAATGCTGTCTCTGTGTAGGGTTTGAGCACCACACTAAGAGGTTTCCTTCATCAGATTTTGTCCAGGATGTTAACAAACCTTTGGTTCAGCACAAGTACTGGAACACCTGGAAGCTGTCATTTAGAAAAGTCACAATAAGTGGAAACATTGTGAGTCTAGAATAAGTTTAAAGTTGATATGATTGAAAAAGAATACAGTAAAACATGAATGTGTTAATGCAGCTTTCTGGGGGACAAAAATAAATAGCATATTAAAGCCGGTACAGTCTAACCTGTCTTGAGCATCCACACAGGGAAACTTGAAATTGTTGTCTGTTAAGACAGAATGGTTTCTTTACTCAGAATAGACTATTATAACTTGAAAATGCAAGGGAGGAATTTAGAATGATTGCATTGGTAGTTGCTAAATACAGTAAATATGTGTTTTATACCTAGTATATCAGACTCGGATACATGGACACATCAGGCAGTCAAACCCCATAAAATGACAAATTGATTTTAATGGAATATTAGTTGCTGTTGTATGTTTTAGGCAGAGATACACCGACATATCAGACAGCTTATTCAGACTGGACACTACAGAGATGCTGTAAGAGTTTGAATTCTCCTTTTATGCACTGTTTTCATGATGATATATTACGAATGTTTCCAAAATAATATACTAAAATATAAAATGTAAAAAGTAATGGCTAGGATCAACAACACTAGTAAAATCTACATATAAATTTAAGAAAATCTGTTTTAAATGTTGGTGAGCTTGCTTTGACGGCACAGCTACACTATTATAGGGATTGAACTTGTATGGTGAAATATTACTTGAAACTCGTTGATTTGGCGGGAACAACGAGCTTGCGCCAAACCAACGAGTTTCAAGTAATATTTCACCATACAAGTTCAATAACCTTTTTATTATATACTTTCATATTGAATATGAACAAAAATGACATTCTGTTAGCAAAAAACAATAAATGAATCTTGAAATTTCTCAGACAACTAGCGTACTATTTCACCATGTACATTTTCTTTATTGCGTATTAATAGACTCGATTCAATATTGTTGTTTATACGTGACGTCATTTATTAGGAGAAACGTTGACGTCAAATATACGGTAAGAAATTTCAGTTCCCGTCCGCCATCTTGTTTTGAAAAACGCAAGACTTTTCCTACGGATGCAGGTTTGTACTTTGAAATGTGAATACATCAACTTGATGTACTTTCCTAAAAATGTTTTTTCTTTCTTATGACTACATGCAAAACATCATTCCTTTTGTTTATAAACTGGCTAACAACCACTGATTAAGAACCAGAACTGGTGTTGCGCCCAAAATCTAACTTTAAAAACGAAACTCTTTTACGTCTACTTGAAAATGATTAAAGTTTCGTTTTTATTTTCAGACCGTAGCTTATTTAATTGTAAAAAAATGTTGAACTTTGACATAGAAACCTCATTAAAACGATGTTTGCAAACAAATAAAATAGTCCGTACAGCTGATCGCTAGGACCGCCCTCCCTTGCCAACGTTCAGTATCATTCCTTACTAACGTGCAGTACCGTAAAATACTGAAAGAACTCTCTAAGGCAAAGTAAATGGGGCAATATGAAAGTATATAATAAAGTTTATATTGGAATTCCAAAACATTTGTAACACTATAATTTGGTAGCGTTAATTTGAAAATACAGAAATATTTTAAGGAATTTATACTGAAACCTTTGTATTTGATGATTCGTTCTAACACATGTTAATTTCAGACAGATCGAAGAACTATATTTTTTCACCAAAATCTGAGAGAGATCAGCTTTTAGCCACAAAACATAACATATTTATGGCTGTTTTCAGATTGAGGAGTGTGAGAGAGTGATGCAGGTTACCCTTCAGGGATTAAGTTACTATCAGACGTATGACAGGTTCTTCCTCGGGTAGGTGTTCTCTGTGCATTGCCGTACCTGCTTCATTTATCACGCCCTCGGCACTTTCATGGGCATATTTATAACAGTTTTAACTTATATCTGTGATTATACCTCTGCAACAACAGTTCATTGGTCAGACGATCTGTTGCAACAAAATTGTGGCATACTAGTGCATTACATTTTCAGATAAAGGTCAGATGTATGGTTTATTTTTATTTTTCCACAAAACACGACTACGTATTAAGGCATCTTGGAAGCATTTATAAACTTTATAATACGTATTATTTCAGCGCAAGTATATGTAGTGGCTTTCTCGGCTGGATGTTTTACGTTCTTACGCTGGTGTTCGAGAATCACAGCGGGATAGTGAAGCAGCGGCTAAAAATAGACCGGCAGGATAAATCTTTCTGGAGATCAGATCAAACAATACAAGCCGTTTTTGGTTGTCTCGGAGCCATCATTGCCATATTGTTGTTTGGTAAGAAGTACGTCTACATCTACGTACTGCAAGTTATTTCCCCATACTTTACAGTTTGAGAGAATACCTTATATAAGCTTGTTTCTATTGTTTAAATTATATTTTTTATGCACATACATTTTTATTAATGCGCTTGGCTATTTAACTTGGGTTTGACAGTACTAAATGTTGCAGCTGCTTGACAAAGGTCATTGTACTAAATGGTAAAGCTGATTATTGCAGGTTTGACTGTATTAAATGTTGAAGCTGTTTAACACAGGTTTTATCATACTAAATGTTACGGCTGTTTAATGCAGGTTTGATTGTATTAAATGTTGAAGCTGAGTTTACTGTAACCTTGTATATCATTCCAGTGCAGTCACTACCATGGACTAACTACCTCTACTGTCTGATACCAGTAGTATTATGGATGGCTGTAGCCCTCAGGTGAGTACTGTATTTTATCACACAAATAATTTGAATACTAACCAAGTAAGTTATAATTTTATAATACTACGACATTGTAGTATAAAGCATTTCAAGCTAACAAAAGACCCCCTCAGATCAGAGCACAAAATTTGTTTTAATCATTTTGTGTACTGTAGAACCTGTGTTATCAGCCACCTTGACTTAGCAGTCACTTGTATCAGGCAGCCCTACTGTTGAACCTGTGAACAAAGACCACTGACCAGGTCTTTCTTGACGTGTGGTATTTATTCACAGGTGTTTTTATATACTTTAATGTTTTGGTGTTTCGTGCAAGCTAGTCTGTATTCACAGGGTGGACTTTAAACACAGGTTTGACTGTTTTAAATCCAAAACGATAATTTACAACATTAATTTGCTATATCAATTTTCCTGTTTCATGGGGACATCTGCTTTCGTGAAATATTAACCATCCTTAAATATGCTGTATAGCAAAGGTTGTAGTTGGCTTGATTTTCAGTGCAAGAATGGAATGAAACCAATGCATATCCTAACTTTTCTGCAGAACATAAAGCATTTTTAGCTCGACTATTCGGAGAATATGGAGAGCTATTACAGTCACTTGTGTGTCGGCGTTGGCGTTGGCGTTGCTTCTTTGGTTAAAGTTTTGCCTGCTAAGTACTATCATGCACATATCTCATTAACCACTTATGATATTGACTTGAAACTTTGTTCAAGTCTTTAGGGGTGTCATACAATCAAGGCAGATAACTCTTGAAAAAATTTAGTACAAATTATGGCCCTTGTTTGACTTTGAAAATTTGGTTAAAGTTTTGCCTGCTAGGTACTATCATGCACATATCTCAGTAACCACTTATGATATTGACTTGAAACTTTGTTCATGTCTTTAGGGGTGTCATACAATCAAGGCAGATAACTCTTGAAAAAATTTAGTACAAATTATGGCCCTTGTTTGACTTTGAAAATTTGGTTAAAGTTTTGCCTGCTAGGTACTATAATGCACATATCTCAGTAACCACTTATGATATTGACTTGAAACTTTGTTCATGTCTTTAGGGGTGTCATACAATCAAGGCAGATAACTCTTGAAAAAATTTAGTGCAAATCATGGCCCTTGTTTGACTTTGAAAATTTGGTTAAAGTTTTGCCTGCTAGGTACTATCATGCACATATCTCAGTAACCACTTGTGATATTGACTTGAAACTTCGTTAATGTCTCTAGGGGTGTCACACAGTCAAGTCAGATAACTCTTGAAAAAAATTAGTACTAATTATGGCCCTTGTTTGACTTTGAAAATTTGGTTAAAGTTTTGCCTGCTAGGTACTATCATGCACATATCTCAGTAACCACTTATGATATTGACTTGAAACTTTTTTAATGTCTTAAGAGGTGTCACACAGTCAAGACAGATAACTCTTGTTTAAATTTAGTGCAAATTATGGCCCTTGTTTGACTTTGAAAATTTGGTAAAGTTTTGCATGCAAGGTACTATCATGCACATATCACAGTAACCACTTATGGTAGTTATATCAAACCTTGCAATAGTGTTCAGGGTAAATTTTGTATCAAACAATTAATTTACCAAAAATTAAATCTATAGTTATAGATTTTGACTTTTTTTATGATTCAACTTTCCTAGTTTATACTTAATAGTTAGCAGAATTTTGTTTTGCTATTACACTGATAAAAGTTTTGTTTTATTAGCAAACACCCACAATAGTCGAGCGTGCTGTCTTATGGACAGCTCTTGTTTGTTTCATATTTACCTGGCACTACTTTGAATACATTATATTATTTTTGTTTTCCAGGCTAGATATCTTACTACAGGTGTATGAATACATTCTCGTTATGAAGAACAGAAGAGATTTCATCCTGGCTGTTGTAGCGACTATTTTTGGTCTTGAAATACTGGTAACTATATTTTAACAGTGCTGCTTTAATCTAAGCTTCTGTGAATAAAGTGAAACATTTCCCCGCCTGTTTACATGTCATGTAAGGGAGACAACTTTTGTCATTTCTAAATTAGAAAAGATGGTGTAATCATGTGTAAGGGAGACAACTTTTGTCATATCTAATAAAAAAAGATGGTGTAATCATGTGTAAGGGAGACAACTTTTGTCATTTCTAATAAAGAAAGATGGTGTAATCATGTGTAAGGGAAACAAGTTTTGTCATTTCTAATAAAAAAAGATGGTGTAATCATGTGTAAGGGAGACAACTTTTGTCATTTCTAATAAAAAAAGATGGTGTAATCATGTGTTAGGGAGACAACTTTGATCATTTCTATATCAAATCAATAACTGTTTTGTGTGAAACATTTTATTTTCTGTATTCTTTTCTTTGCATACTATAAAGTTTATATCTCTTGCATAAAGCATACAGTTACTTCCCTTTGTGACACAAAATTTGATGTTATTGATTTCAGGTAGTCGGATTTTTCTACAGAGAAATGTTATCCATTGGTTTGGCTTTCATGGCTGTGTTGCCATGGCTACCACAGGTTTTAGGAAAATCTAGTGTTAGAAGTTCTAATGTAAGCACTTTGAATCAAATGTTTTATGATAAACAATTCTTTGTTGGAAGTAGTGTTTCTACATATGTAAACAAATTGTTTTGGAAAATGGTGTTTTAACAGTAAAAACAACTTCACGAAAAAGAATGGAGAACTGTTATAGTTATTATATCATAGTAAAGGAGATATAGGGGTTTTCCAGTCGGCCCTTTCACAGTCATGCCCATTGTGAATGTTTTGTTAGATTCAGTTAAAACTTGGTGAGTATATTTACATAATTAAGAAATGTTTCCATTATTTTGTAAGAAACATCATAAATTTAATGAATCTTGGTACCTTATTTGTAAAACATTGTTTAGCAAATTGCGCAATTCATTGACAATTTAGCTGACCATTTCATGTGTATGAAGGTAGTGTAGGTAAAGTTACTTACTTTTATAGTTTGTTTTATTTCAATGTCATATGAAATAAAACAAACTATAAAAGAGAGTAATTTTACTATAGCATTGATCAATTCTTGCTAGAAGAAATCACAAAATTCACACAATACTAAGACTATTTTAAATCTGTAAACATTCATAAGTTTTTCAAGTCAACCAAACTTGATTTTCTTTCAACTTTCAGATACGGCTATTTCTTTGGTCCTTATCCTGTTTGATATTATCTATATTTCCACTACTCCCTGTTGTTACAGGAAAGAGGCATATATCTTATGTGTAAGTATGTCTTATGTGTGAGTATGTCTTATGTGTGAGTATGTCTAGCTTTTGGATCTGCCTCTGTAGTAACTATTATGGTTGCCCATTAGCCTGTCATTGATTTAGGGTCATGGGTTTGAGTCACTCCATTTTCCTGACTATTTGAGAAAGTTGGCAGTTTCTTACTGAGATAGAAGTCTAGTACTAGCCCTTCCCAGGAATAATTGTAAGGCAAACTACATGTCTTTAAATAACTGAAATTCTGTTGAAACAGGCAGTAAATAAGGAAACAAGCTATTTCCTACTTTGACAAGTTAGACTCATCTGAATACATATTATGCATTTATCTATCGCAGACAACTTAGGTTACCATATAGCGCTTGTAATAACAAGCTGGTGGCGCAACATAGTTGTCATTTCGGCGGTTTGGTGCAGGTGCATTGGTTTGTGAGTCTGTCAGCCCGGATGAGTTTTCCCAGGCTGTAACTTCCTCGTGTATTGAAGGGTGGATGTTGAATGGTCTTTGCATAATTGTTCACCAGAATGGGAGGGTGTGTTGCATTAAAGACCCAGGTTTGTAGCTTAAAGGTCAAGGTCACACAGATTAAAGGTCAAGGTCACACAGATTAAAGGTCAAGGTCACACTGATTAAAGGTCAAGGTCACACTGATTAAAGGTCAAAATTGGACATGAGATCTTGTCCAGACTGTAACTTCCTCATGTGTTGAAGAATTTTGATTGACTAGGCACAAAAGTTCAACAGAATAAGACAGTGTGCTGCATGCAAGACCCAGGTCTTATACTCAAAGGTGAAGGTCACACTTTAAAAATGGGCACATAAGACCTTTTCTTGGCTGCAACATTTTCACATATTGAAGGATTTTGAATTGACATGGCACAGACGTTCACCATGATGAGACATTGTGTTGCCTACATACATGACCCTATGTCTTTCAATCCATAACATTTGATGGGTTAGACATGTTGCATGTGGGCATCCAGTTTGCCTTTTTAGTATTGAAATAGTATCTGACTTGGACATACTGAAATGACATTTGTGTTTTTATATTTTCAGGCAAGTTGGAGGTGTGTCAGTGTTGATGGGATCTGTATATTACTACTTTTTAGGGTAAGGCAAAAAGAAAAAGGTTTGTTTCCAGTCTCTAAACCGACGTTACAAGGTGTTTGTAAAGCAAACAATTTCAAAATAAAAAAAAACTTTAAAAAAACAAACTGCCGTCCTTTATATGTTGTGGCAAGGAGACCCGACACACACATTGGTGTTCATGAGTGAAATTAATGTGATATTGCATCGATACCAACAATTTTTATACCCCCACAAAACGAAGTTTGGGGGGGGGTTATATAGGATTGAGCTTGTCGGTTGGTCGGTCGGTCGGTCGGTCGGTGTCCGGTGGTCGGTCGGTCGGTTTTATGGTTTCCGGATGATAACTCATGAACGACTTGACCGATTTAAATAATATTTGGTACACAGGTGCAACATAAAAAAATACAGGTCAAGTTCGACTTTGGGGTCAGTAGGTCAAAGGTCAAGGTCACAGTGACCCTGAACAGTAAAACAGTTTCCGGATGATAACTCATGAACGACTGGACCGATTTAAATAATTTTTGGTGCACAGGTGCATCATCAGAAAGTACAGGTTGAGTTCGACTTTGGGGTCAGTAGGTCAAAGGTCAAGGTCACAGTCACCCTTGAACAGTAAAACGGTTTCTGGATGATAACTCATGAAAGACTTCACCGAATGAAATAATTTTTGGTACACAGGTGTTACATCATGAAATACAGGTCAAGTTTGACTTTGAGGTCAGTAGGTCAAGGTCACAGTGACTTGGAATAGTGAAACAGTTTCGGATGATAACTCCTGAACAACTTGACCGATTCATATTATTTTTTGTTACACAGCTGTAACATCATGAAATACAGGTCCAGTTCGACTTTGGGGTCAATAGGCCAAAGGTCAAGGTCACAGTGATCCTGAACAGTACAACTGTTTCCGGATGATAACTCATGAAAGGCTTGACCTATTGAAATAATTTTTGGTACACAGGTGTAACATCATGAAATACAGGTCAGGTTTGACTTTGAGGTCAGTAGGTCAAGGTCACATGACTCGGAACAGTTAAACGGTTTCCGGATGATAACTTAAGAACGCTAGTTGGGGCTAGGATCATGAAATTTGATAGGGAGGTTAGTGATATTAACATGTTTGAAATAAACCTATTAAATTTAATAATAATCCATACTTTCCCTCCTTACATATTTTGTGTGCTATTAAAACAATACATTTACACAACTTATTGTATAATAACTGAAATGTATGTCCTTGTGGCCATTCCTTTCTTATGGTTGCCATACTTCTGTGACAAAGCTGTATTGTGGGGGTATAATTCGTCACTCTTGTGACAGTTCTAGTTCTGTTTATTTTATGTTTAAAACTACTTTTGTTGAGTTTGTTTTAACGAAATGTCAAAAACTGTGGGAAAAGTCATCAGAAAGCATGGCACACATGACGTCATTTTAATGACGTTATCGTCGTTTGGTTTCCAGCATTCGTTACGCTTGGTATACCTTTTGATGTCAGTCTGGGTTGAAGATTTTGATATCTTCACTGCTTGGAAACAGTGAATTCTCTAGTTTATAAATTACATGTAATGTGAAATGAATAATTTGTGAAGTTTTTAATTAGTCAAGTGGGTAATTTGTGAAAAATCTGGAAAATTAAATAATCGCACATAGTATCCAATTTACTGTATTTTGAAAAATAAAAGAATTATATGCATGATGGATAAATTATCTTAAGATTGAAACTTGAATATTAAAACTTTTACCTGAATCAAAATATTTTGTGAAAGACACTTTGCACCACACTGCATTGCAAAGTATAGCAAAGTTCATGTAATCTCATCTATTATTCAATGAAGAAATGTAACAGTGAACAGGTTAAACAGTAAAAGTGCTTGAGTGTTCACAGACAGGGTAGAGTGGTCATTCATGGCAAGAAGTCTTCCATTTCCTTTGTCAAAACAATTATACCTATAGGCATTTTTCTGGTATGATTGGATAATTCTTTGTATAGATTGGTGTTTATTTTTCCTTTTGCAGATCAAGAAATTTTAGAAACCAAACGTTTACAGAGAAGATTCTGTACTGTTTTCAAGTACGTACTTTATATAATTTCTTGATGATTTTTAGTGAGGATGCTATGAGTCCGAAAGTGAAAGGACAAGATGCTTTTCTGTCGCCATTTTCATATCACAAAGAGGCCCATTCTCAGTAATGGTGCGGCTAGTAATAGTGGTGTTCAGATATTGAGACTATCTTATCTGATTACCTTGCAGAATGAAATGGGTTAATGTATAATATCTGATTATATCAGTCATGTTTGCATGAACAATTATGCATACATTTTAAAGTATTTTGATGTATTTCAACAGTTTAACCCGCAATAACAAACTTATTGGGTGAAAAAATAGCCTCATTCAAGCAGACGCTTTCTAAATACCATAGCATCATGAGATTATGCAAGAAATGGATGAACTTCCGATCTCTGTTATTTATATGTTTCTGAGTAAATGAATAAGTAAATACATTTTCAAGAACATCATTATATTATCTAAAATGTCACTTTTTTGCACAAGATGCCAATATAACAGCCCTCTGTAATAAATTGCTATCCACCCAGAAAATTGTAAAACAACTGTTATTAAAGGTATAATGAAACAACAACAACGTGTTATTTTGCCTATTTTACACGTAAACGTTGCAACTTCTAGCTGAATCATTGAGATTTGGTGACAGTTCTTTCATTTGATATATTACACATAGTTCTGAAGTTGTTTTAAAAGTGCACCCTGTTTTAGTGTGTGTGTCTTTCTTAAAGTTACAAATAACACAAAAGACTTTAGGTCTGAAATATGATGTATGTTTATTTCAGATTGGTTGTGTTGTGGTGGCCACATATTTCTCAGGTTTTATAGTCTCCTCGGGGATGTCTGCACTACAGCATGCTATAAGCTGGTCTATGCTAGGTATATCTTTATTTTTGTCATCCCGCTGAACCAGATTTTTTGCATAAAAGTCAGATTTGAAATAAATTATCCTGTAGTAAACGGATTCTACTGTTAAATGGCGACTTATGTAACCTTTGTTTGGTTACTTTGCTTGGATTCCGTTGATAAAACTGCACATTTTTCCCACTTCCATAGTTTGAAAATTGAAGAATTATTAATATTTTGGTGTTTTATGGCTTAACATTTTCCAAAGGTGACAAACGTACAGAAAATCAAATGAGAAGTGGAATTTGTAAAAGTCTTAAAAGTAGTGTTGATTGTTATTCTGTACAAATGTACCTATTGCTGTGATGTAATCCAACAGGTTAAAAAAAATGGTTGTCTGGAACCAGTCTACAAGTTCTAAATTTCTGATTGGTCAGTTTTGACTTTTTGCTTATGAGCAGCCAATCACAGGCAAGAAAGTGTAGACTGGTTTTATTTCACATTGAAATAAAGTTTTTTGAAGTTTTTGCAAAGTTATATGTAAACACCAATGTTTTTATGCCATTTATCGTGTTGTTTACAGGTTGCTGTCTAATAGAGCCGTTATTCAGTTCGACCCAGTTGTCCTCACGTCTACATGCAATATACCTGGCATTTGCGGCTCCGTTCATACTCCTCAGTGTCTCGTATCCTTGAAAAGTCATCAGCAGATATAATTACATTCACAAGATTTCTGGTATTTTGAGATGTTATAATGTAAAGTTGTACTATTTTAGTGAGATCTCTACAGGTGCCGCCTTGTCCCACCCACCAGACCGTGATACTGCATAGTAACTGAGAAGACCATTCATAAACGTTTGACGTTACTGAAATTCCGTCGAGAATCTAGTCAAAATACAATTACTGAAGCTTTTGCTTTTAATATGTTTGTATTTTAAATGGATCTTACTTTTGGAGAAATAAGAGTTTTAAGTATCCTTAACGTAAAATCAGGTATGAGATTTTGTTCTTTCTGGCATTAAGTGTATTGCTGTATCAGTGGTTACAAATGGAATGCTCCCAGCTACCACGATCTTCCAACACCCCTATGATTACAATGGAACGAACCTTGGTAAGTCCAGTCTTCCTAATTAGATATTGTTATATGAGAATACTGTGAAATAATTAATTGTCATGTGACAATAATTTTTGGGGGTGGGGTGATGAACAAATTTATTATTCCGCCAAAACATTTTGTAGAAAAAAATAGAATTAATTAATTCAAGTAGCCGCATTCATACTTCATTTTGTAAAAAAATCTGTAAAATTTGATGAATTTAGATGCATTCTCATAATTTCTATATTCTGTTTTCATACATTTTATTTATAGTTAGGCTTTTAATGGACATAATGTAGAAGTGATATTTATGTTTTATGCAGAATTTGATGGATAATGTCTAAACCCAGGTCTCGGGGATTAATTTCTACTTGCATTTATGGTTTTGACAGACTGCTAGTAAATTTGAAACATCTCTATGGTACTAAAAGTAATTGCAAGACAAGAACTGCTACAATCCATCAGAAATTGCCTTTTACAATCCATCAGAAATTGCCTTTATTATTGGAACTCCTGGGAGTCAGTGGGCGGCAGCCAGCAGCAGCCGTAAACAGTTTTCATCAGATCTTACCAAACTTGTTTGTGGGCATAGTATCGTTGCCAAATTAAAAAACCAGCCAAATCATGAAAGACACTTATGGATTGTGGCCCTTGAATTATAAAAAATTGTTAAAATTAGCCCTGTCTGCTCTCTAAAGTAGAACAGTTTTCATCCAATCTTCACCAAACTTTGGTCAAAATGTTTTGGGCATGATATCCCGGCAAGTTCGATAACCAGCCAAATGGATTATGGCCCTTGAATGATCAAAAATTGATAAAATTAGCATTGTCTGCTCCTTAAGTCAAACAATTTCATGTAGTCTTAATTGAATTCGGCCAGAATGTTTATGAGCACAATATCATGACCAAGTTTATTAACCAGCTACATAGCTCCAGTCATTCTTGAGTTACTGCCCTTTAATTTCTGAAGTGTATTTACCATACACATATACATGCCCTTTTATTGCTAAAATTTGACAAATAATTTCTGGAACCATAAATTGTAACAATTTTAACAAATAAATACTTTGATTACCACTCAGTCTCATTCCAACTTCTAATTAACCAAGGTATTTTGTGACAGTTTGGCACTCGTGTTTTTTCATTGTGTTTATTGGCAATTTCAATAGTATATAAGTTATCTGTAGGCAGGTTGGCAGTTTACTTTACCATTGCACCACTAGACTCCCATCCTTTGTAAAAAACTGCTAGCTTGCCCACATGAAACAGAAAAAAGAATGAAAGGCGTCAATAATTATTATTTGATTTATTGGTATGTGATTTTCATTGTAGAAATCGTTGAATAATCTAGAAAGAAAATTATAAAACCTTGTGTAGCATAAACCATGTTTGTTTACTGTTGCAGCTTGAAGTTTTTGACTTCAATAAGAAGAG
Organism: Saxidomus purpurata; assembly: GCA_022818135.1. Classification (NCBI taxonomy): domain Eukaryota; kingdom Metazoa; phylum Mollusca; class Bivalvia; order Venerida; family Veneridae; genus Saxidomus; species Saxidomus purpurata. Next base: position 1,045,340 of record JAFMSR010000012.1, read on the forward strand.
CCCTCTCTCATCGATGGTAACATCTCGTGACTATCTCGTCATTGGTGATATACAGAGAGCGTTCTACTTTGTATCCTTTGCTAAAGTTTGGGGTTTGAAACCTCCTAAATGCTGCTTGCGCAACTGCCACTGTTAACTTCTACATTGAAGGCGTTAAGCGAGTCTGCCTTTGTGACCAGTGTAGATCATGATCAGCCAGCACAGTCATACAGCCTGATCATGATCTGCACTTCAGTTAGTAAATTTTCTCCAAGCATCTCTTTGAACAGTAAGTGGTACTGCCCAAATTGAGGCTTCAGGTGTAACCTTTGACAGGCAATTTTCATGGAAATCCTGTCTTACCACTGCAGGAACTAAAGCTCATAGAGAAAACTAGCCATACTTCAAAGGATGATGGCTCTAAATCGGGGAGTAAATGAATAATACTGAAAACAGTATGCTGTGGAACAATCAGACTTCACATTGAATACTGCTCTGTAGCTTGGATGCTTGCTGCAAGCACTCATCAGAAAGTACTAGATGACGTCCAGAAACAGGTCTTCAAGAATAATTACCTGAGCAATACACACAGTCTTAGTCAGGTTATGGAGTAAGCCATTCCACCTCTCAGTAAAAGACATCCCCATACATTACACGACATAGAACACTGATGTAGCTGTGTGCTGGCAAATATTGACAAAATACGGCGATGATGTGGTCATGTTTTGTCATATGAGCTGTTCTCGCATATCAGTACAAGATTCAGTGACACACCATACAGACAGTGCTGTAATAATTATTGACAGTCTATGACAGAATAATCGAAAGTGTAGATACAATAGTTGATAGGATCTTGTAAAATTTATATCGAACTTTATTTTCTCAACAACTTTATATATTCACTATATTATTTTTTGACAGAATTCTCATCACTTCTGATGAATCTAGACTGTAAGGTACAGGGCAATATTAATCTTATCAATTACTTGGTAGTGGTCAGTGGTCAGCTTCACACAGCATGAGAGCAATAAATCACCCATTTGGAATTCTCCTAAGATGTTTATCAGTTAACATGTTGGCAGAAAATTAAACAAGAAATATTTTATATTGTGCAGATTGTTAATACATGTTACATCTCAAATGAATGTTCATGTTGACCCCATTCGTTTAATTGTTATGCAATTATGATTATGCTACTTAAATATACTGCATGCAAATCTAAGTCCTTTCATGCTACCTTAGTTATACAAAATCATTAAGTGATATTACTTTGGAAGTTCGACAATTTTATATGATTTTGGTGACAAATATGAAGGCTGTTTTTATTAAGTGCTACATTCTTTAAAGCAGCAACTTAAAATGACCTAAACCAATCAAAATTATTCTGTCATTTTGTGAAACTTTTGTTAATGTTCAGTTAACGTAGTTCTCTATTTGTTGCTCTAGAACGTTTTTATTTGCTGAAGTAAATCTAATATGAAAAAATGATGAATGCTTATGAGAAATTGTAATAATATGTTGGCTGTTGAAAAGAAATTCCAACCAGATATTACCGAAAATTATGACCTATGTAAATGTGAAATGTTTATTTCTGGTACCATTAATCCTGCTAGCTACAAATGATCCTGCTTTGCAACAAGTGTAGATCATGATCAGCCAGCACATCTGTGCAGTCTAATCATGATCTGCACTGATCGATACTCAGTCAATACATTTTAACTAAATACCTCTGTCAACAATTAATGGTACTGTCCAAATTGATGGGTGAAAGAGTAAATTTTAGAAATTAACAGGGAAAGGGTTTATTCTTTTATGAAAGAAAAAGATGTATAGAAATATTTGTCCATTGATAAATTTTATATGTTTTTAAATGTTTTTAAATTTTCAGTAACTGTTTAAATATTAATTCTTTTTCTGTTTTATATTTGAATCTCTCTTGTGTTGTGAATGTAAAAATTACAACTTCCAACTTTATCTAGAAGAATCTTTACCATCAAGTAAGAAACATCTGGTCTGACATCACTGATAACAAACCATGAAAGAATTAGGGGTCAAGTCCTGATAATAATAACATCTCCAGCAGAGGTGCTAATAGCCGATACTGTTACCTTCTCCAGGAGAATTTCAGAGAATTCTGTCATTATACTACATAGTGTATTATACAGTCCACATCTGTTATCTCGACTTCGGTTATCTCGATTTTTCGATATCTTGACTGGTTTTTCTCGGTCCTGATTTTTCCCCTTCTTATTCTATATAAATCAACTATGGATATCTCGATTTGTTTATCTCGATTTTTTCGTTATCTCGACTAAATTTTTGATCCCCAACTATGAAATTTCTACCGTACTGTATGCGACGAACAAGCTCATGTTTAGCATGGGGTACAGTAACGGGATATGTCAAGTGTATATTAACGGCTTGCCCGTAAATATCAACATCTATTTATGGATCGTTGACCAATCAGAAGACCGCAAATTTCATGGAAGGGTAATAAACTGGTATGTTATATACTGGATATGGGTGTTATGGAGAGGTTTCTATAAGTTAGTCCAAAGAAGGAATGAACACCAAATACTATAAAGTATAAACAGCTTTATTGAAGTCTAAACACTCTCTGATCTACATTTATTTACTATTACATACATACTGTTTAAGCAACTACATTTTATGGAGTAAACAGGGGTATACTTAAATAGTATAGATCTATTAACAAACAAAGTTATGTAAAGCGATGCAAACAACTGTGTGAAAACTGCACAAGATTTTCATGTTATACTCAGTCAAATGTATGAAACTTGGAACAAATAAAGGTAAATGGGAACCAGCTTTTGGATAATATACAACACAGCTATAGACTGTACCACACAGGTTATACAGCAGACAAAAATTTTACGAAAATGAAATAAACTATTTTAAATCTGAATATTATTTCCATTATATATAAATAGTAGCAAGTAGCAAGGGCAACATACGATATGATAATGGCAATAATATATTATTGCTTGTACATACATTTCTAAACGGTTGTTCCGTAATTTTTGCAAAACCCAGTCAGTTTTTTGTCAGTCAAGCATTTACGCATATTTATTGAAAAATGTTCATGTTAAGTCACAGCTACAATAACATTTTGCAGCCTTCGAACTTTAATACAAAATGATGTAAGTGTTACATGATGTTCATTGAGTCATGCCTATTTTTTTAGAACTCTTTAAAGAGATTGGACACAGTGTTCATTCTGTCATGTTTATTTTTAGAACTCTTTAAAGAAGTTGAACACAGTGTTCATTTTTATAAATAGCTGAACACAGTGTTTGTTCCATCATGTCTATTTTTAGAACTCTAAAAATCTCTGTGGTAATTTGTAGGCTTTCAGATTGTTTCCGTCGTAATGTATATCCTTTGTATGAGGGTTACTACTGATGTACAATGTGCAGCTCTCGTCACACCAGCAGACAGATTGTGGGTTCACCAGGTCCTCCAATACAACTTTACCTTTCGTACAGTCAGCTGATATCTCATGTATAGTGCCATTTCTCCTGTCACATACAAAAACTTTGCCATTCTTCGTTAGAGCAAGACCTGAAGACCAAAACCCACCCCCAAACTTGCCAGTTTCTTTCCCTTCCCAGTTTAACATTATAACAGAGGAGTTTTTCAGTTTAGAGTTAGATACATAGATTGACCTTTCATTGGCAGTAACATAGTATGGCTCATGAAAAGTGTTTAGTTTTACAGTCTTGAGTACTTGCCCTTCCATGTTAAGGATTTCAAGTTTTGCAGGCTCGTTGTATGTTACAACAAGTTTCTGCTTGCAACAGTGTATACCCGTGCAAGATCCATGTACATTTAGACTAGATTTCATGTATAGTTTGTCTGAAGAGACTGATAGGAATGATATATTTTGTTTGTTTGGAAGTGTGACAGCAACTTCTGTGCTGGTTACTGTTGTGACATCATGAGGGGAAGCAGACAGCTTCAAATGTGACACAATAGATTCATTGTGAATGTCAGCCATTTTGACAGATTCATTGTTCTCATCTGTAAGGACAAGTTTGTCAGGAGTGAGCAGAGTCATTCCTGTTATTTTGCATGTTTTCTTATCTTTAGATTTCTTTTCAAGGATCTTTACTTTGCATGCTTTTGATATAAGCCTGGGCCTTTCATGAAGGAGTTTATGGTACAGACATGGCTTGTAAGATTTGTGACTATCGAAACATGATGTGCAGAAATCTTCCCGACAATCTTCACAATAACCCTGTGCAGCACTTCTAGAACCCTTTCTGTCACAAGGTTGGCACGTTATCTGCACATCTTCCTCAGACCCCTTGCATAGTGTTGAAGAACATTCATTGGGACTTGTTCTGCCAGAGACTTCCATTCTTTGCCTATAAAGATTCAAAAGTTTTTAAAGATACCATTTTCTAAACAGTTAGTGAAATAGAAAGTACTGCTTTCAAACAAGTTATAGAGTACTGTTTGCCAGTATAAGTATGTTATATTGCGTATTCTAACACATCCTATATAAACATATAGGGAAAAGCCTGTATTTTATTTTACGATAAAATACAGCACGTTTTTCCAAGGACGACGTGCCTTAAATGACGTAACGACGTGACGTATGTAAACAAGCGCGTCCAATCGTATCTCGCGTTTTAAGGTTACAATGATGTACTACTACGCATTAAATAAAGTTCAGGATTGTTTTCACAGAAAATAACGTGTTAGAATCGAAATAATAAATTGTTACCTATATTTTATCGTTGAATAAAATACAGTCAGTCATTTGGATGCGAAAAATTAAATCACTCGTACTACGCATCCAAATTCCTGACTATATTTTATTCAACGATAAAATACAGGGAGGCATTTATTATTTCTTAAATAAAACAATTGTTCGAACAAACAGTTCTCTATCTGATTTGTATAATGGCCAATTTGTTATACTACTCTTAGACTATTGAGATTATGCTTTATTTCAGATAGAGTATATTTTTAAGCTCCGCCCCTTGCACAAAGCAGGGTATCACAAATAGATTAGTTTGCTATTGATCGTGATACAAATGCAATATACAGTGAAACCTGTAAGTGATAAGTACAATATCTAGTTGTGCATGGTCCATATTTCGGGTCACTAGGTCAAAGGTCAAGGTCACAGGGGGTCGAGATAGTAAAATCTTGCGGACGCTGAATCTCCAAAACACCTGGTCAGAATATAATGATACTTCATAGAAGTGATAAGTACCATGCCTAGTTGTGCATGGTCCATGTTTTGGGTCAAAGGCCACAAGGGCTCGACATAGTAAAATCTTGTGCGCTTTTAATCTCCCAACACCCCTGGTCGCAATTTAATGATATTTTACAGAAGTGGTAAGTACCATGTCTAGTTGTGCATGGTCCATGTTTCTGGTCACTAGGTCAAGCTCACAGGGGCTCAACATAATAAAATCTTGTGCGCTCTTAATCTCCAAACGCCTGGTCAGTATTTAATTGTACTTCACAGAAGCCTTAAGTTGTGCAGGTCCAATAATTAAAGCATCAAATGTTACATAAATTTTATATACTATGTTAGTGGGGTGTTGGGGGGGGGGGGTATTCATCACCTTCAGTGATAGTTCTAGTTATTTCAAGATCACATCATCAAAGGTCAAGGTCACAATGACATAGTAACCTCTCAGTAACAAGAGTATTTTTGATTGCTTGGTCCTCCCACCTGATTGGGTACATCTTAGGTAAATTGCTATTTTTTTCTCTTGCATGGGTAAAAGAACAAAAGAGTGGCCACATAAGTATCCATATGTTAGAACGTCCATCTGTCTGCCGCAAAACTCATCCTACATGTATGTTTCTCCATGCTTTAATATCTATAATTACGTTTCAGCTAGATAATAAGAATTTAGTGATTGTTTGAAGATTTAAAGTATACAATTTAATGAACAAAATGTATTTAAAGTGTTATCTCTATGTATGTCCTGATATTTTAGCTACAGGATTAAAGATTATAAAGATTTTATTTTCACTTTTTCAAAAATTTAAAATTAGCTGTATAGAGGTTTTTCAAGGTAAATCAATGTTTCAACATTGGACTTTGATAATAGATAGCGGATGCAAGATGCATTCAATACAGCCGTGTTATCAACTAAAGGTGTCGGTTTTGTGTGAAGTATGTTCTGTATACATTACATATGACTGTTGATGCGCGAAAATGTACCTTCAGACATTTGTTACATTATACGACAATAATTGATAAAAACCTCCATAAAATTTACATTTTTATCACCCTCGCAAAACCAATGTAAAAAACTGTAATCCACCATATTTTCCCCAACAGAAACATTTTATTGGCTTCAAAATCCTCCAAGACCATTACTATGGCAACAGCGATTTGAAATGATCTTTTTTTTATTTTGGCTATACCCTATAAAAAAAGGCATATCGTGGAAAGAAGACATGATATAGTTCACCAGATATTATATACATTGAAAGAGTATACATGTATAATATTGCAACCAAAAATAAATGATGCTGTTAGGAAATGATTACCGGAATAGTTTACTGCCCATGTAAATTGAAGTGAGTTTTGACGTCAAATTGTGGTATATGACGTCATTTTTAGAGTGAACAGTGACTCCTTCAGTATACTTTTTCAAAATGTTGTAGTTTTGTATGTACTGGACGCAGGTAACTGAAATTTTCCAATATTGATATTGAAACATTGTTTGTTCAAAACATGCAAACAAAGCTTGTTTCCAAGTATTTTGTCCGAAGACCCATTTTCTGTGTCGATGGTCAGATGATAATAAGTCATGAATGTTGTATGGAGTTTCATGGAAGGAGGTAGTGCTATCACTACTTGTCCCCAGTGCAGTTGAAATCTGTATTTGATGTCAATATTTGTGTCCAATATGAAGCCTAGATAGAATGATTTGTTCCCAACTGTCTAGTAGATGGTATTCATCTTTCTGTGTCTTTACTCTTGTAGGATCTCCAGGTTCTATGGTTGACCTAATTACACTAGAAATGGAGCCATGCCATTGGAAAACCTGTTACATCGTAGCTTGTTTACACCCTGGAAGCCACATTTTTCGAAGACTTAGGAAGGCTATTACAGTCACTTAGTACATAGCAGGCAAAACTTTCAAGGCTGCAACGCCGACGCACAAGTGACTGTATTAGCTCTCCATATTCTCTGAAAAGTTGAGCTAATAAATATTAAAAGCACATGTACAGTTTTAGGGATATAGACTGCAAGTATCCTATATTTTCTTTTCAAACAGGTTCAAAATGAAATTTAATCATTAGATGTTAAGTTTTTGGTAGTATAATGATGTACCATGGCAGGTGCAGACTTGTTATCAGATACGCAGATATGCAGGTAATGTCCGTATAAATGTACATCAATTTGTGAGTGAATTACGACCACGACCCATTTTCAATGCAAAAAATAACTAGAAATTTATACTGAAAATTGCTTTATGGAGACCTTTTCGGGTCAAAATCTTGACAGGTGGTTAGTTTGTTCCTTGGCCGTTTGAGAGGTTTTCTGTCAATTCGGGATGAAAAATAGTGGCCGCTGGCTGGAGTTTGGAGATGGCTGTTGGTGGGAGGTAAAACATATAGAAAACCCAATGGGGGTAATTAAAACTAGCTGTTGAAAGGAGCTTTTACTGGGAGGTGACTGTTAGTGGCGGTTACACTGTTTATCTCTAGTTACATTTTAGCTGGATTATAAGAATTTAGTAATTGTTTGAAAAATTTAAGTTATACAATTTAATGAACAAAATGTATCTAAGGTGTTACCTCTACTTATATCCAAATATTTTAACTACAAGATTAAAGATTACAGTCATGTACAGCGATTTTATTTTCACTATTTCTTCTTGAAAAGAGTTAAAAACGTTTGAGAGATTTTTCAAGGAAAATCAATTTTTCAACATTTGCAATTTGATAATAGATGAATAGCAGATACAAGGTGCAGTCATTATGCAGCCTTGTATCAACAAAAGTTGTCTTTTGTGTGAAGTATGGTCTGTATGATTGTGCATGACGTATGAGAATTAAAGGATCATGAAAATGGTATAGAGTTACATGATTCAGATTGTCATATTATATGTCTGTAGTGCAGTTGAAATCTGTATGCTATTACAATATATTTGAAATGTCGAAATATTTTTAATACGCTCGAGGGAGGTGGCCCAATACCTCAAATATGAGAGACAGCATCACTATTAAGTTACCACATCCTCTTTAAATTAAGTTGCCATCTTCCTTAAACAGCCAATAGTGCTACTTCACAAATTGGACATTTCTAGGGATTATTCTTGACCGCTGAAAAGGGCAGGTTGCAAGGAGTTAGTGACAGGGCATGTTTTGCATGATTGAACACTTGAGTATTAGAAAATGTCCTAGAATAGATAAATCCCTACATTGCTCTATAAGAAACATCTGCCAGCGATATACTTTATGTGGCAAGTTTTTGATGCTTCCCTTGATAGGCTGTTTAAAGTTGTAATAATTGCATGTATTTATTCTCAGTTGTGAAATAAAATTGCTACAACCTAGAATTAGCCTATCTCAAGACTCGCTATAGGTTGAGGCAACCTGGAAGAGAGACACAATGTTGAATTATTGTGTCTTGCCTAGGGACATTACCACCATAGCACCGTTGGGGATTAAACCTAGGTCTCTATGATACTGAGGCGAACAAGCTACCATGGTGGCCCCATAGCACATAATATACTCTGTTGAAAAAGAAAGTGTGCACTTAGGTTTTTGTTAATATTATGTATTATTTCTAACAGAAATATTTAAATGTTTGGTATCAAAATTTGGAGCACTGTATGCTCAATTTCATTTGCATTGAAAACACAATCAATTGATAGCAAATGGTGTATACAGGTAGTGTTTGAAATTTGAAACCGATATGTTTTATCAAAATAGAGATATTTAAAATAAAGATGTGCACACTTTCTTTAGCAACTGAGAATACATTACTTGTAGCTAAGACTACTTCAAACTGTTTTGACTGTATATTATTTGTATCATAGTCGTACAGACTCCCAGCTTTGTAAATATAGGGATCGCAGCATGTTATAAAATGACCCTGTGAAATTTAACCACAATGTGAGTCAGATAAATATAGATATCTTTCTCTCTCTGTGTTCACTGTCTACACGAAGGAAGCTGTCTTTTTGAGCTCCTCCTTCCTGCTTAACAACTACATTTCAAGGGTGGTACAATTTGTTCACATACTTTTTTTGACAGAGTATACAGGGGAAACATATCTGAAGGGTTCTGATGTTTGGTCTGAAAGACCACACAAGCATTTCATTAATGAAGACAGCTTTAATTTTTCACACATGAGCATTGAGTCTGTTGTGTCCATTATGAAGCCTAGATAGAATGACTTGTTCCCAACTGTCTAGTAGATGGTATTTATCTTTCTGTGTCCTTCCAGGTTCTATGGTTGACCTCATTCCACTTAAAATAGAGTCATTGGAAAACCTGTTATATGGTAGCTTGTTTACACCCTGGAATCCACATTTTTCAAAGACTACGGAGGGCTATTACAGTCACTTTTGCGCCGGCGTTAAAGCTTTCTTTATGTATGCATGGTGTTATCATGGACATGTCTCATTAACAACTTATAATATTGATTTGAAACTTCATTTAAGTCTTCAGGGGTATAAATCTGTAAAGTTAGATAACTCTTGTATGAATTTAATTCAAATTGTTGCCGTTGTTGAACTTAGAAAGTTTGGTTAAAGTTGTGCATGCAAGCTGAATTTGGTTGAAGTTTTATGTGCAAGCTACTATCAGGCCTATATATCTAAGTAACCATTGCTGAAATTGATATGAAACATCTTTAGAATGTTCAGGAGTCTCCAACAATCAGGTGAGATTACTCTTGACTTTATGGCCCTTGTTGAACTTAGAAATTTTGGTTAAAGTCTTGCATGCAAGGTACTATCCTGCACATACTTCAGTAACCACTTACGGGAGTTATTTGAAACTAACCAATAGCAAACAATTAAGGTAGATAATTCCTGACTGAATTCACTACAAAGTATGGCCCTTGTTGAACTTTAAAACTTTGGTTAAAGTTTTGCATGCAAGTTAACTATACCATGCACATACTTCAGTAACCGCTTATGGGAGTTATATGAAACTTAGCAATAGTGTTCATGGGTATCAAACAGTTAAGTTACCATAGATAGCTTTTAACTTCTTGTTGATGATTACAGTTTATACTTAGAGAGTCAACAGAATTTTGTTTGCTATTTACTGACAAGACAAATTTTGATGCAAAGCATCAAAGGCGCTGCGCATGTTTTTGAAACATGATTAAAGGAATCAAAGTCATTTTAGAATATCAGTAAACAACCTATCAACGGGAAAAACCAAATACATTATGTTATATGTAACTGTTATCATAATAAGTAAAAAAACCACATTTACTACAGTTTAACCAAAAAATAAACGAATCATAAAACAACCTTCCGTATAATGGTACGATGACGCCCATTAAACAAGGCTACAGCTCGTGGTCAGTAGACGCTTTTCGCGCAGACGAAACCCACGTGATTAATTTTGCCTTTATTATTGGTCAGTTGTTAGCGATGCTTTACATAACTTTCATTGAGACCCCATGTATCGCATAGTTAGGGTGAACGGTCTTATTGATAATGCCTACATTTTACTTTAGTATGTAGTAATTAAAATGGGTTTTCATTAATTATTCACGTTGACAACATATGTATATAAACTTCAAAATGTTTAGAGATAGCAAAACAACTATCTAGACGTTTTTTTCTGAACTTTGATGAATCTGGCCGTAGGGTCCGTAAACAAAGCAATAAAAAAACCGTAACCTTCAAGTTTGTGGAAAAGTTATTAAATATTCTATGAATATGTCAAAAGTTTTGAATTAACGGTCGAAGACGTATGCATCTGGTATAGTATTGTTTGTAATCAATTAATACTATTTATTTATTCATTATAGGGAGTTTGTTCAAACATAATACATAGTCTTTAATTACAATAATAATGTTGGCTGCTCCCTTTTCGATTATGCAACCCCATGGTACAAAATTAAAACCTATTCAATACTGGCACTGTGCTTCCGCACAGCGCCAATAAAAGTGTTGTTTTATTAGCAAGCGCTGAAAATAGATGAACATGCTGTCTTAAGGACAGTTGTTGTTTTAGTAATAATAATCCTGACCACGTTGTTAATTTAACATAGGCTTACATAGGAAGAATAAATTTCTCTAAGGGAGAATAATGCAAATTGCTGACATTTGTAAAGTGTTGGAGTTTTCTCTCTTGGCATGCACCATTGTCTTAACATAAGAAAAAACTTTAAATTTTTTCTTCTCTGAAACCACAAGACCTAGAGCTTAGATATTTTGCATCTAGCATTGCTTACTTGAGTTTTATCAAGATTATTTAAAGCATGACTCCCCGGATCAAAATTGAACCCGCCCGGGGGTCACTTGATTTTACATACTAGGCTTATATATATAGGAAAAACTTAAAAAATATTCTTCTCTGAAACCACAAGGCCTAGAGCTAAGAAATTTAGCATGAAGTGTTGCCTAATGGACCTCTTCCAAGATTTTTCAAATTATGACCCCCGGGTCAAAATTGACACTGCCCTGGGGGCCACTTGTCACTTTACATATACTTACGTAGTGAAAACTTTAAAATCTTCTGAAACCACAAGGTCTTGAGCTTAGATATTTAGCATGTAATATTGCCTAGTGGACCTCTATCAAGATTGTTAAAATCATGACCCCAGGTCAAAATTTATGCTGCCTGTCACTTTTCTTGTCTAGAACCATAAGGCTCAGAGCTTAGATATTTGGAATGAAGCAGTATGTAGTGTTTCTCTATGATTATTTTTCATCTTGTTGTTGTATCATAGTTCCCAGCATATATTGGTCATTTTTAGCTCACCTGGCACAAAGTGCCAGTCATCAGTCATGACATTATAATTTCACCAAGTAGGCACCAAAAGTGATAGAGTGAAGAATAACTGCTGTTGGTATTCATGAGTGAAATTAACATGCTTTTTCATCAAAACCAACATTTTTTCTGTTAAATACTGTACTATTATTGAGATTTTGTTTCATTAAAATAGCGGGAAACATCATCAGAAAGTATAGCACACAAGTTATGATGTCAGTTGAATAATATGTCATTATCGCTGGTGTCCAGCGTTCATTAAGCTCTGTAAACTTTTTGATGTTAGTGTGGGTAAAAGATTTTGATAATTTGAGTGTTTGAAACAGTGCCCTAATTGGGTAATGATATGGGCAAAACCATAAAATAAACACCTTGCAGGCATAGAGATGTTTATAGCAGCCTAGCCTAATTCAGTCGTTTCACTAAGTTGCACATACACAAAAAAACAACAACAAGGTATTAAATATACAATACTTTATTTATATGAAAATCAAATTGTAAAATATTATACTTTATAACATCATCATTATTAATTTCAGTAGTAACAGAAATAACAAAAGCATTCAGTATATATGTAGGGCAGCTTTATGTCATCCAATGAAATTTTCATATTCTCTTTTTCTCCTTCATTCTAAATTTCATAAAAGGACAATTAAGCTGTACAATGTTTACATCGGCCTGCAGTACTTCAGTATATAAATAACAACATGGCATGATTGATAAATTACTAGATGTACACTGTTTTGTTTAGATGACAAAAAGCTACGCTCCTTTTGCTACACTCTTGCCGATCAGTGCTATTTTCCATAGAACAGTATGTATACACACTAACAAACATGTATCAACCAATATGTGGCTTCTTACAACATGTGAAAATGCTTATTACAGTGTGGAATAATACAGAAATGCATAGTCAGATAAAGGCTCAAGAATACATTGTCAAATAAAGGGTTACATTTCTACATTTTGTCCTAACTATTGCAAAACCAACAATTGTGCAGCTTGACCGGGACTCAAACGAAGAACCTTTCACTTACAGGATGAATGCTCTCCTGACTGAGCTATCGGGCCACTTACACATTTTCTCCCCAATTGTAAAAGTTCATGTACTGTGACAATTCAATTTCATGGTATTGGTAAGTGAAGTCAATCACAAATTTTAGATTCCCATGAAAACCATATTTCGCCAGTTGTTTACTCTTGTAGGTATGAAAGCTATAAATTTATGGGCCCAGCCAAATTGCAATTTGTCTGAAAACAACATTTCATGCAGAGGAATAATTTTTCAATACATTCACAGTGTTCATCTTGTTTGTAGCCCTTACATAATTATAGGGAAAAAAATGGCAGTTTGGTGGCCAGTGTTCATCTTGTTTGTAGCCCTTACATAATTATAGGGAAAAAAATGGCAGTTTGGTGGCCAGTGTTCATCTTGTTTGTAGCCCTTACATATAGAGAAAAAAATGGCAGTTTGGTGGCCAGTGTTCATCTTGTTTGTAGCCCTTACATAATTATAGGGAAAAAAATGGCAGTTTGGTGGCCAGTGTTCATCTTGTTTGTAGCCCTTACATAATTATAGGGAAAAAAATGGCAGTTTGGTGGCCAGTGTTCATCTTGTTTGTAGCCCTTACATAATTATAGGGAAAAAAATGGCAGTTTGGTGGCCAGTGTTCATCTTGTTTGTAGCCCTTACATAAGAAAAAGGTAGCCCTTAAAAATAGGGAAAAAATGGATTTGGTGGCCAGGTTCATCTGTTTGTAGCCCTTACATATATAGGGAAAAAAATGGCAGTTTGGTGGCCAGTGTTCATCTTGTTTGTAGCCCTTACATAATTATAGGGAAAAAAATGGCAGTTTGGTGGCCAGTGTTCATCTTGTTTGTAGCCCTTACATAATTATAGGGAAAAAAATGGCAGTTTGGTGGCCAGTGTTCATCTTGTTTGTAGCCCTTACATAATTATAGGGAAAAAATGGCAGTTTGGTGGCCAGTGTTCATCTTGTTTGTAGCCCTTACATAATTATAGGGAAAAAAATGGCAGTTTGGTGGCCAGTGTTCATTAAGCTCTGTAACTTTTTGACGTTAGTCTGGGTAAAAGATTTTGATTATTTGAGTGTTTGAAACAGTGTGCTAATTGGGTAATGATATGGGCAAGACCATAGAAATGTTAACGTCAACCTTAGCCTAATTCATTTGGTTTGTCGGTTTAACCATTTTTTTTTATCTGATATTTTTATAGTTGTCAAACCAAGCACCCATCCAAAAACTATCTCGCTGGTATCAATGCCATATAAATAAGACTGACAGCTAGTAACTCAAGTGGCTGTTCACACACATTCAACTGTACTATTTACAACAACAACAACTTGTTTCACTAAGTTGTGCACATATACAAAACACAACAACAAGAGTGAACTTTTTGTCTCACAAATTCAAAGGCATCTATGATTTACAATAACATAGTTGCTTCTATCCTGGCTATGTAAAGGTCACAAAGCTCTTTGAACTGACCTCTCAGTAACATACCTGGAAACTCGGGAACAACCAGCTTCATGTGTTGGAGTATTTTCTTGACATTAGTGATTTTAAAAAGCTGCCAATAAGGATACGGCAATCTAGCTAAATTTTCCAGAGAAAGTTCTGGTCGAATCCGGGTATTTCGATGGAATGAAGCTATGGAAGCTATTGTTTGTCTTTCAATGTTGTCTCTCCATTTTCCGTATGCAATTAACAGGTCAGGTCGACTTTGCATGTGTAAGACAAAGTGATACAAAACTGGAATTTTTGTAATTACGGTACCCCCCTCATTCAAACATTCAGATAAAAGGTTTATCGTAACTTGTCTTGCTTCATTGACAACAGAACCCCTTAATAGATTTCTTTCGGGTATCATGAAATTTGGCAAGTGGTTGTTCTCTAGACAGTGTTTAATGAAGTATAGTGACCTTTGGAAGTGATGAAGGAGGAATTTTTCAGAAAATTGCTGTGTTGGCGTTCCTTCTGCTACCCAAAACACAACATTTTTCACAACATATGATGTAATGGCCTTACAGACAGGTTTTAGTACTCTCTTGGCAAAGATCTTGAGTAAAATATACAGTTTCTTATGTACATTTTTGAAGCTTGAGACAAGTTTCTTTTCCCCAGTTGTGTAACAGATTCGCCATTCTATGTTTTGTGCATCACTTTGTTTGTCCCCAATAGGAACAATGTATCCAGGCATGGAGGCGACTTCACTGATAACTTCCTGAGATGGCCAGGAGTTGGACCTAACCCTATCAGCCCACTTGCTTAAATGGTCTTTCCCTAAGAAATAGAATGAGAAGACAAAATCCATGTCACAGTAAGGATAAGGTAGAATTCCAAATAAACAAGTCAGGGCGGGGCCTGTAATGGTAGTATATGAATCTTGAATATACTTTGAACTGTCTGACAATAGTGTACTACATATGTATGGACGCCCTTGTGGAGATTCGTACTGGAACATCTTGTCAATGTTAAATGGATGAAATGCACCAAATAAATTATTTTTACTGCACTTATTTACAAGAACTACTTTTGTGTATCCCGGAGCAGTGTTAGAGTAATCAGGCTCAAGTACATTCAAACTTGTGTTGATCCTAGCTCTATCGATACAAACAGTATTTTCAAATACAATCATAAAGTCCATGTCACTGTTCCGGTGTCTGTACCCTTCTCCAGCACTGCCAACCGACAAGCCTTTCAGTGGCAATAAAGATGCTACAGATATCTTGTAATTTTCAGATAATTCATCATAAGATTTTGCCCGAAAGGAAATCATTTCTTCTTGGAATCCTAGTTTATCAAGGGCAGAACAGATCAGGACAGACAACTCTTGTTCCCCTTTGTTGGACATTGTTCCTCCAATTCATATAATAGTGCTGTCTGGTTTTGGTCGTCTTTCCTGAAGGAACAGAGTATAGAAACAGTAAGTGAAGTATAACCATTTATTATATACCTACTAATGTTTATCTGAATTTTCTTTAGTATTTGTGCAGTAAAATACAACATCCCGTATCAAATTTTCCGTATCAGATGGATTTAGCCGTATCTTATCTGTCCACCGTGTAAGTTGTACACAAATGCATATTCATATCATATTCCTACGCTAAAAGTTGAAAAATAGATCCACATTGATGCAGTAAAATAAGTGTAGTTTCATTGTCGTCACATTTTTCTTAATGTCACATTTGAAGACAAATGAATACAACGTCTTTTTCGCATTAAATAAACCAGAAAGATGATTTTTGCCATGATTAATGACACAAACTAACATTTATATAAAAGTTAACATATGATATTCGGTAAAAGGTACATAATAAAAGGTATATTATAACAGTCAGTTGATCTGCGTGTGTATCTTTCTCGTTGGCTGCATAGATCAGGATCACACTCGAGGCTCCACCTCTTGTGTAATCCGGAACTACACAGCAAACTCAAAAGATACGGCGCAGCAGATCAACCGACTGTTATAATATTCCGTATATCTCATATACACCAGATTAATTTATATTCTAGCATAAAACATTCTGTTTTTGCCCATTTTGCTGGTGCTTTATCAGGAGGAAACTCCTAACTGAATTTTTTTAGCCCTATTATTTTTAAATTTATTGCCCTTAAATGAGCCCTATTTTTTTTTAAATACTGCCTTTAAATGAGCCCAATTTTTTTTAATATTGCCTTTAAATGAGCCCTATTTTTTTATACCCCCAAAACGAAGTTTAGGGGGGTATATAGGAGTCACCCGGTGGTTGGTTGGTCGGTCGGTCGGTCGGTCGGTCGGTCGGGCGGTCTGTTGCATTTTCCTTGTCCGGAGCATAACTTGAAAACTACTAGTTGGAATTCAATATTACTTCATACAATGGTCAAACACATTGAGAGGAAGTGCAGTGCACAAGAACTATAACTCCATCTTGACTAATTACAGAGTTATTGCCCTTTGTTACTTTTCCTTGTCCAGAGCATAAGTTAAAAACTACTGGTTGGAATTCAATACAACCTCATACAATGGTCAAGCACATTGAGGGGAAGTGCAGTGCACAAGAACCATAACTCCATCTTGACTTATTACAGAGTTATTGCCCTTTGTTACTTTTCCTTGTCCGGAGCATAACTTGAAAACTACTAGTTGGAATTCAATACAATTTCATACAATGATCAAGCACAATCAGAGGAAGTGCAGTGTACAAGAACCATAACTCTATCTTGAGTATTTACTGAGTTATTGCCCTTTGTTACTTTTCCTTGTCCGGAGCATAACTTGAAAACTACTAGTTGGAATTCAATACAATTTCATACAATGATCAAGCACAATCAGAGGAAGTGCTGTGTTTAAGAACCATAACTCTATCTTGAGTATTTACTGAGTTATTGCCCTTTGTTACTTTTCCTTGTCAAGAGCATAATTTGTAAACTACTAGTTGGAATTCAATACAACTTCATACAATGGTCAAGCACAATGAGAGAAAATGCAGTGCACAAGAACCATAACTCCATCTTGACTAATTACAGAGTTATTGGCCTTTGTTCCTTTTTCTTGTCCGGAGCATTATTCGAAAACTACTGGTTGGAATTCAATACAACTTCATACAATGGTCAAGCACAATGAGAGGAAGTGCAGTGCAAAAGAACAGTAACTCTATCTTTACTCATTACAGAGTTATTGCCCTTTGTTACTTTTACTTGTCCGGATCATAATTCGAAAACTATTGGTTGGAATTTAATACAACTTCATACAATGGTCAAGTTCATTGAGAGGAAGTGCAGTGTACAAGAACCATGACTCTATCTTGACAAATTACAGAGTTATTGCCAAGAACAATATCTCTCTTTAGTTTGTTTGCAAGGTATTCTGTTACTACGAACTTCCTCAGTTTATAAAGCAGTCTTTTGGGGGTATTAATCACATTTAGTGATAGCTCTAGTTTAATATTGCCTTTAAATGAGCCCTATTTTTTTTAATATTGCCTTTAAATGACCCCTATTTTTTTAAATATTGCCTTTAAATGACCCCTTTTTATGCCCCCGAAGGGTGGCATATTAAAATCGCACCGTCTGTCCGTCCGTCCGTCTGTCCGTCCGTCCGTGCGTCCCCACTTACAAATTCGTGTCCGGACTGTAACTTTGTCATGCATTGAAGGATTTTAAAATAACTTGACACACATGTCTAGCACATCAAGACGACGTGTCGCGTGCAAGACCCACATCCCTACCTCAAAGGTGAAGGTCACACTTGGAGTATGACGGTTATGGAATCCTCTATATATGCACACATTCGTGTCTGGACTGTAACTTTGTCATGCATTGATGGATTTTAAAATAACTAGGCACACATGTCTAGCACATCAAGACGACGTGTCGCGTGCAAGACCCACGTCCCTAGCTCAAAGGTAAAGGTCATACTTAGAGTTTGAAGGTAATGGATTCCTCTATATATGCATATATGCACACATTCGTGTCCGGACTGTAACTTTGTCATGCATTGAAGGATTTTAAAATAACTTGGCACAAATGTCTAGCACATCAAGACGACGTGTCGCGTGCAAGACCCAGGTCCCTAGCTCAAAGGTCAAGGTCACACTTAGAGTTTGAAGGTAATGGATTCCTCTATATATGCATATATGCACACATTCGTGTCCGGACTGTAACTTTGTCATGCCTTGAAGGATTTTAAAATAATATGGCACACATGTCTAGCACATCAAGACGACGTGTCGCGTGCAAGACCCACATCCCTACCACAAAGGTCAAGGTCACACTTAGAGTTTATAGGTAATGGAACCCTGTATATATGCATACATTTGTGTCCGGACTATAACTTTATTATGCTTTGAAGGATTTTAAAATAACTTGGCACAAATGTCTAGCACATCAAGCGGATGTGTCGTGTGCAAGACCCAAGTCCCTACCTCAAAGGTCAAGGTCACACTTAGTGTTTAAAGTAATGGAATACTGTATGCATGATTACTCTGTCATGCATGGAAGGATTTTAAAATTACATAGCACATTTATTGAGCACATGGAGAGGACACAGACTGTGAGGCACCTCTTTCGGGGGCATTCGTCACTTGTGAGGGACAGCTCTTGTTTTTTTAAATATTGCCTTTAAATGACCCCTATTTTTTTTAATATTGCCTTTAAATGACCCCTATTTTTTTAAATATTGCCTTTAAATGAGCCCTAATTTGTTGTCAGAAGGTGCTGGTCAGCCTGAGATTCTTTTCCTCTATATTTATATTGGAAAAATTGCAGGATTGTGTAAGAATATCGCTTTTTCACTGGTCTTCAAAACAAATATCTGGTTACCAAAACAAGTATCTGGTCTTCATAACAAATATTTACCTAAACATTAGTCTACAATTGTAAAATGTTACCTGTTTATGAATTGTAACAGATCCTTCACTGAAAATGCATCTTTCAGAAATAATTGCTTGAAAATGTAGCTCCTTCACTGGTAAATTCTTGAAAAAGCTCCATATCACTGCCTAATTCTTGAAAAAGGTCTGTCACTGCTAAATTCTTGAAATAGGTCCTTCAGGCTAAAAACTTGAAAAAGTTGCATTAAAAAAAATTGTCAGGCAAATTTTAGTCATGTAGCACCTGTTATAAACTTGTGTCATAATATTTGCCAAAACATATCAGAGCTTGCTTTTTTTCTTTACTATTTTTGCTCACATCCACAGTCAAAAATGTTATGGTAAAACTACTAGTCCAGTGTAGACCCTAATTAAGAAGACAACCAATTCTGACCTATGAAACACCTCCTTCTCTAAGCTTGTTTACCTCCTAAATGCCATGCACAAGGCAGTAAAAGGTCTTTTAAATATGTATGATAAACTTGTTATGAATGAACACTCCTCTTTGACTTGTGTGGTTAAAAACAACAGGAAGATAAAATGTAAGGGCAGATCTAATTATTTGTACAAATTACTTTCATCTTGATTCTGATTCAAGTTTTTCTAGTGGATATTAATGCAGGTGGGCCTCAAAAGCTTAGAGGTTAGGGCATTTGCCTCCAAATCCGGAGGCCCTGGTTCGAAACCTAGTCCAAATTGGAAGTCAGAAAGATGCCATTGTAAAAATTTAGTTACAAAAATCGCCTATTAGAGAGAGAAACAGCAGCCTATTAGAGAGAGAACCAGTCGCCTATTAGAGAGAGAACCAGTCACCTATTAGAGAGAGAACCAGTTGCCTATTAGAGAGAGAACCAGCAGCCTATTAGAGAGAGAACCAGTCACCTATTAAAGAGAGAACCAGTTGCCTATTAGAGAGAGAACCAGCAGCCTATTAGAGAGAGACCAGCAGCCTATTAGAGAGAGAACCAGTCAACTATTAAAGAGAGAACCAGTTGCCTATTAGAGAGAGAACCAGCAGCCTATTAGAGAGAGAACCAGTTGCCTATTAGAGAGAACCAGAGCCTATTAGAGAGAGAACCAGCAGCCTATTAGAGAGAGAGAGAGAACAAGTTGCCTATTAGAGAGAGAACCAGTTGCCTGTTAGAGAGAGAACCAGTTGCCTATTAGAGAGAGAACCAGCAGCCTATTAGAGAGAGAACTAGCAGCCTATTGGAGAGAGAACCAGTCGCCTATTAGAGAGAGAACCAGTCACCTATTAGAGAGAGAACCAGCAGCCTATTAGAGAGAGAACCAGCAGCCTATTAGAGAGAACCAGTCCCATTAGGGGAACCAGCAGCCTTAGGAGAGACCGCCCTATTAGAGAGAGCCAGCGCCCTAGGAGGACGTACTAAAGAGAGAACCAGTGCCTTTAGAGAGAGACCGCAGCTATTGAGAGAGACCGGCCTTAGAGGACCAGGCCTTGAGGAGAACAGCAGCCTTTAGAGAGAGAGAGAGAACAGTGCCATTGGGGGGGGAACCAGGCTTAGAAGAGACCAGTCGCCTATTAGAGAGAGAACCAGCAGCCTATTAGAGAGAGAACTAGCAGCCTATTGGAGAGAGAACCAGTCGCCTATTAGAGAGAGAACCAGTCACCTATTAGAGAGAGAACCAGCAGCCTATTAGAGAGAGAACAGCAGCCTATTAGAGAGAGAACCAGCAGCCTATTAGAGAGAACCAGTCACCTATTAGAGAGAACCAGCAGCCTATTAGAGAGAGAACCAGTCACCTATTAGAGAGAGAACCAGCAGCCTACTAGAGAGAGAACCAGCAGCCTATTTACAGTTTGGTAGGGTGAGATACATCTGGTTTCAGGACTGTGTCTTAACCAAGGACACACTTTATTCATTCTGAATCTATGTGCCATTAGAAATTTGTATATAGTCAACAGTTCTAAATTTGTTTTAGATGGTCACTTTTTATTGAGAAATGCTCAGAAAAAAATGAAAACAGTGTTAGATCTGCTGGTGGCAATGGGTTTCTGCTTTTGCAACCAGTGTAGAACTGTAGATCAAGATAAGCTGGCACATCCCTGCAGTCTATGCTTATCAGTCAGTAAATGTTCACTTAGCGCTTATTTGAATTATTAATGATACTGTCCATCTTAGAAATTTAGTGCAGTAATAGTGCAACTGTAAATGTTCAGAAATAGAGGATAATTGTTGGTTTAGGTGTAAGATCACGTTATAATTTCACCGAGTGCGCACCAAAAGTGATATTTTCACAAGTGGCGCAGCCATGAGTGAAAATAACTACTTTTGGTGTTCACGAGTGAAATTAACGTGATATTACACCGATACCAACAATTTTTCTGTTTATTTTATGGTTAAAACTCTACTTTTATTGAGTTTGTTTCTGTAAAATATCGAAAATCGCGGGAAACATCATCAGAAAACATAGCACAAATGACGTCAAACGACGTCATCGTCGCATGGTTTCCAGCATTAATTACGCTCGGCATACTTTTTGACGTAAATCCGGGTAAAAGATTGCAAAACAGTGAAAAATAAAAATGGTAATCCACTGTTTCAAAACTGTGGATTATCACTTTTATTTCACTGAGAAAACTCTATAATTCACTGGAAAACATAAAATAAAGGATGATCATGTTGAATTAAATAAGACTGGCCTTACAGAAACTTCAGGAAAAATAGTTTTCCAAACAATGGTGTGATGTAAACTTTCAGTTACGTTGTTATATCATCGCTACTTTTCCTGAAACCGAATTTTTATATGCTCAATGGGGACTGGTCATCCCATACAGGACCGATCAGGGTTCTGCTCAGTTACTTGAGAATGATTTGGCCTAGGATCTCAGTCTTGAACTGAAACTGAGCTATCGGGCCGCTTACACATTTTCTCCCCAATTGTGAAAGTTCATGTACTGTGACAATTCAATTTCGTGGTATTGGTAAGTGAAGTCAATCACAAATTTTAGATTCCCATGAAAACCATATTTCGCCAGTTGTTTACTCTTGTAGGTATGAAAGCTATAAATTTATGGGCCCAGCAAAATTGCAATTTGTCTGAAAACAACATTTCATGCAGAGGAATAATTTTTCAATACATTCACAGTGTTCATCTTGTTTGTAGCCCTTACATAATTATAGGGAAAAAAATGGCAGTTTGGTGGCCAGTGTTCATCTTGTTTGTAGCCCTTACATAATTATAGGGAAAAATGGCAGTTTGGTGGCCAGTGTTCATCTTGTTTGTAGCCCTTACATAATTATAGGGAAAAAAATGGCAGTTTGGTGGCCAGTGTTCATCTTGTTTGTAGCCCTTACATAATTATAGGGAAAAAATGGCAGTTTGGTGGCCAGTGTTCATCTTGTTTGTAGCCCTTACATAATATAGGGAAAAAATGGCAGTTTGGTGGCCAGTGTTCATCTTGTTTGTAGCCCTTACATAATTATAGGGAAAAAAATGGCAGTTTGGTGGCCAGTGTTCATCTTGTTTGTAGCCCTTACATAATTATAGGGAAAAAAATGGCAGTTTGGTGGCCAGTGTTCATCTTGTTTGTAGCCCTTACATAATATAGGGGGAAAAATGGCAGTTTGGTGGCCAGTGTTCATCTTGTTTGTAGCCCTTACATAATTATAGGGAAAAAAATGGCAGTTTGGTGGCCAGTGTTCATCTTGTTTGTAGCCCTTACATAATTATAGGGAAAAAAATGGCAGTTTGGTGGCCAGTGTTCATCTTGTTTGTAGCCCTTACATAATTATAGGGAAAAAAATGGCAGTTTGGTGGCCAGTGTTCATTAAGCTCTGTAACTTTTTGACATTAGTCTGGGTAAAAGATTTTGATTATTTGAGTGTTTGAAACAGTGTGCTAATTGGGTAATGATATGGGCAAAACCATACAGATGTTTACAGCAAACAAGCCTAATTCATTTGGCTCGTCGGTTTGACCATTTTTTTTTTAGCTCGACTATTCTAAGAATAAGGAGACTATTGCACCGGTGTAAGCGTCGGCGCCGGCGTCTGCGTTGGTTAAAGTTTTTCATAAAGTCAAATATCTTGAATACTATCAAAGGTATTGACTTGAAACTCAAAGTATGTGTCTACCATCAACATCTTCACCTGAGGAAACAATCCCCATAACTCTGTTTTGATTTTTGACAGATTTATGCCCCTTTTTAACTTAGAAATTTTGGTTAAAGTTTTTTATAAATTCAGATATCTTGAATACTATCAAAGGTATTGACTTGAAACTCAAACTATATGTTTACCATCAACATCTTCACCTGAGGAAACAATCCCCATAACTCTGTTTTGATTTTTGACAGATTTATGCCCCTTTTTAACTTAGAAATTTTGGTTAAAGTTTTTTATAAATTCAAATATCTTGAATACTATCGAAGGTATTGACTTGAAACTCAAAGTATGTGTCAACCATCAACATCTTCACCTGAGGAAACAATCCCCATAACTCTGTTTTGATTTTTGACAGATTTATGCCCCTTTTTAACTTAGAATTTTTGGTTAAAGTTTTTTATAAATTCAAATATCTTGAATACTATCAAAGGTATTGACTTGAAACTCAAACTATATGTTTACCATTAACATCTTCACCTGAGGAAACAATCCCCATAACTCTGTTTTGATTTTTGACAGATTTATGCCCCTTTTTAACTTAGAAATTTTGGTTAAAGTTTTTTATAAATTCAAATACCTTGAATACTATCAAAGGAATTGACTTGAAACTCAAAGTATGTGTCTACCATCAACATCTTCACCTGAGGAAACAATCCCCATAACTCTGTTTTGATTTTTGACAGATTTATGCCCCTTTTTAACTTAGAATTTTTGGTTAAAGTTTTTTATAAATTCAAATATCTTGAATACTATCAAAGGTATTGACTTGAAACTCAAACTATATGTTTACCATCAACATCTTCACCTGAGGAAACAATCCCCATAACTCTGTTTTGATTTTTGACAGATTTATGCCCCTTTTTAACTTAGAAATTTTGGTTAAAGTTTTTTATAAATTCAAATATCTTGAATACTATCAAAGGTATTGACTTGAAACTCAAAGCATGTGTCTACCATCAACATCTTCACCTGAGGAAACAATCCCCATAACTCTGTTTTGATTTTTGACAGATTTATGCCCCTTTTTGAATTAGAATTTTTGGTTACATTTTTTTATAAAGTCAAATATCTATAGGTATTGACTTGAAACTCAAACTATATGTTTACCATCAACATTTACACCAGAGGAAACAATCCCCATAACTCTGTTTTGATTTTTGACAGATTTATGCCCCTTTTTACCTTAGAATGTTTGATAAAAGATTTTATAAAGGCAGATATTTTGAATACTTTCAAAGGTATTGACTTGAAACTCAAATTATGTGTCCACCATCAACATCTTCACCTGAGGAAACAATCCCCATAACTCTGTTTTGATTTTTGTTAGATTTATGCCCCTTTTTAACTTAGAATTTTAGTTAAAGATTTTTATAAAGTCAAATATCTTGAATACTATCAAACGTATTGACTTGAAACTTAAAATGTATGTTTACTATCAACATCTTCACCAATGTTTTTGATTTTTGACATATTTATGCTCCTTTTTAACTTAGAATTTTGTCACAGTTTTTACCAGACATTATTAGAAATACTCGAAATGGCTTACTTTTGAAATGTCATAGAATAATTATGCAGCATGCAGCGGGCATGCTTTTTTAATTTTAAACATATCAGTTTTGAAACGTTACAAAGTTATTCATGATCAAATATACAAGGTCATGTATTTCTTTGAAATTATCCCCCCCCCCCTTCTCCCACCAGTTGGCTTACAGAATCCAGAGTAAGGCAACGCATGTATTGTACATTTACATAGGTCTTTGAACAAGTTTCATATCTTTGACCTTAATTCTGATAGACAATTACACAAAACACCTGTTCTTAGACAAAAAAAACATTTTACCGACAAGCTTTCGAATAGTCGAGCGTGCTGTCATGAGACAGCTCTTGTTATCTGATATTTTTATGGTTGTCAAATCAAGCGCCCATCCAAAAACTATCTCGCTGGTATCAGTGTCAAATGAATAAGACTGACAGCTAGTAACTCAAGTGGCTGTTCACACACATTCAACTGTACTTTTTACAACGACATCTTGTGTGTTTGTTTCACTAAGTTGCACATATACAAAAAATAACAACAAGAGAGCAAATATACAGTTTTTTATTTATATTCAAATCAAATTGTAAAAAGTTATACTTTATTACATGATCATTATATATTCCAGTAGTAACAGAAATAACAAAACCATTCAATATATATGGAGGGCAGCTTTATGTCATCTAATGAAATTTTCTGTAGAGTGGGGGAACCTATGCTGGAGGTATTTTGAATGTATATCAGCTATTCAGAAAGCAGGAAATCCTAACCATTTTGATTTGCCTCAGGGAAAACAATGTTATCCCTGCTAAATCAAAACCAGATGTTGATGTGCGTCAACACATTACTATGTCGTTCTGACATGACACAGGTCAAAACTTGAAATTTCACCACGAAAGGAACCAATGCTGGCGGTATGTGATATTTGACAACCAACAGGTGGGAAACAGTTTTTAGAGCCTAAATATTAACTAACAAGAGATAACAGTTTCCATAGAATATATATTTTTATACAAAAGAAATAAGTTTTATCAAAAATGCTAACTTTAACTGGGTGATTTTGATGTCTATATTTAAGAATTTTTCTAGCGGAATGGATCGAGTACAGTTGTATCGGCTGCTATGATGTCACAGCACAGCTGCATGCGCGGCTATCACTACGTTTGCTGTAAAAGCATTTCATCGACTGTCAGTGCTGAATATATATACCCTGAACAATTTTTCTTCACCTGATTTTCTGTAAATAGCCGTTTTACGGAGATACCACCAGCATAGGGATACCGCCAGCATAGGTTCCACCACTCTACTGTTTTTCTCCATTCTAAATTCCATAGAAGGATTATTCAGCTGTACAATGTTTACATCAGTTCATCTCTCATCACTAAGTCAATAACAACATGTCATGATTGATAATTTACTACAAATATTGAGGGATGATCATGAAACTTCTATTTTTATATGCAGATACAATAGTTTCACGATCAACCCTCGATATATGCTTTAGTTAGATGACAAAAAGCTATGCTCCTGTGGCTATGCTCCTGTGGCTATGCTCTGGTGGCTATGCTCTTGCTGGTCTGTTCTATTTTCCACAGAACAGTATGCATACACACTAACATATACATGTAACAATATGTGGCTTGTTAAAACTCATTGAAAATGTTATTTAGAATGTGGAATGATAGAAAAGTCTTCTCTAAATATAGGGTTTAGTTTGTACATTTGAAGTCCTAAATACTGTGAAAGTATTCTGTTATGTTTTGAGAAAAATGTGCAGCTTCAGTTGAATGTTAATTTCTTTAAAAAAATTAATAAACTACATGAATTTGTTTTACTTAATTTCCATCTTGTTTGCCACTTTGCTGATCTTGCAAGAGTGGCATGCCAAGTGCACTAGAATTTCCGGTGCAATGAGCTGAATACATAGCTGGTTGCCAGTGGCTAATATGACTTATGGTGGGAAGATGAAACCTTGATACTGTCAATCATGAGATATTCATGAGAACTTTATTTTCGGATTTTATTTTGCAAAAGCACTGAGTCTCATTCATGAACTCATCAATTCACTAATTCAAAGTTCTTTGGCAATAAATGATTTCAGGAAACATACAGGATTTCTTGTTTGCGAATTCATGGCTTTGTAAATTGATCTGGAGATAAAAAATTGTGAACTTTTGTCATGCTAATTTAAAGGGATCTATAATTTACAATATCATAGTTGCTTCTATCCTGGCCTTGTAAAGGTCATAAAGCTCTTTGAACTGACCTCTCAGTAACATGACTGGAAACTCGGGCACAACAAGCTTCAGGTGTTGGAGCATTTTCCTGACATTTGTGATTTTAAAAAACTGCGAATGAGGTGACCGCAATCTAGCTAAATTTTCCAGAGAAAGTTCTGGTCGAATCAGGGTCTTTCGATTGGCTGAAATTATGAAAGCTGCTGTTTGTCTTTCAACGTCGTCTCTCCATTTTCCATATGCAATTAACAGGTCAGGCCGACTTTGCATGTGTAAGACAAAGTGATACAAAACTGGAATTTTTGTAATTATGGTACCCCCTTCTTTCAAACATTCAGATAAAAGGTTTATCGTAACTTGTCTTGCTTGATTGATAACAGAACCCCTTAATAGATTTCTTTCGGGTATCATGAAATTTGGCAAGTGGTTGTTCTCTAGACAGTGTTTAATGAAGTATAGTGACCTTTGGAAGTGATGAAGGAGGAATTTTTCAGAAAATTGCTGTGTTGGCGTTCCTTCTGCTACCCAAAACACAACATTTTTCACAACATATGATGTAATGGCCTTACAGACAGGTTTTAGAACTCTCTTTGCATAGATCTTGAGTAAAATATACAGTTTCTTATGTACATTTTCGAAGCTAGAGACAAGTTTCTTTTCCCCAGTTGTGTAACAGATTCGCCATTCTAAGTTTTGTGCATCACTTTGTTTGTCCCCAATAGGAACAATGTATCCAGGCATGGAGGCGACTTCACTGATAACTTCCTGAGATGGCCAGGAATTGGTCCTAACCCTACCTGCCCACTTGCTTAAATGGTCTTTCCCTAAGAAATAGAATGAGAAGACAAAATCCATGTCGCAGCAAGGATAAGGTAGAAATCCAAATAACAAAGTCAGGGCAGGGCCTGTAATGGTAGTATCTGAATCTTGAAAATACTTTGAAATTGAACTGTCTGACAATAGTGTACTACATATGTATGGACGCCCTTGTGGAGATTCGTACTGGAACATCTTGTCAATGTGAAATGAATGAAACACATCTAATGCATTATTTTTACTGCACTTATTTACAAGAACTACTTTTGTGTATCCCGGAGCAGTGTTAGAGTAATCAGGCTCAAGTACATTCAAACTTGTGTTGATCCTAGCTCTATCGATACAAACAGTATTTTCTAATACAATCATAAAATCCATGTCACTGTTCCGGTGTCTGTACCCTTCTCCGGCACTGCCAACCGACAAGCCTTTCAGTGGCAACAAAGATGCTATAGACTTGTTGTAATTTTCAGATAATTCATCATAAGATTTTGCCCGAAAGGAAATCATTTCTTCTTGGAATCCTAGTTTATCAAGGGCAGAACAGATCAGGACAGACAACTCTTGTTCCCCTTTGTTGGACATTGTTCCTCCAATTCATATAATAGTGCTGTCTGGTTTTGGTCGTCTTTCCTGAAGGAACAGAGTATAGAAACAATAAGTGAAGTATAACCATTTATTATATACCTACTAATGTTTATCTGAATTTTCTTTAGTATTTGTGCAGTAAAATACAACATCCCGTATCAAATTTTCCGTATCAGATGGATTTAGCCGTATCTTATCTGTCCACCATGTAAGTTGTACACAAATGCATATTCATATGATATTCCTACGCTAAAAGTTGAAAAATAGATCCACATTGATGCAGTAAAATAAGTGTAGTTTCATTGTCGTCACATTTTTCTTAATGTCACATTTGAAGACAAATGAATACAACGTCTTTTTCGCATTAAATAAACCAGAAAGATGATTTTTGCCATTAATGACACAAATTAACATTTATATAAAAGTTAACATATGATATTCGGTAAAAGGTACATAATAAAAGGTATATTATAACAGTCGGTTGATCTGCGTGTGTATCTTTCTCGTTGGCTGCATAGATCAGGATCACACTCGAGGCTCCACCTCTTGTGTGATCCGGAACTACACAGCAAACTCAAAAGATACGGCGCCGCAGATCAACCGACTGTTATAATATTCCGTATATCTCATATACACCAGATTAATTTATATTCTAGCATAAAACATTCTTTTGCTGCTGCTTTATCAGGAGGAAACTCCTAATTGAATTTTTTTAGCCCTATTTTTTTTTTAAATATTGCCCTTAAATTAGCCCTATTTTTTTTAAATATTGCCTTTAAATGAGCCCAATTTTTTTTTATATATTGCCCTTAAATGACCCCTATTTTTATGCCCCCGAAGGGTGGCATATTAAAATCGCACCGTCTGTCCGTCCGCACGCACGATGGGTACCTTGGGTGGTAGGAGGTGTGGCCTAAGACAATAGAAATCTATTGTCTTCATTCCGTCTTTTGTCCCTTAAGTGGTCATTCTTTTGTCCCTTAAGTGGTCACTCTATTGTTCGAGAACAATGGAAAAACCACCTAATAACACAATCGTATGGGTGTTCGTCCGTCTGTCCGTCTGTCTGTCCGTCCCCACTTACAAATTCGTGTCCGGACTGTAACTCTGTCATGCATTGAAGGATTTTAAAATAACTAGGCACACATGTCTAGCACATCAAGACGACATGTTGCGTGCAAGACCCACGTCCCTAGCTCAAAGGTCAAGGTCATACTTAGAGTTTGAAGGTAATGGATTCCTCTATATATGCATATATGCACACATTCATGTCCGGACTGTAACTTTGTCATGCATTGAAGGATTTTAAAATAACTTGGCACAAATGTCTAGCACATCAAGACGACGTGTCGCGTGCAAGACCCACATCCATACCTCAAAGGTCAAGGTCACACTTAGAGTTTGAAGGTAATGGATTCCTCTATATATGCATATATGCACACATTCGTGTCCGGACTGTAACTTTGTCATGCCTTGAAGGATTTTAAAATAATTTGGCACAAATGTCTAGCACATCAAGACGACGTGCCGCGTGCAAGACTCACATCCCTACCACAAAGGTCAAGGTCACACTTAGAGTTTATAGGTAATGGAATCCTGTATATATGCATACATTTGTGTCCGGACTATAACTTTATTATGCTTTGAAGGATTTTAAAATAACTTGGCACAAATGTCTAGCACATCAAGCGGATGTGTCCGCGTAAGACCCAAGTCCCTACCTCAAAGGTCAGGGTCACACTTAGTGTTTAAAGTAATGGAATACTGTATGCATGATTACTCTGTCATGCATGGAGCAGATGGAGAGGACACAGACTGTGAGGCACCTCTTTCGGGGGCATTCGTCACTTCTGAGGGACAGCTCTTGTTTTTTAAAGATTGCCTTTAAATGAGCCCTATTTTTTTTAAATATTGCCTTTACCTAAACATTAGTCTACAATTGTAAAATGTTACCTGTTTATGAATTGTAACGGATCCTTCACTGAAAATGCATCTTTCACAAATAATTGCTTGAAAATGTAGCTCCTTCACTGGTAAATTCTTGAAAAAGCTCCATATCACTGCCTAATTCTTGAAAAAGGTCTGTCACTGCTAAATTCTTGAAATAGGTCCTTCAGGCTAAAAACTTGAAAAAGTTGCATTAAAAAAAATTGTCAGGCAAATTTTAGTCATGTAGCACCTGTTATAAACTTGTGTCATAATATTTGCCAAAACATATCAGAGCTTGCTTTTTTTCTTTACTATTTTTGCTCACATCCACAGTCACAAACGTTATGGTAAAACTACTAGTCCAGTGTAGCCCCTAATTAAGAAGACAACCAATTCTGACCTATAAAACACCTTTTTCTGTAAGCTTGTTTACCTCCTAAATGCCATGCACCAGCAGTAAAAGTTCTTTTTAAGATGTATGAATAACTTGTTATCAATGAACACTCCTCTGACTTGTGTGGTTAAAAACAACAGGAAGATAAAAACAGTCTTTAATTTTAAGGGCAGATCTAATTATTTGTGCAAATTAGTTTCATCTTGATTCTGATTCAAGTTTTTCTAGTGGATATTAATTCAGTTGGACCTCAAAAGCTCAGTGGTTAAGGCATTTGCCTCCAAAACCGGAGGCCCTGGTTCGAAACCTAGTCCAAATTGGAAGTCAGACAGATGCCATTGTAAAAATGTAGTTACAAAAATTGAATAATCCCTCTTGAGACATCACTCATACTGGAACCAGTCGCCTATTAGATAGAGAACCAGCAATTTCATGACTTGTGCCTATTTACAGCTCGGTAGGTTGAGATACATCTGGTATCAGGACTGTGTCTTAACCAAGGACACACTTTATTCATCATAAATCTATCTGCCATTAGAAATTTGTATATAGTCAACAGTTCTAAATTTGTTTTAGATGGTCACTTTTTATTGAGAAAAGCTCAGAAAAAAATGAAAACAGTGTTAGATCTGCTGGTGACAATGGGTTTCTGCTTTTGCAACCAGTGTAGAACTGTAGATCAAGACCAGCTGGCACATCCCTGCAGTTTATGCTTATCAGTCAGTAAATGTTCACTTAGCACTTATTTGAATTATTAATGATACTGTCCATCTTAGAAATTTAGTGCGGTAATAGTGCAACTGTAAATGTTCAGAAAGGATGATCATGTTGA
Organism: Saxidomus purpurata; assembly: GCA_022818135.1. Lineage (NCBI taxonomy): Eukaryota > Metazoa > Mollusca > Bivalvia > Venerida > Veneridae > Saxidomus > Saxidomus purpurata. The sequence continues at coordinate 1,077,119 of JAFMSR010000012.1, forward strand.
ATTAAATAAGACTGGCCTAACAGAAACTTCAGGAAAAATAGTTTTCCAGACAATGGTGTGATGTAAACTTTCAGTTACGTTGTTACATCATCGCTACTTTTCCTGAAACAGAATTTTTATATGCTCAATGGGGACTGGTCATCCCATACAGGACCGATCAGGGTTCTGCTCAGTTACTTGAGAATGATTTGGCCTAGGATCTCTGAACTCTTAGTAGTATAATGGTCAGTAGATGGTGTACATAGATTTTTCAGGTCAGTTGATCCAAGGTGAATGTCACAGGAATCTGTGTCTGCTCAAAGAGATATTATTGTTTAAAGTGACCATCATAATTTTAAAAAAAGACATTTATCACTGATTTATATTCCTAGAATTATGAACATATATTACATATATAACTATAGTTTTAGTTGAAAATGTATTATATTTTAGGATTGTGGACCAAAGTTCTTACAACTATTTTATATTTTAGGATTGTGGACCAAAGTTCTTACAACTATTTATTAACTATTCTCAATGCCTGCTTCTTGGGTATTGGCCAGTACTTCAGCTGAAAGCTAGGAGGTTCTGGTCAAATTTCCTCTGAAGTGACTTGAACATGTGACCTTCAGGAGACGAGTCAGATGCTCCCCCCTGCCTCCCCCCCACACCAGCCACATCTCACCACAACAAGTGCCTCCCTATAATTTTTATCATCCCTTTATAAGTCTGGCAGATTACTAAAGTCTGAAACCTGCAAAAACTGGAAAAGTACTCGAGTTAGATTTACAATTTAAACAAGAACAATCTTTAAAAATGATAAACATTGTTAAGCTAACTGAGAGCCAGATATTCCAGTCCGCACCTGCAGCTATTGATAGAGTCTTTTCAAGAATATGGTATACGGCAAGTTATTCATTCATAAAACAAGGCAGACACTGTATTCATACACCTAAACCGTGACTGGTCGTCTATTTTGAGAAGAGGGTCTTATACAAATTTCATTTACTTTGCTTACATTGATTTCGTTACATTTGATTGGTCCAAAAAATACATTATTCAGCTAACACAGAAAAAAAAATGAATAAAAAAGTACAGTTTCAGCTATGACTAGTTCGATACATTGTATTTTTATAGGAAATGGTAATTACGTAATGGTAATTACCTAAACAATGAATTGTTAAGACCGATAAGTGTTTTCGGCTAAAAGGACATAAAACATAATAGTTCATACTTTCTGAAACTTGAGTCATACGTACAGTTTTACTTGCTTTAATTAGAATGTTGATGAAATGGAAATATACATGTAGATTGTTTTGCTTCCTTATTGGTAAGTTTTTACAAATTTGCACGTCATTTTGATTCCACGATTTCGTGATGGACACATTCTTCCGACAGCCATGAAATTCGTGATGCTGGTCAACTTGTATAAAGTTATCAGTTATGCAAAATGCATAAAATAATTGCAATGAAATTTTAAAAAAATAAACAACAGGTATATTATTTAGTACATGTATATTATCAAGTGTTGCAAACAATTTCTTATTTTCAAATCATTACACTTTGTAAAGACTTTGTACTGTAGACAGAATTTGACCTGCAGAGGTGAGAAATTATTTAAACAGCTGAAAAAAATGCTGAGTACAAATGTACAGGTATCCATGTCTAAATGCTTGTATAAGAAAATGTTTGACTTGGTTTCTATATGCCGGTATCTACATGTATAAACATAAAAAACCCTTTCCTGCATGTCAGATTCCATAGTCAAAGGTCATGGTCACTGTTACTAAAAATAGAAAGGAAAACATTAACAAGTTAGTGATGCTAGAATAACTACTTCACTGAGGATGAAATTTTGTATGCAGGGTGTAAATATGAGTGGTTATCTTTGGATAGAATCTTGGACTGTTGAATTTGGGTGGTAAACTGAATTTGTACAATTCATATTTGTTGTTGTAGTTATTTGAACTTTGACCTTAACAGATGTTACAGGTGTTCATCATTTTAACAGCTTTCTTTGGTACAGGAAATATAGCAAGTATCAATAGGTAAGTAGCAGTGCTAACAGAAATACAGTTAACTTAGGATAGTGTGACAGTGATGCTATGTACAATATTACTGTGCAGATTCATTGGTTTGTTGTTGTATGGGTTGAAATGTTTAAACATATTTGCTGTATTTCAGTCATTTTCATAACCAGTACTCACTAAGATCCTTCGTTAGAAACAGCCAACTTTCTCACATGAAGAGGTAAGGTCAGTAGTAAGACTCGAACCTGTGACCCTCAATCTTGGGTTATGTAATGATGAGTTCTTTTCATACACACATGATCTACCTTTTAATGCAATGGATATAAACTTTCATGTACGCATATATCTATTTTGTCACTATCACTTTATCCTGAATAAACTGTACTTCCCTTTCATAACCTTGAGTCATTTGTTTGTACATGCTACCTCTTGGTAACCACTGCCTAGAAATCAATTAAACTTCAAGTATGTTATATTCCAAGCTTAGTTGTGCATAATATTATCATCATTGTTCTCGGATAACTTTTTGGGCAGAAACAACTGAAACTTCTTACATATTCTCAAATAAGCAACTGCAACTGTGTTATGAACACCCACGTGTGGCGCTCCTATTTCTCTATTGTGTCATTTAAACAGGCTAGCATAAAGAGTATCTGTGTCAAAGTGGCATCTGGGGGGTATTCATCACCTTCAAAGACCCCTATCCTTTATAAGAAACTGCCACCTTTTTCACTTTAAGAGACAATGGTTGGTAGCAGGGTTCAAACCCATGACTCTCAATCTATGACAGGTAACATTGGTTTCATTAACCACTTGACAACAGAGGTGGACTCAAATAAAATAGAATGACAGCAAAGTGACTGGAAACTGTATTCTCTATAGAACAAACATGGATGAACACCATAAATTATGCTCAATTTGACATCCGATGAAAATTGTTGTAATTCTACCAGTTTATTAATTGTTACTGATATAATGCAAGTACAATGAATTGATTGTAACATTGTACAAGTTTTCAGTCATTCTTTAGAATTTAGAACTAAGAAAATTAACAGAAATACGGCAATTTCATTGGATGACAGGTAAAACTTTCCGCTAAGATGCAGTATGGCCAAGTTGAATAGTAATATAACTTGAATATAACGCAGGCGCAAAGCACACGACCAATCAGAAACAACATTACATGAGGAGTGAGTTAGAATTGCATATTATTTTTAGCTCGACTTTTCTATGAAAAGGGGAGCTATCCTACTCGCCCCGGCGGCGTCGGCGTTGGGGTCACACCTTGGTTAAGTTTTTCGTACCACCCCACTTTATTTCAAAAGTATTAGAGGTATGGCTTTAAAACTTACCATACTTGTTTACCATCATAACCTCCATCTACAGACAAGAGTACATAACTCTGTTAAGGTTTTTGACAGAATTATGGCCCTTTTTTGACTTAGAAAGTGTATTGAGCTTGGTTAAGTTTTTCGTACCACCTCACTTTATTTCAAAACCATTGGAGGTATTGCTTTGAAACTAACCATACTTGTTTACCATCACGACCTTCATCAACAGACAAGAGGACATAACTCTGTCAAGGTTTTTGACAGAATTATGCCCCTTTTTGACTTAGAAAATACATTGAATATGGGTAAAATCCACTTATTGCCTTAACCCTTTGAGATATTGCTTTGAAACTTTTAATGCTATTTCACATCATTACCCCCTTCTGTACGCAAGAGAAGGTAACTCTGTCAGGGATTTGTTTTTAAAAATTATCGACTTAGAATCTTGGTTAAGTTTTTCGTACCAGTCCACTTTTTGACTGAACTGTTTGAGATATTAATTTGAAAGTTGGAATACTTGTTTACCATCATGATTCCCAAACATGGGCAGGAAAAGGTAATTCTGTCAAGGATTTTATTTGAATTATGGCCCTTTTTGACTTAGAAACTCAGTTAAAATTTTCATTCTTGTCCACTTATTAACTTAACCATTTGAGATATTACTTTGATATTACCATTGTAAGACCTATCTGTAAGCAAAAGAAGATAACTCTGTGAAAAACTTTCTTGATTTGTACTTAGAAATTCCTAGTTAAAGTCTTGTGTGCCCTTAACTGTCAAAAATTTTGTTTTATTGGCAAGCACTAAAAAGGCGAGCATGCTGTCCTACTGACAGCTCTTGTTATTTCAGTTTTGATCCGGCATCAGTGTTATGTTTTGTCTCTGTTTTCTCACCATTTGTGATGGGTGCACTACTTTTATTCAAAGTAAGTAGAATATTAAATTCATTATAGAGACTAATGTCTATATTTAGAAATGTTCCTCCACTCAACCTCGACTAAGGAAGGTACCGTTAGACAGGCAAAAGAATCTAGTTTAGGCATTTGCATTCTTCCTGTCTGTCGGGAGACCTATATAAGATATGCCTTTCTCTAACCAAACCTTACCAATGGAGATGATTTACTTTAAGAAAACCATGGCTAGGGTGAGTCTGCAATATTTTTGTTATATAATCTATAATATATGAAATTTAATAACCAGTTTTGAATATAGTGAACATACTGCAACACCTCACTTAAAAGAAATTGACCAAATCATAAACACGGGCTTCAAGATTGTTTTTGTCATATCGGTATTCCCTTACATCTATTGTGCAGGAGTTAACACTTTCACTGACTTTACATGTTTTCTGTATCCATCAGGTTGTGATACCGTTCATTCTGGTGACGTGTACCCTGCAAGCTGTACATGTAGTTAGTCAGGTACCCCTCCAGGGCCTCCTCATGATCATTCTGCTCATGTCAGATTGTATGGCTATGGTAAGTATAAACTATACATACAACTTCCAAAAATCAAAATTCATATATTTCAAAAGTTAAAATCGTAATTCAACAAATTTGTTGGATGTCAGAAAAACACAAAATATAAATTGTTACATTGTACAAGTAAGTGCAAGTAATTACAGCATTACATTAACAAATTTTCAACAAAAAAATCTTTTAGGTTCTGGAATATTCTGTTTCCCTACAGTTCAGTTTTGACCAATTTCACTAAAATTGGCGACATTAAAACAAGGAGTGCTGGAAAAATAAGGAGACTGGGCCTGCATGCTGTAGCATTTAATGAGTCATTAACATTTCTAAAATCATCTCCAATTTCAACATGCTGCAAATAAAATAATTTTCAAAATCCAAATAATTTACGAAAACCCGATTATTACCTCAATAACTTAAAACACGCTATTTTTTTTTTTTGAGAAAAATCTTGTAATTAAGAAAAATAGACGAAACCCGTGGTTAAAGTTGTTGTTTTGCAGTTTTATGCACCTTATCTTTGGAACAATGTTTAAACAAAGTGAAAGCAGACCTTACATAACTTCCTTTTAAGTAAGATTCAATAGTTGTTGTATGGTGATTGTATTAAGTCAGTATTCATTGACTGCAGGTATGGAAGAGGTGTGCTCTATATTTTTGTTATGCTGCAGCTTGCAACACAAGTGTAAAATGTCTTGTTTTAGTAAACAAGAGCTGCGAATGTCTTCACATTGTCTACCCGTTTAACATGTCAAACAGCTGAACATTTTGATGCAAGATACACAATGATACTGCAGCTGTGTGCACATACTTTGCTGCAGACATGCAGAGTATGCATGGTATAGTCTTCAGACCTGCAATTACAGAATACCTGTTCTTTATGGTTGTACATATTTTGCTTCAGGCATGCAGAGTATGCATGCAGAGTATGCATGGTACAAACTGCAGACAGACAATGACATTAAGAAGTAAATGCAGTTACTTATTTCTTGTGTAAGGGATCTGGTTCATCAACTGCAAAATTGTATACTACATAAAGTAGTTGGACTATTGATGCAGTGTATTATCTGCTCAATGTGACCAACGGATGTGCTGTTCTAAAATTGTCTGTACACTCCACGTGGTTGTCAATGAATTTGGAAATCGAGTGTCTGACATAAGACCCACAGCACACCCAAGGCACCGTGTCACAAATATAATGTGACGACAGGCACTAAGGATTGCAGAGCCTTGTCCGCCAAACACTCACATTCTCAAATTGCCATTGCCTGAAAAGACGAGGCTTTTCCCTTTATGCTGTCAATTATGGCACTTCTAACGTATATTGAGAGTTACAGACAGACTAAACCTCTTCATATACCTTGCCCACTAGACACCAGTTGATAATATTAGTTTGAAACATTTAAGTAAAACACACCTAATCAAGCAAACTCAAAATTTAGATACATTCAACAAACAACAATTGCCCAACAAAGTTGTCATTTTTAATGTTTTTTTATTCTATACTATAACACACACTACATTTCGTTCACTTTAATTTTGCCCTCATGTATAATCCAATCAAATGCTTTACAATTTATAAAAATTTAATACCACTTATTAGTTAAATTTGTTTTTGTAGGTAGGGCTAGCCTAAAAGGGACAAGCATAACCCTCTATTTCTTCAATAAAAATACTGGGGTCGGCCGTAGACGCTCTTTCATGTTCGTTTCAACCCAGTTAAGCAAGATATATTATGGTCTGTAGGTGTAGGCTAGATGGATGTTCAGTAGAACACTTGTGTCGCCCTCTTACACGATGTCAGAATAACCAATAATTCTTTGACAAAATCTAAGTACAACAAGAGCTGTCACATGACAGCACGCTCCACTATTCAAAGCTTGTTGGTAAAATGGGGTTTTTGTCTAAGAACAGGAGTATTGTGTAATTGTCTATAAGAATTAAGGTCAAAGATATGAAACTTGTTCAAAGACCTTTGTAAATGTACATTGCATTCAAAGCCTTACTCTGGATTCTGCAAGCCAACTGGAGGGAGGATGGGGGGATAATTTCAAAGAAATACATTACCTTGTATATTTGATCATGAATAATTTTGTAACTTTTCAAAACTGATATGTATAGAATTAAAAAAGCATGACCGCTGCATGCTGCATAATTATTCTATGACATTTCCAAAGAAAGCCATTTTGAGTATTTCCATATTAGTCTGACAAAACTGTGACAAAATTCTAAGTTAAAAAGGGCATAAATATGTCAAAAATCAAAAACATTGGTGAAGATGTTGACAGTAAACATACATTTTAAGTTTCAAGCCAATACGTTCAATAGTATTCTATCTTTAACAAAAAATTTAAAAAAAGTTAAAAAGGGACACAAATCTATCAAAAATCAAAACAGAGTTATGGAGATTGTTTCCTCAGGTGTAGATGTTGATGGTTGACACATACTTTGAGTTTCAAGTCAATACCTTTGATAGTATTCAAGATATTTGACTTTATAAAATCTTTTACCAAAAATTCTAAGTTAAAAAGGGATATAAATCTGTCAAAAATCAAAACAGAGTTATGGGGATTGTTTCCTCAGGTGTAGATGTTGATGGTAAACATATAGTTTGAGTTTCAAGTCAATACCTTATATAGTATTCAAGATATTTGAAATTATAAAAAACTTTAACCAAAAATTCTAAGTTAAAAAGGGGCATAAATCTGTCAAAAATCAAAACAGAGTTATGGGGATTGTTTCCTCAGGTGTAGATGTTGATGGTAAACATATAGTTTGAGTTTCAAGTCAATACCTTTGATAGTATTCAAGATATTTGACTTTATAAAAAACTTTAACCAACGCAGACGCCGACGCCGGGGCGAGTGCAATAGTCTCCTTATTCTTCGAATAGTCGAGCTAAAAAGGGGCATAACTCTGTCAAATATGGCCTTGACCAACAAAATTTTGCGGCATCACAACCCTTTGACATAAGCAATACAATTTGAAAGTTTGATGAAGAAATCTTAAGAAATGGCAAAGTTATAGCCAACATTAAGTTTTTTTGTGACAAAATCTAAGTACTAAAAGGGGCATTACTCTGTTAAATATGACCTTGACCTACAAAATTGGCGGCATCACAACCCTTTTGACATAAGCAATCAATTTTGAAAGTTTGATAAAGACATCTTCAGATTTGGCAAAGTTATAGCAACAAGAGGGCCAAGATGGCCCTATATCGTCACCTTGGTACAAGTCCACTTGCCTGGTGGAAGATCACTAGATAATGTTATATACCAAATAAGTTTTCCTATATACGCCTTTGTAAAACAAATGATCCCCCCTGGGGCAAGGTCAATTTTGACCCCAGGGGCATAATTTGAACAAACTTTGAAGAGGTCTACAAGGCAATGCTACATGCCAAATATCTAAGCTCTAGGCCTTGTGGTTTCCGAGAAAAAGATTTTTAAAGTTTTCCCTATATAAGCCTATGTAAAACCAAGTGACCCCTGGTGCGGGTCAATTTTGACCCAGGGGTCATAATTTGAACAATCTTGGTAGAGGTCCACTAGACAATGCTACATGCCAAATATCTTAGCTCTAGGCCTTGTGGTTTCAGAGAAGAAAATTTTTAAAGTTTTTCCTATATATGCCTATGCCAAAACTAAGTGCCCACCCCGGGGTCAATTTTGACCCGGGGGTCATAATTTGAACAATCTTGGTAGAGGTCCACTAGACAATGCTACATGCCAAATATCTAAGCTCTAGGCCTTGTGGTTTCAGAGAAGAAGATTTTTAAAGTTTTCCCTATTTGTTGCCATAGCAACCAGAGTTCTGCATGGAATGGAATTCTTTGAACAATTTTGGTAGAGCTTCATGCAAGGAACATCCCTGCAAAGTCTCATCAACATTGGCCCAGTGGTTTCAGAGGAGATGTCATTTGAAAGAAATGGTGGACGGACGGACAGACGGACGGACGGACGACGTACCCCGGACGGAAAGCGATCCTAATAGCTCACTCTGGCACTTTGTGCCAGGTGAGCTCAAAATCTAAGTATAAAATATAGGAATAACTGTTTTGTAATTTCGATATATCTATGGTTTTTAATGGTCGCAAATATTCCTAAAGACTGTTAGTGAGTTATAGGTTAATATTACAGTAATTAAATTTTGTAAACAGACTTATTGTAGTATTGGCATTTCAAAGATTAAAGTTCATACAAAGCATACCTAACTAGATACTTAATTAAAACATATCATTCTTGCATCTGCCTCTTAACTCTGAAATGTATTTTTTCACACTATTGTTGTACGTTAAATTATTGACAAGCTTAAAGTTTCAGTTCATTTTGCTGCTAACTTCTAAAACACGACTGTCTTTCTAAACAATATTTAGGAACTTTCTTCACTCCCACGATATGACAATGGCTCCTGAAATGAAAAAAATAATATGTGGTAATAAGAGAATGTATGTAGAAAGAAAGTTGAACAATACATGCTATGATAACATGAGACTCAGTTGGCAATATGTTGCTCATCAGAGCATGCTGTATCTTATTTGGTCAACATTCAATTCTATGAAGTACTGTTTTACTTTAGAACCAGTTACTGTTACTGTTTTGAGAGAAAAATGTTCAACCTATTAATGATTTGACTAAAGAAGCACCAAATCAGATGACAGAAGAAGTGATAATAGCGACCATTATGACCCACATTCAAAATTGGCATTGATATCATGAAGATAATTATTTTTAAATTTTTCCTGATGATTGCTGGTCAAATGTGACCCATGTGCTTATAATATAGTAAGTGAAGTTAGACTCATCTTCTGCAGACACTATATGAGCTATTTCAGCTAGAATAAAAATGGAAGCAAAATCTTTACATGAAATATTTAACGGAAGAGACAAATTTAACTAAGAGAGATAATTAACAAGAGGGCCATGCCAGACAGTGAACGATCCTAATAGCTCACTCTGGAGTTTTGTGCCATGTGAGCTAATAAGTGAAGGAATATGTGTAGTTGTTCAAGGCTGGACTTGTTTCTTTCTTCTTTTCTATTTCTATGAAACAAGGGGGCCTGAAGATGGCTCTTTATCGCTCACATGGGTCTGCGACTTATGACAATATGTGACCAAACTTCCAACTCTAAACTTTATATCATAAACACAAACATTCTGTTTGACCTTGACAAGGCATAACTTTTGATCGATTTACATGATGATTTGGTTGCAAATGTCACCTGTATGGCATACACAAGGTTTTCAACCAGGTGACCTAGTTATTGAATTCAGAGTACCCATATTCATACTCCACCTACATTTCATCAAGACAATCATACTAACAAAGTTCCATGAAGATACAATGAACAAGAGGGCCATGATGGCCCTTTATTGCTCACCAGAGTACAACTGCTTTTAACAAAGTTGCTAGAAATCATCAAAACAACCTTTCTGACAAATTTCCAGGATATTTGGGCTGAAAATTGTTACCTCTACTGTGTTGACAAGGTTTTTCCACATTTGGGCTGTGCGACCTAGTTTTTGACCCCAGATGACCCATATTCGAAATTGAGCTAGAAATCAACCAAACAACCTTTTTGACAAATTGCCAGTATATTTGGACTGAAACAGTAGCCTCTAGAGCCTTAACAAGATTTTTCTATTTTTAGGTCATGTGACCCAGTTTTTCATCCGAGATGACCCATATTTGAACTCGTCTGAGTAATTACTGGGACAAACGTCTTGACCAAGTTTCATGACAATTGAGGCAAAAACGTGACCAATAGAGTGTTAACGAACTAAGTGGGGACGTACAACGGACATTCATCGATCCTAATAGCTCACCCTGAGCCAGCTCAGGTGAGCTAAAGATGCAACCTCTATTGAATACACAAGGTTTTTCTATGATTTGACTGGGTAACCTAGTTTTTCACCCCAGATGACCGATATTTGATCTCGACCTAAATTTCATCAAGGGGATCATACTGACAAAGTTTCATGAAAATCAAATGAAAAATGAAAACTCAAATGCATACACAAGGTTTTTATATGATTTGTCCTTGTGATCTAGTTTCTGACCCAAGATGTCCCACATTCGAACATGGTGTTGTGCATGACACAGGGTATGAGTAGCAATTTTTTCAAGCTTTTTCAAAATATTGACCGTGACCTTGGCCAACTCACCCAAAAAAAAGAAAGGGATCATCTACATGTTGCAGGCAATATTCTGAGCAAGTCTGATGAAAGCTGAATGAAAATTGTTACATGCAAAGTGCTATCAAGGAAAAGCTAACAGAGGTCATTGTGACCTTGACTTTTGACCCACTGACCCCCTACATATTGGAGGCAACCTTCTGAGAAAGTTTCATGATAGTCAAATTTGAAAATTTTGACCTGTACAGTGTTACAAAGGAAAAGTTTACGAACAGATGTACGGACAAGTCAACAGACAAACCACCATGGCATAAGTTCTGCCACGTTACCTCTAAAAAATCACTACTTTTATTTGTTGTGAGTAAAATTCTCACATATAGGTCATAATTTTTTTTTATAAAACAACATGATTAGGTACCTGGAAAGACACACCAATTGTTTTTTTCTGAAATTAGCTGCAAACAGAATCCCTCCATATCTGCTACATTGTCAAACAATTCACTTGTAATTTACTGAAAATAAAAAGAAAAAATTTTCAGCATTGCAACTTACACATTATATATATCACTTTCAATGAACTTTCAAGTTTACATCACCTTCAGTGGACTTTATGTTTACATAGAAAAAAATTACGTGGACATTCCAGGAAAACAAGATTTTTCTATCAAATAATGTTATAGAAAAGTTCCTCAGAGTATTCATGTTTATAAGCAACACCGTAAGAAAATACTATACAACTTTTAAAATAATAATAGTAAGGAATTTGCTAGCTTACAGATTTAGGAACAAAGAAAGTACTTATGTCTGTATTTGAATTTAAAAGTGGATATTACACTAAAAATAATATTCAACTGACCATCAATTGACCAGTATATACAACAATAGAGGGAACAGACAAAACAGCCAAAATTGACTTACATTTACCTCCAAAGGGTAGATTTAATTGTACATTACCCTTATTTCATCAATTATAAATTTTACCACATTGGAGAAATAAGTCATTTTTTGCATCAAAACATACAAAAAAATATCGCAAAATATTCAATTGACCAGACTGAGTATTGACCACAATGGGAGAAAATTTTCAATTAACCACATAGAGAGTGGCTAGATGAAACAACCAATACTGATGTATATATAATATTGACCACTATGGAGGTATTGACCAGGAGATCTAGCTGAACTTTACTTTTTATTCTTAATGCTATCAATTTGAATTGTTAATTCATTATTCATATTAAGACAACCAAAAGTGATCACAAAATATTCAGTTTACCAGCAATCGGCCATATATTGACCACTTTGGGATTATAGACCGGGGTGGCTTTGACCACACAACATTGCAAATAAGACCATGTATATTTATTTTTGTTCTGAAAATCACCATCAAACTTGCTACACATGTAACATAATGCATTACATGTATATAATATCAATTCCGAAATGAAAGAGAAACAAGTCTTCAATTGTTTTTAAGCAAGTTAACTCACATACCAATGTGTTTTCCATGCAGCTGCAGAATATTTGGCTTCAGAGCAGCAGTTGTCAGGCAGAGCAGGATGTGAAAATGGTTGAGATGACACTACAAGATGCATGCTTTCCTGAAAATTTAGTACAAAACTTAAAATAACATAGTTACAGAAACAAGGTCTGAGTATACACAGCAATTTTCTCTTGTTTACATATGATATATCTTTCTTATTTACATTTTTCTCCCCTGAAATTGGTACACAACATCTTCTTGGTGGGTCATCTAAGAATATTTCTTTTCACGTTACAGAGCAGTGTTTAATGTTGGGATGGTCAATCAGAATTCAGGCTTTGAGTATACAAATTTACAGTATAAATGATTGAATGTTAAACTGCCAATTCTAACACAATCTGCATATAGGTGTATAGTGAAAAAAAAGTTTAATCTTTTGTTTCAATATACAAATGTATAAGTATCTATGGGAGCTGCCAGGTCCCTGTGGCTAGCATCAAATGTGACCGCAAATATTTATATAGAAATAACAGAACACCAACAACATAATATAATAAAATATGCAAAATTAATTAGTGAAACAATTTATTAATTACATCTACCGTATATCATTAAATTCTTCAAAACATTCTAAAAAGCTTGAAAATTCGCATCAAAGTCTTTTTAACATTAACTGAATAATTTCTAAACGTTCTGTTTTGAAGTGCATGCAACATGTTCTGTCATCATGGTGACTGGTCATGGAGGTGAAATCATTTACAATTTTGGGAGGTTAAATGACTGGGGTATGCACTGGCAGATACAGAGAAGACATGTCTGGGGGCTGACTCGGGGTGGGTCAGGGAGGGGTGTTCCCTCCAGACAGGAAAAAAATTGAGCTGTGGCTATGAAATGGTACAATTTCCAGCATCATATTTCACCATCTCTCCAAACTTGCAACTACAAAGTGTTCAGGTGGCAACAAAAAACAATGTCAAATACACAATCTTTAATATAAGACATAGATAGATGTAAATACTAAATGTTCACTTATGTGATAAGAGAATACACTGTCACTGTGTCTATTATTACGAGGACAAAAGTACCAGCTCGAGCAAAAATGTATCTGCAGACTTGGCTGGGGAGGGGGTCAACTGCAGCCCTAAAGCCCAGCAGGCACGACACATCCGTCAGTCTTTATTCATCTGGCATTTCAGTGTGACCCCTTTCACAGATCTGACTGTCACACCTTTGACTTTGTAGAACTGTAGCTAGTCTAACTATTTCGACTTCAAGGCAAACCAAATTTATAGGCTGATATTTTATAGGTGTGACAGTTATAAAATATCAGATCTGTGAAAGGGGTCACACTGAAACGCCAAATTAATTAGTCTAAACTGTAGCACAGATGCAAGACACACCATCTTTTTCTTTGCATATATATTACTCCAAATAATTGTACTCAGCTGGTGAATATCGTTATAATTTTTACTAGGCGCTATCCAGCCTCCGAGCGAAGGTAACTATAAAATGTCCGTATGTAAAATGGGTCTGCGTTTGTAGTCTTATTATTGAGACTAACTACAATGTAGGACTCTAGCCAGTAAAATGTCAACCTGTAAAATCGGTCTACCTTCAAAGGGGTCACACTGAAACGCCAAATTAATTAGGCTAAACTGTAGCACAGATGCAAGACACACCATCTTTTCTTTGCATATATATTACTCCAAATAATTGTACTCAGCTGGTGAATATCGTTATATTTTATACTAGGCGCTATCCAGCCTCCGAGCGAAGGTAACTATAAAATGTCCGTATGTAAAAATGGGTCTGCGTTTGTAGTCTTATTATTGAGACTAACTACAATGTAGGACTCTAGCCAGTAAAATGTCAACCTGTAAAATCGGTCTACCTTCGAATCAAAGTGTAAATAGTAAGACTAAACTTGCAACTATCATAATCATGATGAAAATCCGCGTTACACACCTATTTGGGTCGTAATAGCATTTATTGTTACCAGGTACGTGAAAACCCTAAATGTTTACAAATGGCGTCAGCAATTCAAAAGGGAGGTAACCACCAGAAGGCAGAATAGTAGATATGCCCTCGTACATAAGACAGTTCGTACTCCGTCGTCTTTACAGACATAAAAGGGGACCACAGACACCGTCAGTCATCTTCACAAAAACTATTGAGAATGTAGATCTGGTTCCGACTTCTCAAAAATTAAATGCCGCTAAATTGATTATCTATTTTTACTTTGATAAGGCGGTCGAAAAATGATGATGGGGCAGTGGCCGACAAGCCTTCTACGGTAATGGCGTGTACTGTACTGTAGATCTAATTAATGACAATAACGAACACCAAGTTGTAAACGAAAATAGATGTTTTATCTTGTGAATATTTAGCATCGACCAAGAAACGTTGACTCACCTTTGTAATTTGTCTTATCCGAAGAAAACAACAATGTACAACCACTTAGAGAATTCTTGCTGATTGTTCTTCTGTTGATCCCCATTGATCCTAGAGTCTATTATTTCTCCCTGCAAACTTGTTTCTCGATGCCATGTCCAACCTCAACAGCGTTTAGAATAAGTGTAGATGACAATGACGTCATAGCGTTTTCGTCATAGGGCTTTGACGTCATAAAATAGAACGTGCTACCTTTCCTATAGCTTTGATGTCACTGATCCAGAGTAAACAAATGTTGAGTGATTTGATATTTTGGCAGTTTCAAAAATCAGCAGTGAAACTAGATCTCTGGAAATCATAGTTCAGGTAATAATCTAAAGTTTACAATACTTTTGTGTACTTCGCCATACTTGATAAAAACGAACCTGGTAGATCTAAAGAATGCTAAGTTGCTAACCAGCAACAACAGTGTCAATCATCGATGTTGCCATAGCATGATCATGATGATAGATCAATAACTTAACACTGTCTTGGCCAACAATGATTAGCGCAGATTAGTTGGGCTAATGATCTACCTATAGTGAAAAAATGACCAGTCTAAGAAATAGTGACTAACTTTCAGATCTGAAAGGTAGCAAATGTCTTCATATTTTATGAGATTATCTCAGATATGGTAAACAGCTTCTTGTTCCCTAATACAACTAAATATCATTACGATTTGAAAGTAGATCTAGGGGTCACAGAAATAGGTTCAGCTGAGTATCTGTTACTTTAATTATGCAAAACAGGGGTGCCTGTGATAAACAGAACAATAAAATTTTGTTGGAATAGTTTCCACTTTATTGTACATCACACAAATAGAGGACAGATAAAATAGTTGGCTGCGATAAGGCCAAAAAAATATCTGTGTTTCGGGTAACCCGACCCTACCTGGCGAAACCCCTGGCTCTTAGAGTTTTTTTTTTCAAAGTAAATAAATGTGAAGTGTCCCTTCCCTATGTTATGCATGTAATTTATTGATTTTGCTATAAAAATTTCTGTATTTCAGTGTTGCATCTTTAACAGTTTCTTATGTGGCTTTTTTTATTCATTTCAGGTAAAAACAACAAGACTGTGAATGAAGTGATTTTGGAGTACTTAAAGGCTTTTTTTAACTTAAAGCTAAATAACAATGTTTTGTGAAGAATGAACTGGTTTTAAAACATCAATGCACAATTGACCAAATATTCTTGTTGAAAAAACTGGTGGATATGTATTTAACAGGCAACAAAAAAACTGTTTTGCGCCTTTGTAGATAACACAAAGCGACATTGGGCTCAATAGTCATATTGCCTTATGGGTAAACTATTAAGTTGTATTTTATCGTTGGTAATGTTTTTAGCTAACCGTTAAATGTGGTCAATCATATTTAAGCAACATTTGATGACAATTTTTACTTTTTGTATATTCTGTTAGAGATTTATCTAAGAAACAAGAAGACCCATTACAAAGAGTTAGATCCTATTCGAAATTTACATTTTATTTACTTTTATAAAATTTTGTTATTACTCCACTTTATTAATTTGAAAGTAATTAAAAAAGTTGATTATTTCTTTTTTATTTCAATATAATTTCTACTTTTACATTTGCATCGGATAGAAATATTTTTAACATTCTGAACCAAAAGGCAAGTTTTAAAACTACGTGTAGCTTCTGAATTAATTTATTTCCAATCTATTTTGGGTGCGAACCAAGATAGGTAAAGGGAGGTAATAATATTTTTTCAAACTTGCATTTCTAATGAATTCCATCTAAATAATTATATGATTTTTAATGCAAACATTTTACAACTATAATACAATAGGTTTTATATTTATATCTTTCCTTAGGCAAAGTATGTGTATCAAATTTGTACTTATGATAAAATAACTCTTTTTTCTCATTCTAGAGAAAATCAAATTTTAAAAATACCTGCAGTGAAAATCTTACTTGATTTAAGCGCTAAGTGAACATAAATGAGTGTAATTGATCAGTGGCAGTGCATTATTAAAAGCGGTCGTAGGCCTACGTCCGGCTTATCTAGAGCGTAGATAACGGTCGCAAAATTTAATCGAGTGCATAAACGAGCGTGGCGTAAGTCAGGTAGTAAATCTAGCACGAAAGTCACGACTGCTATGGAGTAGGCGTAACTACAGCGTAGTTGAATTTTTTTATATACATTATCATATCAAATATCAGTAAAGGCAATGTTTTGGGTGTAACTGTCTGTTGGAGACATATGGTTTTGTCATGGTTGTCCATCTATAGATGTCTGAACATCGTCTGTCTGTAATATAGC
Source organism: Saxidomus purpurata (assembly GCA_022818135.1). Classification (NCBI taxonomy): domain Eukaryota; kingdom Metazoa; phylum Mollusca; class Bivalvia; order Venerida; family Veneridae; genus Saxidomus; species Saxidomus purpurata. The sequence continues at coordinate 1,094,256 of JAFMSR010000012.1, forward strand.
GTTTCCAGTGATATCTCTTGACCTACTCGGAGGTTTTTGAACAAAATTTCAAGATATCAAGTCGATATACGGAACTCATGTTTAATCCAGCTCGGTTCAGGGCTTGCCTTAACAAACGTTTCCGTTCTGTCTTTCATGAAATCCTTAAAGAGAAATGAAAAAACTTCACCTGATCGAGACGATATTTAGACATCTATATATCAGTTCAGGTAATGGACGCATGGTTCAACGGCTAATTCTAGAGACATGTAAATCAATCTATCAAAGGAAAGACCTTGAACAACTACAGTTCAGTTTAGGTCGCAAAATTTAATCCGAGTGCATAAACGAGACGTGGCGTAAGTCAAGTAGTAAATCTAGCACGAAAGTCACGACTGCTATGGGTAGGCGTAACTATATAAAGCGTACTTGAATTTTTATATACTTTATTATGTCAAATATCAGTAAAGGCAATATTTTTGGTGTAATAGTCTGTTGGAGACATATGGTTTTGTCTTGGGGTGTCCATCTGTTTGCTCGTCTGTCTGTAATATAGCGTTTCAAGTGATATCTCTTGAACTACTCGGTTTTAGAACAAAATTTTAAGATATCAAGTCGATATACGAACTCCTGTTTCATCCGGCTCGGTTCAGGGTAAGGTAACATTCGGCTTTAAATCTGTCTTCTGTCTTCCATGAAAGCCTTAAAGTAATTAAAAAAGTTCACCTGATCGAGGCGATGCCAAGACATCTATAGATCAGTTCAGGGTTATGGACACGGTCACACCGGTACAACGGTTAAATTCGAGAGACATATAAATCAATCTATGAAAGGAAAGCGTATACTCAGACTTTTAACATTTGGTATTTAAAAAGTAGGTGAAAAGGTTAAAATTTCATACATATATTCTATTTTATAATTTAAGTAACATATCTTTAGGCACACTTTATTCTATCCTTCTATATTCTATTTTGGCAATCAATCAAATTCAATCTTTGGCTAAAACTGACTGGAAATTGCAATCAGGTAAATCTCTCCTCTTTTCGGCTTCAAAATTCTACTTTCTAGGCATGAAGGGAGACACGCCGGGTCTCATCCAAAACATAAGCTAAAAAATTTAGCTTTTGAACGGACCTAATGATAAAATCACTTTCAAATCAAATCAAATCAACTCAGACTTTTAACAACTACAGTTTGTACTGATTACATGTACTTACATGTAATTGGTTTGATCTAAAGAAAACGTTTGAAAAGTTCGAGTCTCAAGTACAGTTTACATAGTTGTGAAACAAACAGACAGACCACTGCCAAGCCAAACAACTGCAAACTGTTTCTAAATACCCTTTCCCATATACCCTCTTAAAAATAAAATTACAGCGAAATCCGTATAGGGGCCTTCTTTTGTCAACTTCGCTATGAAATCCTTGTTAACTAGACGCAATATATGTTATAGTTCAACTATAAAACGTTGTAACATTCAGCATAATCTTTCTTTATACGACTATTAAAATAGATATTTCATTTGAATAGTGAAGAGCTAGATCTAATACTTTTAGTTACATGTTGCAACTATTCATTTTAAATCTAAGACATTGTTAAGTACCTAGACATGTTGATATTCTCGTATTCATACAAAACAGGCAATTTTAAATTTTAGAAATACTTTTGTAAAAAAAAGTGTTATATTTCTAGATATGTTCCCATTATTTAAAACAGATTATCTTAACATATGCATATAAAATCTCATGCATTGAAACAAGAAATACAATGATTTTGCACGAGAAATATGTGGTACAATAATTAAGACAGTCGTAACCGGGCGTATCTACAACAGGCGTATGCTCGCTTTATGCACTCACTTAAAATCCCGTTGTACGACAGGATTAGTCACGCCAGCGCAGACCGTTTACTACAGCGCAATCCGCCTTCTTTATGCACTTGGCCACAGATGTTTAAGTTTCAAACAAATCTGTAACATGGCCAAAATCTGATTGACCACCTTTAGTTTAATATATAGATCAGGTTTGTCATGTGTTCAAATTGATTGAAAGTGTTTGATTTTTCTAGTCTAACAGGGTGGAAATCTATCTCCTGTTTTGTTTTAATTACTAGCTCACCTGGCACTTTGTGCCAGGTTGAGCTAACGGATGAATTATTGTCCGTCGGCGGTCGACATCTCCCTCTGAATACCAATGTTGCTGAAACTTGGCAGGGATGTTCCTTGCCTGAAGCTCTACCAAAGTTGCTCAAAGAATTCCATTCCATGCAGAACTCTGGTTGCTATGGCAACAATTAATGTTCCTCTATTTAGTTTGTTCAAATCAAGCCCCTTGGATCAAAATTGACCACCTGTGTGTGTGAGGGGTCCCTTTACTTTATATAGAGTTATAGGAAAATCCAAGCTTCCAATGAGTTCCTATAGCAACCACTAACTTCTCAAGCAACCATTGACTCTCTTAGCAGCAAGTGCATTAGAACTCAGATGAGCGATAATATAGTGCCATCATGGCCCTCTTGTTCTTAAATTACCCAAATGAGTTTATTTTACAAGAGCACGATAGTCCATAATTTCTGTCAAAAGAAGTTCAATTAAGTATTAAGTGATTATGATGTAGAAGTCTTCTTTAGATAATGATGTTGACATAGTTTTTTCAGCTAAAATGCTCATGGTTTATTGTGATCGCCTGATGTCAGTCTTCTGTCTGTCTGTCTACACTTGACCTTGTGTATGCAATATAATCTGCTTATTTTCATTGGATCTAGGTGAAACTTGGTCAGAATGACAGCCTTGATGAAATCTTTTTTGAGTTCAATAGGATCATCTGGGGTCAAAAACTGGGTCACGGGGTCAAATCAAAGAAAAACCTTGTCACTCACATGTGTATGCAATAGAGGTTGCATTTATCTTTTTTCGTTCAATTTTCGAATTCAAGTATGGGTCATTTGGGGTCGAAAACTTTGTCATGGGGTAAAATCATTGAAAAAACCTTGTGTATGCAATAGAGATTGCATTTTTAATTGGATCTTCATGAAACTTGGTCAAATGACTGCCTTAATAACTCAAGGCCACATTGTTATATGGATCATCTGGGCTAAAGAACTAAGTCATGGGGTCAAATCATAAAACCCCCTGTGAATGCAATATAGGTTGCATATGTCTTTGGATTTTTATGAAACTTGGTCAGAATGGCTATCTTGGTGTATTCTAGATAGAGTTTGCATATTGGTCATCTGGGTTCAAAACTTAGGTCACAGGGTCAAATCATAGCAACCACTTGTGAATGCATTGAATCTTCATGAAACTTGGACATAATGGTTATCTTAATACAGTCAAGATCAAGGTTGAATGTGGTTCATCTGGGGTCAGAAACTAGGTCACAGATTAAAAGCCATGTGTATGCCATACATATGACATTTACAACCCATCCTCATGTAAATTGGTCAGCAGTTCGGGTCAAACAGAATGTTTGTGTTAATGATATTTAGTTTAGGGCTGAACTTTAGTCAAATATTGTCATAAGTATGTCCCTGGTGAGCGATTAAGGGCCATCATGGCCTATGTTTCATAAGATCTTTATGAAACTTGGGGGGGGGGGGGGGGGGGGGGGGGGGGGGGGGGGGGGGGGGGGGGGGGGGGGGGGGGGGGGGGGGGGGGGGGGGGGGGGGGGGGCAGTATATATGCTATGTAAAGAACTCCCGCACAGATTCAGATTTTCAGAAATGTTCATGAACAGTTATAAATTCATGAAATTCTTTTCAAATTCATGGACTGATTTGCAATTTTATTAACATATTTTTGGATTCACAAACAAATTCATGAAAATATTTTTTAATTCAAGGACAGATTTTCAATGAATTCATTAACAAATTCATGAACTTATTTTTTTACCGTATTCATTAACATATTTTCTTATCCATAGATATAGTTTTCATGATGTATATATCTTTTGTTTACAGCACTTCTTCTTCCTGGTTCGGGACTACGGCAGTTGGTTGGACATTGGTACCAGCATCAGTCACTACATCATCGTCATGTGCATGATTATCTTCACCATGCTGCTGTTTGGAGTTTCTCATCTGCTAACCAGCTGTGCTATAAATAGATCTAGATCTGATAAGATGGAGTAAAAGTGTACGCTTAATCCAGTCAATTCTCTATGCAGACATCTAGATTTAGACGTCCATATTTGGTGTGCTATAAATAGATTTCGACTCGAAAAGACAGATTACAAGTTCAGGCTAAATTCAAGCACACCTGCGTTAACTTGTTTAACAATTATATGTTAACAATACTATGTACGCAATCATTTGGAATTTGACATCCGTAGTTGATGTTCTATAAATAGATCTAGATCTGATAGGATAAAATAAAAGTGTAAGCTAAATACAGGCAAACCTGTGTCAACTTGTGTACATAATACTCTTGGTTCAATCATCTGGATTTACACATCCGTATTTTCTATAGGCAGCCTGTACTGTTAAATCCTAATCGAAAGCAGTCAAACCTGTATATAGTATGAGGGATCACCTATTTTAAGCAGCCCCTTGCCAGCTATAATCAATATACTAGGGCTTTTTTACAGAAAATTTCATAGAAATAGACGTATATTCTAATATGACTCGCAACTGTTCCTATATACATATAGAGGAAAGAATCTGTGAACAATAATTCGCTGTAAAATACATCACGCTTTCACTAATTACTACACATTTAACTTCGTAACAATGATTTAACACATGTTACAAAAATTGTATTTCACAGTAAGGGATTTATTATTTCACCAGTCACCTGCTTAGAGTGGACACTTGAGATATATCTCTAAGCAGTGAGCTTAATTCAGGGTCTACAGTATTATAATGTAGCTTGAAAAAAACATCGCTACTTCATCAAGTGTTGTTTTCAAGAACATCCTATCTGTGAATCAAAGACCACTGGTCAAAAGAAGCTAAAGCCATCTCTATTGACAGATGATGTTTATTCACTGGTAATTCTGTGATTGATAAATTATTGATTTTTTTTCTCTCTCTCTGGTCTTTATTCACAGGTTGGTCTTTATTTAGAGGTTGTCTTATACACAGGTCTTACTATACATGAGTTTTTCATCGGATATGGTACTTTTTAAAATCAAAATCTCATTAATAATTTTTCAAGTATCATTTTTACTTTTTTGATACTGTTTTGTCACTTATTCTTTGTCCAAAAATTTCATGATTAAAAGTTTATTTGAAATGCAGCAGGGAACTAATCAGTATTTGAGCCTGGTTGTGCCAGGCCGGGTGTATGAGCCCCGATGTGCGAAAGCAGTCATTGTACAAACAGGAATGTTATCATTGTGGAGCCCAACTAGTTGCTGACCTGAAGTCACTGTAATGTCTACTTGAGGGGTCATGGGTTTGAGCCCTGCAACTGACCATGTCTCTTTATGTGAGAAAAAATGGCAGGTTTTTTTCTGAGGAAAGTGTTCTAGTACTACATGTAGTTCTCACAAGAAACAAGGGTCTGAACTGACCACCTATACAACTGATTGAACATGATGATTGATTGATTGATTGATTGATTGATTGATTGATTGATTCTTATCTTATCTTATCTTATCTTATCTTATCTTTAATGGTTGTTAGACCTTCAGAAACACGTTATAAGTGTGTGGTCTTTAGTAAGGGTTGTTGGTGTTGGTTGACGGTACGTAAACAATATCAATTTAGATCTGTTCCCATTCATGAATGTCTTGTGTTGGATTTTGCATAACAGTGCTCAGTAAAATTTACCATTCAGTCAGGCTTGGTAACTGACAACTTTATCAAATAAATTTGGATGATGTTAGTCGTTTATATATTTTGCATACTATTCTGAATCTGTGCTAGACTAGAAATATTGTTAACTTTTGTGATAGATTTGGGTTTTTTTCCACATCAGAAATTTTCCAGAAATCTGCAAACATTGTAAATGTATCATTATTTGATAAATTAAAATAGTGTTCAAATACAGTAGCAGTTGTAATTGTTAATCATAGCTTCTGAAAATAAGGAAAAAGTCAGATCAGTTTGAACTGCTTCAGGATCAGTGAATTATTTTAATCTTAAACAATGTCAAGGAATCATTAAGGTTTGGGAAGATGTGACAGAATTGTTGGGGAATTCGCAGGGGGGGTGGGGGGATGTTACTGAATCGTCAGGGGGATTGTCGGGCAATTAGGGAAAGGGTAACAAAATTCTCAAGGAATCACCAGGGATTTTGGGAAAATGTCAGGGAATTACAATCCTAACTGATCTGTCTGGGAATATTGAAATTTAAGGAAAATGTTGGGAGTGATGAAATATTTTGAAAATGTTTGGGAATTTTAACATTATTTAAAATCTTTAGAAAATGGCGAGACATTTTGGGAAAATATTGGGGAAATTTGATTTTGTTGAAAACTGGAGATATTTGTGATATTTTAAGCAAGTGCCTTATTCATTAATTAGTGTAATTAAGGAATATTAACATCGGGTGCCATGCTATAATTATACGCTTGATTTTTCCATTTTCTGTGTTGCATTTAACATTATTAATTATATCTTGGTAAACAAATGTGTCTGGAAACATTTTATATTGTACATTCAAAGCTACATGTAACAGTTTAAAAAGTTATTTCTTGTTAGTTTCTTCTCCTTTGATTATTTGAAGTAATATAATTTAGTATTCTTCAAAGTGACCGTAACAATTTTAAGAGAGATATTAAAGCACTAATACTCATAGATAAATTACACTGACCGCTGTTCAGACCAAAATAAATGAACATGTGTAACAATTTCATGTCTGTTGAATATGGTAAAAGCGATCTATGACCATCCTAATCAAAATTTGATAATCCACTTTATACCTCGGCAAAACAAGTCGAGTGTCTGTTGGTGAATGTATGAATGAAGTATAGGTTTCTTAATTATTTGTTAAAATTAAATATTTAAACATCATTTTTTATATACTATGCATGTATGTGATTATGTAAATGTGATACGTCATTTGTTTTTAGCTAACCTGGCATGAAGTGCCAGGGTGAGCTATTAGGATCACTCACTGTCCGGTGTTCGTCGTACGTCCGCTCTTACGAATAGGTACTTATGTGGCTAAACTGTCCATAGCAAACGATACATAACTGTAAATTCTATTCATTCCATAGGTTAATTGGCTGTTACATGGCTTAAATAAGACACATAAATACTTGAAATACGTAACATAGCCACTGAAGTACCATTTAGTTAGAACTTCCGTCCCTCCGTCCACCATTTCCTTCAAACGTCATCTCCTTTGAAACCACTGGGCCAATTTTGATGAATATTTGCAGGAATATTCCTTGCATGAAGCTCTGTCTGTTCAATGAATTTCATTCCATGCAGAACTTTGGTTGCTATGGCAACAAATAGTAGAAACTTAAAAAATCTTCTCTGAAACCACAAGGCCTAGAGCTTAGATATGTAGCATGTGGCATTGTCTAGTGGACCTCTACCAAGATTGTTCAAATTATGACCCCAGGATCAAAATTGACACCTCCAGGGGGTCACTTAATTTTACATAGGCTAATATAGGAAAAACTTTAAAAATCTTCTTCTCTGAAACCACAAGACCTGGAGCTTAGATATTTAGCATGTAGCATTGCCTAGTGGACCTCTACCAAGATTGTTCAAATCATGACCCCTGGGTCAAAACTGATCCTGCCAGAGGGGGTCACTCGATTTCACATAGGCTTTTTTAGACTTTAAAAAAACAAGGCCCACAGGCAGAGTTAAGATATTTGGAATGTTACTAAGCATTGTGTAGTGGACCTCTAAGGATTATGATAAAATCATGACCCTTGTATTATAGCCAATGGTAGTCAGGTGAGCGATAAAGGACAATCTTGGCCATCTTGTTTTGTTTTTCAGATTAGTTTATAGAAGGCTGCATTGTAATTATGATGTTGTTATGGATTCCTAAACAATATCATGTGTTACCTTCTGAAAATAAAGATGATATTATTATTCTTATTATTATAAAACAAAGCTTTTGAGGTTATACTGGAATCACCATTGTGGTCAGTCGATAGGTCCACTTTTATAACATAGGTAGTTTATGGAGCGAAGTCCTTCATTAATTCAAGGACTGCAATGAATATTGGTACGCATAATCCCCATGAGTAATATATGTGCAAGATACAATATTTATATGTATCCATCAAGGTGTTGCAGAGTTGTTCCCCTTTGAACTTCGACGTTTCTCTTGCATAAATTTCACATACTCCTCTATCAGTTTTGAAAGCATTACAATGAATCATGAACAGTAGATGTGCAATAGGGATGCAACGATACGCCCATCACGCGATACGATACGTATCGATACGTACATGCCCCGATACGATATTTTCCGATACGATACAGATACGCAGTGTCCATATTTAAGACTAATCAATATATCAGTTAAACAGAAAGTTAAAAGATATTTGTTATTTTATTATTTATTTTTGTTAAACAAGAACATGTTTTCAACTGAACTAAAGAGCCATCTGTCATGTGACTAGAAATACTCAATACTTAATTAAAGATACAAAATTCAAGAAAACAGTCTTTCTTCCACTAAGATATCATCCCTAATATCAACAAATATTACCCAAAATGATACATTAACTAAGACTGAAACTTGTACAGTATGCTAAACTGTTATTGGTTAGTTTAGTTACTATTACAGAACCGAACATAAATATGAAAAAAGCTCACCAAGACAAAAGTCTCTACACATTGAACAATACAAAGTGAACTATTTTCTTAACAGTCACAACACCAACTACATCTGTATATAACACAAAATCACAAAATTATATTAGTTCCCCTGATTAACATAATAACCAAACTTTATACATTTAGCGAGATCAACAAACGCTGCTTCGTCCGCCATCTTGGCTCTCTCAACGAACGTTATGTTGTTCAGGGAAAGCTGATTTGCTGCCTTATTATAAGTGACCAATGAAATTGCGTTTTCATTTCGGTAATAGAAACTTTGGGCACAGTAAAAATATGTTCGAATTAGTGTGTTGTATCGATACGCTCGGCTTGTGTATCGATACGTATCGGCAGCAGTCCGTATCGGTATTGTACCGATATTCTCTGTATCGTTGCATCCCTAATGTGCAAGACACAATTTTTGCGTATATTCATCAAGGTGTTGCAGAGTTATTCCCCTTTGAACATAGACATTTCTTTTGTTTGTATTTCATGTAGCATAGGTAGTTTGTGTCAACACCTCCTTTAGTTTTGAAGATTGCAATGAATATTGTTTATCATTATAACAATGAATAATTGATTTGCAAGATACAAGTTTAGCGTGTATCCATCAAAGTTATGCCCCTTTGAACCTGGACATTTCTATTATTTGAATATTATGTTGCATAAGTGAATTGCTGAGCGAACTCTTCCTTCAGTTTTGAAAGGATTGCAATGAATACACAGTTGGTACACTTTATAAATAGTTGATTTGCTAGATACAATTTTTGTGTGTATCCATCAATTGTGACAGAGTTATGCCCCTTTGAACTGAAAACGTTTATCTGTGACAAAGCGCCATTGCGGGTGTATTAATTACAACGGTGTCAGCTCCAGTTGTATCAGCTGTGGCTCTTCAGATATTACCAAGCAAATGTACGGTATATATAGAAGTCCACAGGACACTTTACATAACGTAACTGTTGACAAACATGGCAGTCAATGTTACGTGAAAGTTTAAGTGGCCTGAAGAATGATCTGGCAAAATACAAGACGACTACATGCTACTAAATAATACTGGCTTTATTTTTGTCTATAATAGTGTCATAAAAAGTATATATTGTTATTGAACACAAATTCACTTTTGATTCACAACTTCAATTTAATCGGGTATCTGCATAATTCCACTTTTAATTCATCATTTCAATATAATGTGAGGTCTGTATAAATCCACTTTTGCCTCAAAACTTCACCTTAATACTTTATTATAACAGGGTATCCACAAAACATCCACTTTTGACTCAAAACTTCAGCACTTCATTATATTGGGGTATCAGTATATTAAATCCATAATTTTACTTCAACACTTCAATATAACTTCAATATAATAGGTTACCTGGTTACTATCAACATTAAATCTACTTCTGATTAAGATCAAACATTCTGTATACAAAATTTGATTGTGCATTTTATTTGTATGTATAAATTTGTGTAAAATGCACTATCGTTGAAATTTATTTGTGTGAGATGAATTGTAATGTACGTGAAATGAATTTGATCGTGTGAGGTCCAATGTTAGTGAAGTTTACTTGGTGATGTAAACTGCAGTTTCTGTTTGTTTATAACAGGGGGAATGATAAGACAAACTAGAACAAGTAATCCACCAGAAATGTAAATTGCAAAAACTGTCACTTCATTAGGAAGGTTGCACCTGTTCACTGTAAAATCTTTGCCACTGATCTCGGCCTGAAAATATACAGGGATTGTGTATTTGAATTTATACAAAAGCTTCCAGAGCTAATATAGAATGTAAATTTTACACTAAGTTATTTATTCTCGATTGCGAAATGAATTCTTACTTGTATTAATCACTGTCGGGACTCACTTCAGATTGAATCAACCTAGAAGATACATAGAGGCAATATGGAATTATCTGTTTCTTGCGTAAGGACACTACCACTACTGGAGCACTGGTGGGGATCAAACCCTTGGATCCCATGGTGAACGTTCTACCACTGCACCAAGGCGTCTCAATCTTAAATGTTTAGCAAGTGTATAAAAGTCATATTGTATCAACTGATAAGTACAAGCGAAAATTTCTCTAATTTTAGAACAAGTATCATCAAATAAATTTTGAAAAATTTCATCGCTTTGTTTCTCCGTGGATGAGTAAATTCCACTGAAATTGACTTACAAGCAGAAATGTTGGGGCTTTCTTGTTTCTCCAGTTGTAAGAAGCCACTGTGTATTCTGGCACACTGTTCCTGTGTACCCTGTAGCAGCCGTGGTGGGTATGAGCACTTACTATGAGGCGTGGATCCAAATTGTCCAATAACTGAAATATTAAATAGCAAAATTATAGACAAATAAATGGTATGTTGTTACAGTTGGATGTATGTTTTTTAATTAGTGAAGTTTTGAGTGTGATGAGTTACTATGCACAAAACGAGAAAAGGCATGACTTGCTATCAACCGAATGTTGCTATATCCCTAGCATTATATATATTTTTTCAGTACTTATTCACGCCCAAAATTATCAGAAACTTCAATTGACCACTGTAAGAGAATTGACCCGAGTAGTTTTAAGCAGTTCTAATTGCCTGTTTAAACTGTGAGTGGATTTGACTGCCAAACGAAGCGCAGAAAGCATGTTTGATATAATGCAATTATTATATATGCAACAAGCTTTGTATTATATCGTAGTCTGTGGTAAAATGTCAGTTTCAAAAGTTATATATAGGCAAATAGTTTACGTAAGCATGGTGCAAGCTCAGGACCTGTACAATATTCCTCTACTCCCTAAACATGCCGAACTTTCCTACATAAAAATGTCTATTTCGGATGTAAGGCTGGACCTTATAACCCCGCTCAGTGAGAGATGTAGGTCCCTGGTGACAAATATTGTATAACTATTATCTTAAAGAAGGCTGTGACTCAAAATTTTTGTTCATCCTCTTTAAAAATTCCGACCTTAAAACATCACAAACCATTTCGGTACTTTCTTCAGATAAACAATCCCATTTTTCCCTGAAAGGTATAGCTTTTTCCTCCTTCGGCGCTGCATCCGGTGTCGAGCACTCTTCATCAGATTCACGGAACATTGGAAAATGCTACAAATAAACACTTTTATTTTCATTACCTTTGTTTTTGTTTCCTTTATACTATTACAAATTATTAAATGAACGTATTTGCTTTCATTACCTCTAACTTTGTTTTGTCGAGACGATCGGAAAATACTGCAAATATTATACGTTTCTGTTGGCATTACCTCTTGTTAAAGTTTTCTTGGAACATTCACTATCAACACTTTCTTATAATATTTACCTGAAGTTATACAGGCCCTATACAATGATATGAGCCCCAAAACAGTAAGTCATTTTTGTACCAACCATACAGTATCCTGTCAAACAACATTCAATCTTGAAATTCAAATTCAAAGATGACGCTGGCTGGCATAGAAAATTTCTGCATGTTTAATAATATATCGTCCTCAGAAGTGTTCCATATTTACAACATTAATAGTAGAAACAATTGGCATGTGTTCAGTGTATAACTTGCATGGTCACACTTTTAACACGTATAACCAACATATTTCATATCTATGTCACATAATATACACAAACACTGACATAAACTACCAAAATACTTAGTGTGAAGGACATTAACCCATTCATGCCAAGTGTCTGCTAAAACATACAGCTTTTCAAGCAGTTACACACTAAAGCAGACGAGAAATGAAATGTTGTCTGCTCAGGACTGAAGTTTTTAGCCTTTTGGAACAGAATTTTGCAAAACACCCGGTATTTAAAGAAATAGTCTTGCCCAAATTGTGAGTCTGAAGATCTCTTTGTAAAAATCTAGGTAGATCTGAGTTAAGGTACATGTATATTCTTATGATACAGATGGGTAACAATCGGCAGTATGAGAAAGCTAAACTGGTTAGATAACCTAACAGAGTCATAACTGTCTACTGCGATGGAAGAGTCCACTTTTATTTAGGTATTTTTCAGGATTAAAATTTTCCTTGTATGCGTGATCTACCTTTTATGCAATGGTTGTAAAACTTTCTGTACACATGATGTTGCGCTGCTCGCACATTAACCTAAATTTACCGTACCACAAATTCAGAGTCCGTAACATTTACCTGGAGTAACACAGGTCTTGCATATGGTATAGGCTCTACAGTATCACAGATATCAGCTACCCGTCTTTTCTCTTCAAAACCCTGAAAACATGACACAAATGTATATTTTTTTTCTTCTCTGGCGTTAAATACCAATTTCAGCAGTATTTCAATTATGCGCAGTCAAGCAGTTTACCTAACCATCATTCCTGGTAAGGACCAATCTACACGTAGTACCACTGAAAACTTCCTCACATAAAAAGTCAGGCCTGGAATGTGGCTTGAACCTATGACTCGTAAGAGGCCCTTAAGAGTCTCAGTGATTTCATGTCTGTAGCCTTAACCACTTAACCACACGTTTCACAGTACAGCTTTAAGTACCCAGTAACAGTCACAGCATTTGACCAGTTTTTGTAATTGGTAACAAGTAACTGTAATAGTTCTCTACATGAACACAATAAGAAAATCATTTTCATTCAACCAATCAGTTTCTATAAACTGACAAAAATATTAACTAAGGCAATTTAGACATTATATTAGTATCAGTTCTTTGAAACCATCAATATTCATGTAGTATTCCTTTTTGTTGATTTCATGAATACGTTGATCCATCCCAATGCATTTTCTGTAACAAATCAACAAATTGAAGTATCCACATTTTCGTCACTGAAGTAAATATCCGCAAAAATTTTATGACCAAGACTTTAGAATCTGATGCATTCACAGTGATTGATGACTTTCACCTACCTTTGAACACTTAAGCTGCCATTTAATTCCTTGTATCTTTTCTTCAGCCTCGTGACATATATTGCAACCATCCCCTTCCATCGCCATACTATTTACAAGGACAAACACAACATCGCGGATTGTGACAAGACGCACAGGAGGTGTGGAAAATGCGTTTTTGAATCTGTCATGTTTGCGATCAGTCATCCTACAGTATGTGATGAAACATTAACAATTATAACATACATAATGAATATTGAGTGAAGTGGAACCACCATGGCACAGTGGCAGCACATTCACTTCAGGATCTGAGGGTTTTGGGTTTGATCCCCACCAGTGCCAGGTGGTAGTAAACAAATGTGCTTAGGCTAGACACAATAATTCCACACTATCTCTATTTTCATGATCGATTTCATCTTAAATAAGCCACAAGAGCAATTAATATTAAATTGTAGCAATAAGCGTTAAGTTGCAAGAACTTATTTTGTGTAAAAATCAGCATAGCGTAAAACACCCTGTCATAAACAGCCTAAATGAAGGCCACATTCAATATCATGGCAAAACTTTATCATATGTCAATACACATTAAATCCTGATCATGTTTAAAGACTTCTGAAGGTTAACTTCTTATAGTCACTTTACTGTAAAAGTATGTAACAAATGCAATAATCAAACCAAGCAAAATACGCTTAAACTCCACTGGACAAAACAAACATTCAGAACAATGTAATCAGTGCAGTTTTCTATTACGTCCAGGAAACCATAGAGACGCTATAGCTATAGTTTATGTACCTTACTTTGACAGCTAGTTGATCAGAGTTTACAATGACTGCATAAACCAAGTTGTTGGCTCCTTTCTGTGGTTGTAACACAAGTTGGTCAGGATTTACCTACATTCAATTTGTAAAAACGCTCACCTGACTACCTTGGCTATAACACAAGGGGTCATGATTCTGAAATAATTCGTAGAGGTCTACAACACAATGCTAAGTCTAAATATCTATTCTCTGTCTGTTGGCCTTCTGGTTGTTCAAAGTTTTCCCTATATAAGCCTATATGAAATCAAGTGACCTCCCCCGCTCCCGGGGAGGGTTAATTTTGACCAAGGGGTCATGATTTGAGCAATCTTAGTAGAGGTCCACTAGGCATTTCTACATGCCAAATATCTAATCTTTAAGTCTTGTAGTTTCAGAAAAGAAGATTTTTTAATTTTTTCCTATATAAGCCTATGTAAAATCAAGTGACCCCAGGTGGGGTCAATTCTGACCCAGGGGTCATAATTTTAATAATCTTGGTAGAGGTCCACTAGCCAATGCCACATGCTAAATATCTAAGCTCTAGGCCTTGTGGTTTCAGAGAAGATGATTTTTTAAGTTTTTCCTATATAAGCCTTTCTAAAACCAAGTGACCCCCCGGGCGGGTCAATTTTGACCTGGGGGTCATAATTTGAACAATCTTGGTAATGGTTCACTAGCCAATGCTACATGCTAAATATCTAAGCTCTAAGCCTTGTGATTTCAGAGAAGATTTTTAGTTTTTCCTATATAAGCCTTTCTAAAACCAAGTGACCTCCCGGGCGGGTCGATTTTGACCTGGGGGTCATAATTTTAACAATCTTGGTAGAGGTCCACTAGCCAATGCTACATGCTAAATATCTTAGCTCTAGGCCTTGTGGTTTCAGAGAAGAAGATTTTTAAAGTTTTTTCTATTTGTTGCCCTAGCAACCGGAGTTCTGCATGGAATGGAATTCTTTGAACAACTTTGATAAAGCTTCACTCGAGGAACATCCCTGCAAAGTCTCATCAACATTGGCTCAGTGGTTTCAGAGGAGATGTCATTTGAAGGAACTGGTAGACGTACGACAGACCCCGGACGGTGAGTGATCCTTATAGCTCACTCTGGCACTTTGTGCCAGGTGAGCTAATAAAGGTGTTGCCTTTTGACCACAACTTTCATTGTCTCAGTTTTTGGCATGTGAGTATCAACGGTACTAGTCAGAAGTTTATGAAACAGAAATTTAGCATAGGCCGTTAGCCTAAAATTGATGTAAAGATATCAGGTACATTTTCTAACTGAAAACACAGGATAAGAATAGTTACATGTAATGAAATCCTACATCATGGTTCCCCACTACTATTTCAGTGTTGGTATTTGCAGGTGTCTGAAACATTTTCTTGAACCTTGATACATGATAATTGAACTCTTCTCGGCTACAAGTTTTACCGTTGTCCAACAAATCTCCTGAAAAACAATAACAGAATAATCAGTTTAAACGTCGGTCAGTTGATTGGTCTATCGGTCTGTCTGATTGTGCATGTTTGTTGGTATGTCTGTCTGTAATAACCAATAACTTTACTTAACTGCGCCTACTACATAAATTTGTTGATGCTACTTTCCAATACATGCGGTTCCCCCCACACCAGTCCCAAAAGCAAAACAAACTTTGTTTTGAGTCTTGCTTGAACTCAATAAAAAATATATTAATAGCAACATTCTTTTGGGGTTTCAAAACCTTCTGCTAGAACAGTCTAAAGATTCTGTTTACACAGACTTTTAATAATGTATGCAGATACTTACCTAAAATAAAGACAACTTCAGGATTATGTATCAACATGCTGGCCTGAAAAGAGCGTACCATCTGCCATTCTCTACAACAAAAACATTTAGAATAAATAGAATATTAAATTTGGTTTTAAAACTATTTTTTACAGAAATAAATGTGATCGTGAGATAATTTAACAGTCATGTAAACTTGTTTGTGCTATATAAAAAGCTACTGGAAAAGTATGTCTTAAAGGTGGTCAATCACATTTAAGCAACATTTGATGACAATTTTTACTTTTTGTATATTCTGTTAGATACCAAGATAGGTAAAGGGAGGTAATAATAATTTTTTAAACTTGCATTTCTAATGAATTCTATCTAACTATATAATTGTTAATGCAAATATTTCACAAATATAATACAATAGGTCTTATATTTATATCTTTCCTTAGGCAAAGTATGTGTATCAAATTTGTACTTATGATAAAATAACTCTGTCCTGGTTAGGCAACCAGGATAGGGAAATCAAATTTTAAAAACACCTCCAGTGAAAATCTTACTTGAATTAAGCGCTAAGTGAACACAAGAAAAACTGTGATACAAAGTATCACAGCGGGCCCACAAACAAAACTGGCATGTAAATATTTTGGAAATAGGTGATGGTTGATGTTGAGGCATGGCCCCAAAAGAACTCAAGGAAACCAATTCTGGTTGAACATGCAAAACCTGACACGACACCACATCTAGTATCGAAACCTTACTGTTATCGAATAATATTTATACAGTATGTCCTCTATAGGTCGATCCTGGTATGTCTTAATTTAATTTTCACGGAACAAAATTACAGCAAGTTTTAACTGTTTTTTTAAAATGATTTACATTTGTATTATTATACTCAATAATAGATAAATAGATATTATAAAATTTTTAATCAGTCACTATCACCAGGGTCTGATATATTGAATTCAATGGCTATTCATCACGCGTGAATTCCGAAATATACCTATGCGCTAAAAATTTATTATTTGGAAACCAACAACAAAGCATTAGATCAAATTCAAGTTACATGTAATAATGCGGAGGAATTGCAGTTTTTTATTTACTCCAAAATACTGCGAATTGCAATGTACCGGGTCTATTATTGCCCACCCCTAGTCATTACGAGCCTCTCTACCATGCTGTATTAAAATTCATAACTTGTCTAAAACAACAACTGAATGTTTAAATAGCAGGCTATTATCTTTCATACTTAACATATTAGACTCTAGTTGTATTTTGTAATAATAATAATAATAATGATAATAATAATAATAATAATAACTAGAGCTATCACTAAATGTGATTAATACCCCCAAAAGACTGCTTTATAAACTGAGGAAGTTCGTAGTAACAGAATACCTTGCAAACAAACTAAAGAGAGATATTGTTCTTGGCAATAACTCTGTAATTTTTCAAGATAAAGTCATGGTTCTTGTACACTGCACTTTCTCTCAATGTACTTGACCATTGTATGAAGTCGTATTAAATTCCAACTAGTAGTTTTCGAATTATGTTCCGGACAAGTAAAAGTAACAAAGGGCAATAACCCTGTAATGAGTAAAGATAGAGTTACTGTTCTTTTGCACTGCACTTCCTCTCATTGTGCTTGACCATTGTATGAAGTTGTATTGAATTCCAACCAGTAGTTTTCAAATAATGCTCCGGACAAGGAAAAGGAACAAAGGGCAATAACTCTGTAATTAGTCAAGATGGAGTTATGGTTCTTGTGCACTGCACTTCCTCTCATTGTGCTAGACCATTGTATGAAGTTGTATTGAATTCCAACTAGTAGTTTACGAATTATGCTCTGGACAAGGAAAAGTAACAAAGGGCAATAACTCTGTAATGAGTAAAGATAGAGTTACTGTTCTTTTGCACTGCACTTCCTCTCATTGTGTTTGACCATTGTATGAAGTTGTATTTAATTCCAACTAGTAGTTTTCGAATAATGCTCCGGACAAGGACAAGGAACAAAGGGCAATAACTCTGTAATGAGTCAAGATAGAGTCATGGTTCTTGTGCACTGCACTTCCTCTCATTGTGCTAGACCATTGTATGAAGTTGTATTGAATTCCAACTAGTAGTTTACGAATTATGCTCTGGACAAGGAAAAGTAACAAAGGGCAATAACTCTGTAATGAGTAAAGATAGAGTTACTGTTCTTTTGCACTGCACTTCCTCTCATTGTGTTTGACCATTGTATGAAGTTGTATTGAATTCCAACCAGTAGTTTTCGAATAATGCTCCGGACAAGGAAAAGGAACAAAGGGCAATAACTCTGTAATGAGTCAAGATAGAGTCATGGTTCTTGTGCACTGCACTTCCTCTCATTGTGTTTGACCATTGTATGAAGTTGTATTGAATTCCAACTAGTAGTTTTCAAGTTATGCTCCGGACAAGGAAAAGTAACAAAGGGCAATAACTCAGTAAATACTCAAGATAGAGTTATGGTTCTTGTACACTGCACTTCCTCTGATTGTGCTTGATCATTGTATGAAATTGTATTGAATTCCAACTAGTACTTTTCAAGTTATGCTCCGGACAAGGAAAAGTAACAAAGGGCAATAACTCTGTAATAAGTCAAGATGGAGTTATGGTTCTTGTGCACTGCACTTCCTCTGAATGTGCTTGACCATTGTATGAGGTTGTATTGAATTCCAACCAGTAGTTTTTAAGTTATGCTCCGGACAAGGAAAAGTAACAAAGGGCAATAACTCTGTAATTAGTCAAGATGGAGTTATGGTTCTTGTGCACTGCACTTCCTCTCAATGTGTTTGACCATTGTATGAAGTAATATTGAATTCCAACAAGTAGTTTTTAAGTTATGCTCCGGACAAGGAAAATGCAACAGACCGCCCGACCGACCGACCAACCACCGGGTGACTCCTATATACCCCCCTTAACTTCGTTTTGGGGGTATAATAATGATAATAATAATGATAATGATAATGATAATGATAATGATAATTATGATACAATAACATTAATGTATGTATGAATGTATCCGCCAAAATTAAGTGTAGCAAAAGAATCATGGTAAAGTTTGAAAGTTTTAGTTACAATACAATAACTTTTATTTGTATTTATATATTGAGTCAATATCTGTTCTTTGTAAATGACAGCATGGTGTAGGGAAATGAATTTGATTTTCCCTTTAGATTATTGCATTTCTGTCTACATTTAAAAATCGTATTTAAGATATTATGGAGATCTATGTGATTTCTTACAGTTATTCGTACCCAGGTACGAACTGACTTCGGAAATATGCAGACATTTTCGTACCCTTTTCGAACCACGCATTTACATAAAATACAACAATTACAACGTGTTTAAAGCATAAAAATATGTTGTCATATTTCAAAAAGACATCTATCAGTGCCTCTGTAAAGTTAATTTGCTGATAAGTTTCAGTTTTATACCTAAACGCGTATTTTAGACTAGTTTCAGACACATATAATAAAACGGACGATTTAAAGGTATGTACACTTTTGATGATAGAGGCGTTAGCAAGTTAAAATTCGTTGTTTTTTATGTTGAATTCCGAGTTTTGTAATTCAAAATTCAAAAGTATCTAGTGGTTCCATAATGTATTACGATGTTTCGATAGTTTATGTCACAAAAACAATACTCTTGCGGCTTACACGGAAATATCGGGTAAAAGACTTTAAATTATTCGGCCTGACTAGTTGCCTTTTAGTTCCTCACCGGTCTGACTAGTTGTGATCAAACGAACGACAACTCAATAACAAACGACAACTCTTGCCTTTCCAAAAAAATTGACTGTGTCTACAGTTTTCATCTCAAAAGTACCTCAATTTTTCAATGAAGAGAGACGCATATATTCGATCTAGTGCTAAAGTCTCCATGCACCTTTTACTCACCACGTATTAAATATAGCGAGCCGCTGCAGCGGCCCGCAATAAATGAGAGTAAATGATCAGATATTAAAGTTTCAAACAAATCTGTTACATGGTCAAAATCTGATTATCCACCTTTAATATGTCTTGATATGTAAGTATTTTGCATGCCAATTTAGAATATTAAACAACCTGCCTTAAAACAACCTACCGTCTCAATTTATCAAACCAGTGAGCATCTGAACCCAGTATGTGAGTGTCCCCAATGAACATAGCCCTAACTGGTTTACTTCCTGTCAAGTAGTCACTTCCAAGCGATGGCCACACACACCATAGAAGCACCATGTAGTAGTGTAGGAACTCGCAATACAACACAATAAGGAAGACAACAACAACAACTCGAACTAGTCGGCGGGTACGGATATAAAAACAAAACCTGAAAACAAAAATAGTTTATACTCCAATTTTATTTTCCCCTAAAGTTTTACAACGGTGCCAACAGAAAAAGTGGCATCCTTAAAACACTTGGATAAGCTTACACATTTTTCCTTACTATGCTTACTGCCATTGTTCTCTTCGACATATTGTACACAACTGAAAACATTGAGTTCCACAATAATTGCTATCTTAGTAACTTGGTCTAACTACCTTCCTGAAGGTCCTGCAAGTATTCTCCTAAAAATTTATTGTCAATGGACTACTGCATGTGCATCAAATATTCTGTTGCAGTATATATATTTATTTATTTGTAACAAAACTGTTCAATTTTCTTCAGCTAACCTTTCTTGTGATAGAAGTAAACAGTTTTGATATTACATTGTATATGCAGTTGTACAGCTTAAACTTGGACAGAAGCCAGATAAAGCTGAATACTAAACAGCAAACCATATTACCTTGAAGGCAGTTTGCGGAACCACATCAGGACGTTTGACAGTTTTATACGTTTAATCATCAGTCTGTCTTGTAACTGTAGAATATAAACACACATAAAACAATCTTTAAACTGCTACTGTGTAACATTTCTTACATAAAATGTGCAAATTTAAATAAGTGCAAGACTTTAAAAGCAGTGAAAGGAGACTTCACAGTAAACAAGAGGGCCATGATGGCCCTTTATCGCTCAGCCGAGTACAACTGCTTTTACAACTAGTTTTTGACCCAAGATGACCCATATTCGAACTTGAGCTAGAAATCATAGAAACAACCTTTCTGACAAATTTCCAGGATATGTGGGCTGAAAATGTTACCTCTAGAGTATTAACAAGGCTTTTCCATATTTGGGCTCTGTGACCTAGTTTTTGACCCCAGATGACCCATATTGAAACTTGAGCTAGAAATCATCGAAACAACCTTTCTGACAAATGTCCAGGATATTTGGGCTGAAAATGTTACCTCTAGAGTGGTAACAAGGTTTTTCCATATTTGGGCTGTGTGACCTAACTTTTGACCCCAGGTGACCCATATTAAAACCTGAGCTAGAAATCAACCAAACCTTTCTGAAAAATTGCCAGGATATTTGGACTGAAACAGTAGCCTCTAGAGCCTTAACAAGATTTTTCTATTTTTGGGTCATGTGACCTAGTTTTTCATCCGAGATGACCCATATTCGAACTCGTCCGAGTAATTACTGGGACAAACATCCTGACCAAGTTTCGTGACAATTGAGGCAAAAATGCTCAGGTGAGCTAAAAAGTGAGAAACAATAAAAGTATGACAGTGTAATTGTCAAGTTGAAAAAAAACAACACAAAAATACTAAAACATGTGAAGATATCATCATGAAAATTATATATTGAACTGTAACAGGTTTTCTGTCGCAGATTTTTCTGTTGTTATTCACTGAAAAACAGAAATTGTAAAATTATCGCCAGTTATGATGTTAATTCCAATGCTGTC
Organism: Saxidomus purpurata; assembly: GCA_022818135.1. Lineage (NCBI taxonomy): Eukaryota > Metazoa > Mollusca > Bivalvia > Venerida > Veneridae > Saxidomus > Saxidomus purpurata. The sequence continues at coordinate 1,116,131 of JAFMSR010000012.1, forward strand.
ATGATGTCATAAAAATAATGAAAATAACGTCATGTGATCAGCTTAGTAACACTGTTCATAGCATATCAAATGGATATTGCATAAAATGTCTTTATCTACTGAACAAATCTTACAACTCTTACGGACGGAACATCCAATATCGGACATTGTTGGATAAATCAAGGAACTGTGTCTTCCATGCAAAAATCCAAGATTTGAAAAGGAAAGATGCTGTCATGGATTTTAGGTCCGTGTATGACATATCACAGATTTTACAAAAGTTCACAGGTTGTAGGTGTAAATAACTGATTTATATCATCAAGGAATTAGAAAATGTCACAGGTTTTAGGTGATCCCTTAAAGTTACTTTTAATACTTTTACTTCTACCAGTTCTACCAGGGCCGTGAAAATTGCAGCATTGACGCACCATTAATAAATCTATGAACATAGGTGTGGGATGGCCCTAAAAAACATCTCATAAAAAAACCTCATATACTCTAAAAAACATCTCATATACACCGTTCACATCAGGGCAGCTGCTAACCCAGCCTTGAAAGTGTTCAAGGTGGATGCAGTGACGACTCCCTCGGGCAGTCTGTTCCAGATGACTATAGCTGAAGGGAAGAAGGACTCCTTCATGACTGTGCTGCAGTGACATTATTGGACAACCTCTTGGAGTGGCCTCTTGTTGACATTGACACTCCCTGTGGGCGTATCCCTGTGGGCGTAAGTAATAAGTCAGCAGCAGGAATCGCTACCAGGTTATTCACAATCCTGTAATACAAAACTGCTTTGGCCTGCTTCCCTCGCTGTGCAAGACTCTCCCAGGCAAGAGTGTTGAGCATCGTTGTCAAGCTGCTTTTATGAGAATAAATCTGGTAACTCTGTGTTGAACGGCTTCAACCTTGGTTATGTTGGCTTTGGTGTGAGAGTCCCAGACAGTTGAGGCATGTTAGTCTCACTATTTCCACTCCGAAGGCAAAGTGATTTTACAGGTTGACATGCTATAGTTGTCCGTCTTCTACGTCTCACTTTGATATGCAAATAGCTGGGAACACATCCTCAACAAAATTCTGTTGGGCACATTATAAATGCAATAAAATCCAATATTTAAATGTATTCATGACTTAACATGATATGATTAAGTTTAAAAATGCTGATAGGTAAATATAACTTGGAATTTTGTTTACACACCTGCACCAATCATGTTGGTGAAATATGAAAATAAACGGCGTATCATGCCGTATGTGTAAACTTTCATGTTTAGGTTTAAACATTCAGATTTATATATATATATAAAATTATGTAATATAAAGTGGTGAGACTTTTCATGAAATATTAGGTTTTCATTTAAAAGAGATATTTATTTCTTCTTAGTGTGGAAAATTGTTCTTCTTCTTTTTCTTCCAATATTGTACATGGCCCTCTCTGGGGCATCGTCGTACAATTGAGAACTGTACAAACATGACAAGGCTAAGGTCATGAAGGTGAGGCCCGAACATGTGCAGGTAAAAATAAAACTTTGTACATGCGAATGTGGCTTACATCTGCACCACCCCTCTCTTGAAGGCCTCAAGACTAAGCGCTGTGGCAAGATGCTCAGGTAGCTGGTTCCACAGTTGGTAGCTGAGGGGAAGAAGGAATGATGAAGGTAGTCGGTTCTGCAGTATGGAATGATGTAGCCCAAGGCATGACCTCTGGTCGCAACAGTAGCGGCACGGAGAAACGGGGATGCAGGGATGTCAACGAGACAGTAGATGATGTGGTACATCATGACAAGTTTGGCATGGGTCCTTCATTGTTGGAGTGCCAACCTGGGTCCGAGATAATCTTTGTTATTAAAACTAGGTAAATTGTGTATTATGCGCCGGTCGTACCTAATATTGAATATACACTTTCCACTTACTATGGAGCACATTAAAAATAGGCATAAAGGTGTGGCAGTTATAAAATATCAGATCTGTCAGGGGTCACACTGAAACACCAAATTAATTAGGCTAGAGGCGTGTATTCCGAGGTTTAACAAAGATCTTATAGCATTTTCCTTTGTAGATCTTGGGCAGTAGGAATGGTTTCTTCTTTGAAATGCTGTGGTGTTGTTCGCCTTCTTGGTAGTCATGTCAATATGTGTGTTCCACGACATATAATCTGATAATTTGTTGGTCAGTACTGCACCAAGATATTTTGATTCTTTAGTTTCTTTCAGTTTTAACATGAAGTAACAATTGTGCTGTGAGGTTAATAGAAACATCATAAATACATTTGTAGAATGACATACTTAGACGATTGCTAGAAGATTAAATTGTCAATAATCGCACCAAAAAGATTCTAACGTTTCCCGAGTGCAAATGGCGTAATTTGAATAAAGGGAGGTAACTTTCCATGTCCAATTTGAGAGAGACACTTTACCGAATAAATATTTTTGTAGTAGATCTAGAACTACAATTCTTGCGTTCAAGGGCGAGTAAGTATAGTTCATTTTGTGAACTGTGATACTATTTTAAGCATAACTTGAAGCCATAGCAAAGTCATTCCTGATTTAATTTGGATGAAGTATTTTCATGTATGGTGAATTCGGACATGACTTTTCGGATAATGCAATGTAATCAGGTAATGGTTTATAAGAGACATACTGGTTTGAGTCCTACCACCGGACACTTTTTAAACATATTTTACGATAACTCTGGTATTTTTTGTTTCTAACAATCGAAATTTTTAGCAGATTTGATGAGAATTTTATCAAGGTCCCGGTCCGTCTAAATATGTTAGCTTGATATCTGGATGAGACCCTGCAAATTTTTAGCAGTAAGTTACTTAGTTAGGTTCTTCTCCCAAAAGAAAGACTAATTTGTTTACTTCTAAGAATAGATCAAATATATTTTGAGGCCTTGTTGTGGGGTCACCAAATTGCTTTATTAGCTCACCTGGGACAAAGTGCCAGGGTGAGGTATTAGAATCACTCACCGTCCAGGGTCCGTCGTACATCAGTCCGTCCACCATTTCCTTCAAACATGTCAAACAACATCTCTGAAATCACTAGGCCAATGTTGATGAAACTTTGCAGGGATGCTTCTTGCATGAAGCTCTATCAAATTTGTTCAAAGAATTCCATTCCATCCAGAACTCTGGTTGCTATGAAAACAAATTAGACTCCAGGAAAGGGAGCCAGTCTAAATGATTTTACAGTTTATATTTGATGATGGCATTGAAGTATACTTTCGTGTGGTAGGAAATCAAACTAAGGCGGGACCAGTTTATTCTGTGGGGTTATGAAAAGTAATGTGATGTTATGCATTTTTAAACAACGGAAAATGATTTGCAATGTATGTCTTTGGTCATTAATAGCTATGTTATGAGTGTTTCTAAGTACAAAATAGCCTTAAGTTAACTGTTAACAGCTACTTACTATCAACAGTTATGACAAAATCATATATAAACAGCAAAAGACACATCTTAACACTATTCATCATCTTTGGTAATGCCCTGGTCACATCCAAGCAACAAGCTCCGTTGAATTTTTGCACGGACGTCGTTGACTCTTGCAAGCATCATACAATTTTTTTGATCTTGTAGAGGACTCTGGGATTCACCAAGCTTCCGAGTTCTCACCTAGCTTATAGAAATTTTTGAAGACAAGAGTAGCACGCAAGGGCCCCAGCACAGCTCGTACCGGTATTGCACAATGTCTGTGCCGATTTGAAACACAACAAGGCCTGAAAGAGCTTTCCTGTGCTCGCATGATTATCGCAGGGGAGTCGCACGGTCAATGCAAGATGTCCGTAAGATACTATGGACACCTAGCAGGGAATTTGTGATGTCCACACTGGGTCCCCAGAACGTTACACTGGCCGTACAGGCTCTGTATGACATCCTTGATGATTCAAGGTTGTATATAAAACCAGGAACATATTTTGAGGTCCACAAAGTACTTTCGAGGCGAGGTACCGTAAAAGCATTGTACTAGGTATGTCCGAGCTCCTTGCAAGCTCCGTATGACTTGTCTGCAATGTCCGTACAGATATCCTACAATTGCATCCTCCAAAAGATAATACTGGGCCTATAGGCATTTGACCAGAAGGTATGATTGTAAGGAGACCAAACAGATTTCAAAAGTTGGTTGAATCGTACGACATTGTATAGATATGTGACCAAGGCATTACCCAGGCTATTCATTACTCATACACTTCATTGAATGTAATGTTTATTTCATTCCAAAAGCCACGCATTATCTTAGGCAGGTGTTAGCTGTTTTCTTTCTTATTTCATATTTGGAGGGTTTTCATCATGTTGGAATAGTCAGTTACATTGAGGACTTATGCTGTACTGTCAAGATAGCAGCCCCCAAACATCAGTTATAGCTAGACCCACTCCATAAACATTTCTATTTCGCAAATTGTGTTTCCAGTATTAAAGAAACAATAGTATGCAATAAATTCTCTTTTATCATATCAAATGCATGGTGTTGAGGTTACGGTGTCTGCCGCTCATCCTGGCGGATGCTGGTTCTAGCCCCACTGGAGTCCACTGTACCTCCTCATATGACACCAGTACTGGTTATTCCAGGAAGCGGACTCGAGAGTGACTCGATAAGCTTCAAGCTTTCTTCACAATCGAGCTAAAATAACTTAGTATAAAGTAATCCATTTTTTTTAAATGCCTAATAACTACGGCAATCCTACAACATGGTTAGATTTTACATTTTCCATGGTGGAGCTACCATTTGTAATGCACATGCTCAAGAGAGATCCTAAGAGTACAAGGGATTCATAATTTAGGCTTTTTGTCAGTTTTAGTCCAAGGTCTGTGCACTGGATATATACCCATTTTTACACAATACTCAAATTTGCAAAAGCAAATGATAATATGACACAGTCATGTTACAATATTGTCTCGGTTTAATTGATGATGGTTACAAAATAAGGTTGAGCTTGTGTTTGTGGGTCAGGTCACAGAAGTATACTGTAAGTGTATACTTGCATGGTCAGGTCCATTTAGACGCCATCTGCTTTAATACAGCTTATATTGATCTATGTAATAAGGTTGATATACATAATATATCTAATGTATTTAGCAGTTATTAGCTCACCTGGCACTTTAATTTAAACCATGCCCAAAATGTGAGGATTAAGTGGCTATGGCAACAATAGGTAACAGTAAATTCTCTCTGATGTCATTTATTCCGTAGGTCTTTAAATATGTGGCTATTTTCAGGCTTATGTGACTAAAAAGTACAATAGAGACTCAGAGAACAAAAGAATAGCCAGACAACTGCAAACTTAGTCTGTCTTGCTTCAAACAACATCAGCTCTGAAACCACTGGACCAATGTTTATGAAACTTGGCAGGGATGTTCCTTTAATGAAGCTCTATTAAACTTGTACAAAGAATTCCATTCCATGCAGAACTCTGGTTGCTATGGCAGCAAATAGGAAAAGCTTTAAAAATCTTCTTCTCTGAAACCACAATTAAGGCCAATAGCTTATATATTTAGCATGTAGCATTGCCTACTGGACTTCTATCAAGACTGTTCAAATTTTGACTACCAGGTCAAAATTGACCCCACCTGGGGTGCCACTTGATTTTACATAGGCTTATTATTATATAGAAAAAAACTTTTTGAATCTTGTTCTCCAAAACCACAAGGCCTAAAGCTTAGATATTTGGTGTGTAGCATTGCCTAGTAGATCTCTGCAAATAGTGTTCAAATTATGACCCTTGGGTCAAAATTGACCCCGCCCAGGGGGTGGGGGGTCTTTTTGATTTTACTAGGGATGTGAACGATTAATCAGTTAAAAAACACTGAAATAGGCTAAAAAACACTGATATAGGCAAAAAAACACTGATAATATATAATATAGGCAAAAAACCACTGATATCTATAGAGTGGTGGAACCTATGCTGGAGGTATCCCTATGCTGGTGGTATCTCCGAAAAACGGCTATTTACAGAAAATCACACGAAGAAAAAAATTTCAGGGTACATTCAGCATGGACAGTCGATGAAATGCTTTTAAAGCAAACTTAGTGACGTCACAGCAGTGGATACAAATGTACTTGATCCATTTCGCAAGGAAATTTCTTAGATATAGACATCAAAATCACCCAGATAAAGTTAGCAATTTTGATAAAACTTATTTCTTTTGTATAAAAATATATATTCTATGGAAACTGTTATATCTTGTTAGTTAATATTAAGGCTCTAAAAACTGTTTCCCACCTGTTGGTTGTCAAATATCACATACCGCCAGCATTGTTCCCTTCGAGGTGAAATTTCAAGTTTTGACATGTGTCGTGTCAATAGCTCCCAGAACGACATAGTCGTGTGATGAAGCACATCAACGTCTTGTTTCGATTTAGCAGGGATAACATTATGTTTTCGCTGAGGCAAATCAAAATGGTTAGGATTTCCTGCTTTCTGAACAGCTGATATACATTCAAAATACCTCCAGCATAGGTTCCCCCACTCTAGGCAAAAAAACACTGATATATTGTCAAGGCAAAAAAAACACTGATATAGACAAAAAAATAGACTGATATAGGCAAGGAAATACACTGATATATTTTAAAGGGGAAAAACCACTGATATAGGCAAAAAAGCAAACTGATATATTATATAGGCAAAACACCACTGATACATCAAAAAAATACACTGACATATTACAAAGGCAAAAACCACTGATATACTAGGCAAAAAAATACACTGATATATTATAAAGACAAAAAAACACTGATATAGGCAAAAATATATTAACACTATTTATTATGGTAACTTAACCAATTTCGATAAGAAAGAGTCTCAGTTCATGGTCTAAGGCTTATTGCAACTTGAGTAACATTATTTTAAAATCCACTTTGAACAGTTTCTCCTCATGAACCAGTGGTTGGAATGTCACTTTGAACAGTTTCTTCTCATGAACCAGTGGTTGGAGTGTCACTTTGAACAGTTTCTCCTCATGAACCAGTGGTTGCAATGTCACTTTGAACAGTTTCTCCTCATGAACCAGTGGTTGCAATGTCACTTTGAACAGTTTCTCCTCATGAACCAGTGGTTGCAATGTCACTTTGAACAGTTTCTCCTCATGAACCAGTGGTTGAAATGTCACTTTGAACAGTTTCTCCTCATGAACCAGTGGTTGGAATGTCACTTTGAACAGCTTCTCCTCATGAACCAGTGGTTGGAATGTCACTTTGAACAGTTTCTCCTCATGAACCAGTGGTTGCAATGTCACTTTGAACAGTTTCTCCTCATGAACCAGTGGTTGCAATGTCACAGCAATCCTTGCATTGATCCCTTTCATCAATACAGGAAACGTCAAGTCCACTGCTTACAGGGGCCACTGCTTACAGGGTCCACTGATCTCTAAAGGTAATCTCTAAACAGCTTCTTCTTGTAAACCAATGGATAAAGTGTCACAAAACTGCTCCACAATACTTTAGTACATGTATATACTGGTACAGCAGATGGTTTACCATTCATATTTTGTAGAGAAACCAGTCCTGCCCCCTTTTCTGCCAGTTATATAGGAGTTTAAAAACTTTTTTTAATGGAAATCATTGAGTAGAATTTGAAAAATATTTCATTGATAATTTTGATTTATGTTCCTATTTGACCAACAAAAATGCTCCAGATAGCTAGGTGGATTCATTGATTTACTTAGAGGGTCAGAGAGGGACAATCACAATTATACCGGTATGTTGGAAAATATCAGATGAGCGATGTAGGACCATCATTGGCCTTTCTGTTATCTACGTGCATTTGCTTACCGTATTAAAGCTAGTGTCAGAGATAGAGCTATGTTTCATGACTAGTTTATCTCTGTTTTATATCCCAAGTGACATCGGCAGTATTTACAGAATAACAAATTTCATTTTCTCTCGTATTGCCAGAAATTAGGCATATTTAATTTGAATTTTCTAATATAACTGTCATAACAAGATGAAAGTTAATTTATCACCGGAGTCTATGACAGTTTTATCATACATCAATCCTGATAACACAAATATTGAAACTTCAGTCATAATGGCAGTGCATGGTACTTCATAAATGATATAGTGTTGCATCCAGGATTCGAAAAAGAGGGGGATGTTCCCCGTACTTAGAAAAAAAAGGGGGTTCTGTGACAAAATGGCAGATTCATAAAATCCACAATTTGGAATGCTGTAATTATTAATACGCATACGAATAACTGTCACTAAAACGTTGATGAATACTGGCACCACGTTGTACACTCTGTGATAATTTTATCTCGATCGGTCAGAAAAATGTGTGAATCATGCTATGGCGCAGCCTAGAATCAACACTTATGATATAGTCTGTATTATGCAGCCACCTACTTCTAAGACTTTGGTTCAACCCTTATATAAGTTCCACCACACATGTGTACATGGCTTGGGTTAAAAATGTCCCTTACAGGTGTCACACATTTTTGGATATAAATTTTTAGATTCCCTGTAACCTGTAAAAATAGTCACATGTCTTCAGAAACCATTATGATCATGTCCTAAAGTGTTCGTTTAATGGTACATGTACATACATACTTTAAGTGAACACTTAAATATGTCTCGTTAGAGATGTATGCTCAACACAGGTTTGACTGTATACAAATAAATATCATAAAGGCTGACGTTGCTAAATTTCTAAAATGGACTAGTCCATCATGTAGCTTAGACAATACCATTAGTTGTTCCAAGGGGTGGCAGCCACTGAAAAGTTACTTGATTTAATAGTGAACATTTGAGATCATGATCTGCACTGGACTAGAAGGTAGAATCAACAGCAGCAGCTGCCGGCAGGTTAAGGGTTTGATACAAGTACCACAGTAATATGAATTACAAATTTTATTTACTAATATAGATTTTATGGAGGGAATCGAAAATATATTGTCCTACCGGTATATCATGGGACTACTTTTTTGCCCAATGATATTTGATTTGTTTTTGTTGATATAGGCAGTTCCCCGGAGGACTGTCGATATTTCATGGTAACAGTAACTGATAGTGTAGTAATTTGGCATTGTCTGAGCTTGCTTTGTATTGACTATTGATATCCCAAACTTTCAATACATTTCTCAATTTGTTAGGTCACAAAGAATCGGCTTTGTTTATATATTCTAATGGTACTTCCAGGACACTGGCAGAATAAGCCAATTGCCACAGATTTTATTTAAAAGGTGTGAGTTTCAGAAATGTGTAGTTCACTGAATTGTTAAAATATCATAGAGCAAAAGCTATCTAGACAGAATTTGCCACAGCTCTCCTTGAATATGACATATAAAATTAATTATTTTACAATCCGAAGAGGCTGGTATCTCCTGCAGAAGTCCCCCTTCAGACAACTAAATTCAAACTTAAACAGCAATATGGGAGAAATGCATGGTCAGTAAAAATCGCCCGTTAAGGGCTAAGAGCTTATAAACCCATTTTATTTCAGTTTGACAGGTAAAATGTTCTATTTAATGCATGATTTAACCATATTTAGCTACAATGTGTTCTCAGATTGGGTGTATGAAATGCAGCAACAGATGTTGTTTAAAGATATGCTTACTGACGATTCACTGACTGAGTAACGAACAGTGCAGATCATGATCAGACAGTACCGATAAACAAGCTGATCATGATCTACGCTGGTGGCAAATGCCGAATCATTTGCAACCAGCAGTGTACGGGTGTCAGTGGCAATAAATTGTACATGTATTTGTAAATTATATTGTATACCACTTTTAGACAGAAATAGTGTTCTATGTCCTAGCTTTAGTTCTCTTTTTATAACAATAAAAGTTTGCACTTTTCACCCCTATACTTTTGGCTAGTTACGTCTGCCTTTGACAGATGCAGATCATAACAAGTGTGTACGTTCATGCTGTCTAATCATGATCTCCACTGTATGCTATTCATTCAGTAAATTTTCAGTAACCATCCCTCAAGACAACTAACGGTACTGTAAAAATTGAAAGACAGACAAGTCTATTTTGGAACATTCAACGGGTAATGGATACCGGAGACATGGATTTAAATGAAAATCAAAATGTGAAAATTTAAGTGACGGGACTTGTGATAATCTAAATAATGGTGTACTGGTGTTAAATCTGCTCAGTGTTATTTCGTTATTTTGCTAAATGGATTTATATACACATTAAAGTGATTCTAAATTTGTTTAGCGACATTTAAAGCGCTGACTTGTTACTTGTAATCACTTAATCTCATACTGTCATTGAGCACTGGTACCAGCATTTCTGGTGATTTTACCCATGCTGGAAAAATCTGTCTGGCAATCCCCTGTGCCAGATGACTCATGAATTACTTGTTAAGTAACATCATAAACATTGTGACGTAACTTTCCCAAACACAATGTCTGAATATCGTCTGTTTTCATATGATTTATATCATTTCAATAAGTTTGCAGTAAGAAATCTATTTTAAAGTGCAAGATAGTATGTTAAAGATACAGTTTCTATCATGAGACATTTGGTTCAGATGGAAACTATCATGATGTGAGAAAGTTGGCAGTTTTAAATGGATGGTGGGAGTTTAGGTATGGTCCCTCACATGAATGATGCCCGCCTATTAGGGTTGCGTGATAAATCCGGTATATTGCAACTCTCTTGTGATACGATAGGTACTGGTATTTTTATGTAAATAAAAAACTGCAATTTCTTCGTCATTTATTAGCTGAAACTTGAATTTGAATATTAAAGTTGATGTGTGCTTTTTTCCGTGAAGACAATGGCAGACGGTAGACTTAGTCGTAACGGGCGATATATTATTCAATCTCAAAATTTAAAAGATAAACAAATAAACGTTAATGACTTTGCCCAAAGAATGATTCAATTTCTTATTATCATATTATAACCAAGTTTGAATACTTCAAAGTATATTTTTGTAAGAGTTATTCACTCTCAATAAATTGTAATACGTATGGCAATACAGTGATGTGTATTGCAATTTATTGCGATACGAAATTTCAGGCAATACCCATCCCTACCGCCTATGAATAACTGAAATATTGCTGAAAGAGGCATTTAACTCCAAGAAAAAAATTACGTTTAACATAATTTCATTGCACAAAAAGATGTTATAACAAAGTCAAGATCTCCCTTAACAAAAATTGAACAAATCGGGGAAATTTCTCAAAGTTTTACAAATTTAATGTTTCTTGCATTGGATTGTCGCAGAATACATCGTATTGGTAAAATCCTCTATGTCTGGTATTAACAGTAGAGTTCCGAATTCAATAACATTGCAGTCCTCTGGTAAATGAACACACAAAAGACAAGTTTATGTGAAGTTTGGAGTGGAAATGGAATTTTCTCAAGTACCATTGATCTTGGTCTGTGACTCCGGAACTTGTTTTGCTTCGGATTATTTTGGTACTTTCAGCATAACAAGATAAACAAGTATTTATTTCTTCTTATTTTGTTATAGTTTTTAATCTGATTAGTTTGGCAGAATGTCAGAATTACTCTGCACACAAAGACAGAAGTTTGGCGGCAGTTTGTGGGTGTAAAGTCTGAAGCAGATCTGAGGGTCATTGATTTTAGGATGTCTGACCGGAGGGTGGCTTTTTCTGAGCATACCAGTATTAATGACCTGAGGGAATCTGACTTAAATACAGAGTAGTGTGATCTAAGGGCAGCTTGATTGAGGGTACAAAACAGATCATGTGTTAACTCTTCCGAGGTTATTTTTCTGCTGGGTGTTTTTAGCTCACCTACGCACCAGGGGCTTCTGGTAAGCCTCTAGGATCATTGGATGTCTGTTCACAGTCCCTCAGTATTATAACTTTGTTATACCTCAAGGGTTGTTTTAAGTGACTTCACAAAATTGTTCACCATATTATATGTCACACAAAAATCTTAACTATTAACTCCCTGGCTTGAAGGTTAAGGTCAGATTTTTGGGCTCAAGTCTGTTATAAAAGATTTAATAGCAGAATATAACTCTCGCATACATTTTTATAATTATTTTGATTTTTTTTTACAAAATTTGTAACGTTCATCAAGACAAGTTAAGCTGACTAATGCTAATGTACAGTTTACCATCAGCATACGCTAGACTCCAACAGTCAATTTCAGTTTTTATCGCCTTTGTTTTAGTCATTTTTCCCGCCAACTGATATAAACAAAACTACTTGTTTATCTATCAAACTAACCACAAGTTCTTGTGCACTGATTTTGCATAGTTGCCATGGTTTCCAAGGAAGGTGGTAGTACTCTGTAACAGTGAATGAGGAGCTGTCCAAACGCTTGAGCTTCCTGTTGAATTTGTCAGACAATATAATGGTCTCATCTTCCAGAGCACACAAACTAACCATTCCACAATCTGTGGTATCAGACTATATTTTAACCAAATATTTCTCCTTTCTTGTTACATGGAGTAAAGTTTTTTTGTGCTGAATATTACCAGCAGATGAATATTCATCCATTTTCTTCATCTAATAGCAAGAGTCCTGTTGATACTGGGCACTACTAGTAGAGCTTCCTCTGTCTTCCTCATTCTGTGTCATTATTCCAAGAGCATCCATTTCCTCTGTCATTCCATGAGCATTCATTTCCTCTGTCATTCCATGAGCATTCATTTCCTTAAAAACAAGAGGATTCATTTCTTCTTTCATTCTAGGAACATTCATTTCCTGTGTCAGTTCAAAAGCATTCATTTTCTGTGATGCATGAACTTTCATTTCCTCTGATGCATGATCTTTCCTTTCATCAGAAGATAGAGCATTTATGTCCTCTAACTTATTAGCATTCATTTCCTCTGATGCAAGAACAATCATTTCTTCTACAGAAGGAACATCTAGTTCCTCTAATCTAGGATCATACATCTCTGAACCAAGAGCATTCATTTCCTTTTATCCAAGAGCATTCATTTCCTCTAAACCAATCAAACAATGAAGAATTTAAACTTATTATTTACTGTCTAGGTGTGTGTTTTGATGTCTTCTTTACATATAGATGTCATTTTAACATTCTGGTTCCCTTGTTATACATTTACAAAGGTTTGCGTTACATTGTCTCAAGGAGACTGTACTTTGTCTTGAACTGATCTAATGTCACCTGGTTTTGTACCACTTATGCTGTTTATCAATTTCATTGACAAAGCTTTGTGCAAGTTCAGCAAGTTTTTATAATTGAATTTCTGCGATAACTTTCTGATCAATGCTTTCTTGTGACTTGGGCTTTGCTTTCAAGAACTATTTCTTCAGATGTTGTTTGTTGTTGGTAGTATTCGGTTAGAGTCTTGACAAGTCCCTCTAGAATCTGTTAAATATCTTCAGATGAAGGTACACAATGCATTGAGCGCTGGATTGAAGAAATTCTTCAGGTGGAAACTGTCTTGTATTGACCTAGAAAGTAAAAGAAATATTCTTGATTCTTTACCATTAGCTACCATATATCCCCGTTTAAACACCCTTGGTGGTGTTACATTTTTTACCCGGGGGCATTTATTTCAGAACCAAAATTTTGACCCAGAGGGGACGATTATTTGAGAACCAAAATTTTTTATGCAAACTAAGAGCTGTTCAATGAAAGTAGGTTTTGTGTTTTCTATAATTGAAACCAGTTTAATCAATATTGATAAGGATTTCTGTGTTCAGCTATGCCTGTCTCCAAACCTGTTGAGTCAATTTTTGCTTTCAAAATGACGGGAGGAGAGGTGGGGGTATTTGATAGGGAAGGGGGGGGGTTCTACGGGGGTATACGGTATGTTTTTAGCTCACCTGGCCATGCCAGGGTGAGCTTTTCTGATCGATGATTGTCCGTCGTCCGTCAACATTTTGATTCAAATGACATCTCCTCTGAAACCTCTAGGCCAATGTTGATAAAACTATGCAGGAATGTTCCTTGCATGAAGCTCTACCAAAATTGTTCAAAGAATTCCATTCCATGCAGAACTCTGGTTGCTATGGCAACAAATAGGAAAAACTTTAAAAATCTTCTTCTCTGAAACCACAAGGCCTAGAGCTTAGATATTTGGCATGTAGCATTGTCTAGAGTGGACCTCTACCAAGATTGTTCAAATTATGACCCTCGGGTCAAAATTGACCCCGCACCGGGGGTCACTTAGTTATGTATAGGAATATATAGGAAAAACTTTAAAAATCTTCTTCTCTGAAACCAAGAGGCCTAGAGCTAAGATATTTGGCGTGTAGCATTGTCTAGTGGACCTCTACCAAGATTGTTCAAATTATGATCCCCAGGTCAAAATTGACCCCGCGGGGGTGGTCACTTAGTTTTGCATAGGAATATATAGTAAAAACTTCAAAAATCTTCTTCTCTGAAACCACAAGGCCTAGAGCTTAGATATTTGGCATGTAGCATTGGCTAGTGGACCTCTACCAAGATTGTTCAAATTATGACCCTCGGATCAAAATTGACCCCGCATGGGGGGTCACTTAGTTTTACATAGACTTATATAGTAAAAACTTTAAAAATCTTCTTCTTTGAAACCACAAGGCCTAGAGCTTAGATATTTGGCATGTAGCATTGGCTAGAGTGGACCTCCACCAAGTTTCTTCAAATTATGACCCCCGGGTCAAAATTGACCCCGCACCGGGGGTCACTTAGTTTTACATAGGCTTATATAGGGAAAACTTTAAAAATCTTTTTCTCTGAAACCACAAGGCCTAGAGCATAGATAATTGGCATGTAGCATTGCCTAGTAGACCTCTTCAAAGTTTGTTCAAATTATGTCCCTGGGGTCAAAATTGACCTTGCCGGGGGGGATCATTTGTTTTACAAAGGCGTATATAGGAAAACTTATTTGGTATATAACATTATCTAGTGATCTTCCACCAGGCAAGTGGACTTGTACCAAGGTGAGCGATATAGGGCCATCTTCAAAAAAATGGCCCTCTTGTTGTAAATGTATTATCCTTATCAAGGATCTTGAGTCCAGATTATAATATCCTTGTTAACTTTGCAGCCCTGCAGTAATTTTACACCCTTTGGATTTTTCCTTTGTGTTTATCAGAAAAAATGTCTTTATTTTCTCTTAAGTCACCAGTTTTAATACTTCTCTAAACTCGTTCTACTTTCAATTTTTATCTAGTATCTTAATTGCTACCTATTGATACAATGTAAGTGTACACTAATTAAGTGGTAATATTAGTTCTTACCAAATCCTGTACCCTCAAATCACTGAAAAAAGTCTGAAACATAGTAGATTAAAACCTAAAATTTTAACTTGCTTCCGCAACTGTATAAAGCTACATTCTATATTTAGAACTGGTACAGATCACATACTTTGTAGTACAAAAGTTTATGAAAACCCCTGTATGATTGTTTACATTAAACTTAGTAGAAAATTGTATACCTATTGTGGATTTGAAAGTGCTACCTAGCAGGCCGAAGGAAAGAATTATATATGAAGGTTGAAAACAAATTTTGAAGATAGGATTTGAACCCACATCCTCTGTGTTAAAAATCTGACGTCCTCTGTGTTAAAAATTTGACGTCCTCTGTGTTAAAAATCTGACGTCCTCTGTGTTAAAAATCTGACATCCTCCGTGTTAAAAATCTGACGTCCTCTTTGTTAAAAATCTGACGTCCTCTGTGTTCAAAATCTGACGTCCTCTGTGTTAAAAATCTGATGTCCTCTGTGTTCAAAATCTGACATCCTCTGTGTTCAAAATCTGACATCCTCTGTTTTCAAAATCTGACGTCCTCTGTGTTCAAAATCTGATGCTGTGTAATGTTGAACTTCTCTCTTGCCTTGCTAGTGTTGTGTTTATCATGCTCACACAGAATCTTATACTGTGGCTCTGGTGACATTATGTGACACATCTGAATCCCAAACTGTAATTTATTCTATGATAAATCACACACAAATATCAGTTATTTATAGATTAACGGATCTTTTTTTCAATTTTCAGAATACTGTACCTAAATCCCAGCTGATGTTTTTAAAAGAAGCTTAAGTCCAGACGACCAGAACCATATTATGCAGTCTACTTTAAAGAAGAGTTTTGCTGTGCTGGACTGTAAGTTAGACAGATGTGTCACTGATATTTGACTGATGTTTCCTGGGCCACTGACTTCAGATTGTAAATTTTAAAAAAATAGACCAAAGAGAAAAGCATTGTTTAAAATGATCTTTATGCTTATTCAATATTTGTTGTTGAATCTGTGTTAAAATGAAAGTAGTTTAAAAGCCTTCCTTACAAACTAAACCCAGTCATGCTAATGCAACTTTTTTCTGAATCATGAAGAAAAATAACCTCATATGTGAATTAATTAGGCCATTGAATAAACAAACTGTCATTTACCCAAAGAAAGTGCAGTTGCTAATTGGCAAACGATTCGCCTGGCCTGTTTAAATAATTAAGCAATTTTCTGACTTTTTGGTAAACACAATTTAATTATTGATCCCTCCA